>JAZKJV010000760.1:0-379446 GCA_037367405.1 Ottelia alismoides
TGTTGGCGAAATTTCATTAACTAAAATGCAACAAAAAAAAACCAAATTAGACACGCTAAAATGGAAAAATACAAGGACAAAATAAATTTCAAATTCGAAATTAAATTCAAATTAAAATGAAAATGTATGGACTAAAATACCCTTTTGGATGAAGAACCGCTAGATCGAGATCTAACGGATCTCGTGATGGGCTTTCCATGCACCTAAGAAAGGTGCACCTCATTGGAAGGGCCCTCATACGTACATACGTACATCTCGTGATGGGCTTTCCATGCACCCAAGAAAGGTGCACCTCATTGGAAGGGCCCTCATACGTACATACGTACATACATACACACGTACACACAACGTACATACACATAATACATACATACATACATACATACATACATACATACATATATATATATATGTATATATATATGGGGTTGGTGGTTGGGGAGGCTGCACCGGCGGGTGTAGCTAACTAGCTGCACCCGGCCATTTTTTTCTTTGATTTTTTGTATTTTTGAAATGAAACCTACGGGGATTTAAATTACTATACATCACCATGATATCGTACCAATTTCAACTAAATTCAACATTTCTATCATCTCCATCAAGGCTATGACATTTTAACGGTTTCAGAATTATTGAAATTGACCATATCTAGATGGACATGCTAGGAGTGTTTGTTTTGCATGAAATTTGAAACACATATTCCACACAATAAACTAAGTAAATCCTCATAAGTTTTTTTTTTCAAAAAAAGCACTGAAAAAAATGACCGGGTGTAGCCAGTTGGCTGCTGCACCCGTCGGTGCATACTCCCTTTTCCCCATATAATATATATATATATATATATATATATAGGGGGCCCTTCTAATGAGGTGGATCTTTCCTGAAATTCAGAAAGCCCAATACCAAATTTGTAAATTACGTAACAATTTTGTAAATTTAAACTACATATTGTAAAATAGTGACCGATTATACAGTTATGTAAAATATATCATCCATATTGTAACAAACTTTTAATGTCAAATATAGTAATATTTTCATAAATTTTTCATGATATACATATTATATTAATATTTAATATTAAAATTTATGGAGTTAGAATGTGTAAAATAAATAGAATAAATGCTTAAATTGATGTGGCTTTCCATGCATCCAGGAAAGGTGCACCTCATTTGAAATATTTCCTATATATATATATATCAGGGGGGTGGGGAGGGGGGTGCAGGAAGCCTACACCCTAGGGTGTAGGAAACTCCCCTACACCTACCTCCATATTTCTATTATTTTTTTATTCTTTTGGATTAAAAGTTGAGGGGATTAACTTAATATGTTAAGAGGAATATATGTTTCAAGTTTCATGCAAAACAAACATTCCTAACACGTTCATCTAAACAGGGTCGATTTCAGCAATTCTGAGACCGTTAAAATTTGATAGTCTTGATGGAGATGATAGAAGTTTCGAATTAAGTTGAATTTGGAATGACAAAATGGTGACACATAGTGATCTAAATCCCCCAAGATTTCATTTCAAAAAAATTAGAAAATAATGAAAAAATTAGGTCGGATGTAGGAAGTTAACTACACCCGTCGAGGTAGGCTCCTTTTTCCCATATATATATAGGGTGCACTTGAATTGAGGTGGCACCTTTTCTTGATTATGAAAAGGTGCCATCTTAGGCCATTGGATGATGAGTGCATGGTTGAGATTGAAACCACTAGGTGGTTTTCATGCCAACTAACATTGCTAAATTGGTGCGGATTAAATTAGTGCCAATTTAGTCAATACACGTCATCGAACATTCTATATTTAGTAAAACCCGTGAAGTTCACGTTGTACTTTCTGAAAAATATGATGGAATAAATGCTTGCATTTTGAAATAACTATTACGAATTTACAAAAGATGGATACATTTACATTCATGTGCTGTAAATTACAAAAATCGTAACCACTGATGTACGAAAAAAAGTTCAAATTCGGCAAAAAATGGCTTATTCTGTATAGTTGTGTTTCCTAAAATATAGGGAGCAATGATAATGGCCTAATTAATTGATGTACACGTGGAAACATTCCAACAATGATGGGATTTTTGTTACAACTATATTTCCCAATATATCGGATGTGACAAATTGCGAACGCATTATATATTCTACACATCATATGCATATTATTTTAGGGGTGGTTTAAATATGAGGTGTATTTTTTAATTCGCAAATTGGAAAATACACGTCATAACACATGTTAAATCTAATTTCATCCAGCATTATGTGGAAGCAATATTTGTAAATTACAACTTTTTTTTGTAAATTTTGTAGTCTCTTTTGTAAAACACATTTGATTTATTTTGAAAATTATGTATTCTTGTTTGGGAACATTACATGGGAGTAACATTTGTAAAATGTGATATTATTTTGTAACTTTGTGGTCTCTTTTATAAAATACATGTGATTTTTGTAAAGTAGATTGATTATTATTAATGTATAAATTGTTTTATTTGTCCATCCAACGTGTTTCCCAATATCATGGGTCCATCGAAATTTGTCATCCATTGTAAAGTTCATGTAGATTTTGTAAAATCCACGCTCCCATTTAACAATTACGTGTTAATCTGCAAAATAAAAAGGCAATTAGTAGTTTATCATTTATTTCTAAAAAAGACAACATGTAAAAATACGTGCTGAATTGTAAATCAATGAGTCAAAATGTAAATTATTCAAACAATTATGTAAATTAGTAATTCAAAAGGAAAAATAAACCTTCATATTTGATATTTAATCCATCCAATTGAATCTGTAAATTTTATCCCTTTAGTATCTAATCCACAATTTATGAGATTTAATCTAATTTCATTTTTGCATAATACAACACCTTCAGGGCGAAAATATAGCAAGGTGCACAATATTCTATGATAACAAATCGTTTATTGATAATGAGGATCTGAGACATATTCAATATATAAATAAATATTTACCATTCTTAATAAAAAATTTCTTTCTTTTAGATGATATTTTCATTCCCATTCCACATAATTCAATCTATAAACAAAACTCAAAAGAAAAAAAAATTAAAAGTATGTTGAACTCAAAAGAACGAGGGATCCCAAATTTAAAAATGATTGAATATTCCAAAAAATATGACTGAACTCAAAAAAACAAAAAATGTTGAATATTACAGAAAATATGATTGAATAAAGGCTCGCGTTTTGAAATAATCGTTATCACTTTACAAAAGATTGATGTATTTTACAATCATGTGTTATAAATTACAAAATCGTAATAACTGATGTTCGAAAAACACCCAATCATATAGTAAATCAGGAACATTGATTAAAAAATAAAACAAAGGAGAAACATTGAAAAATGGATTGAGATGGAATCAAAACAGAAAAAAATAAAAATCTAAATAAAAAACAAAATCAATCTAACATGGAACTTGATTAATAGATGAATAAAAAAGAAAAATAAAAAAACTACTAAGAACATGCATTATCTTCCGTGCGCAACCACCTCATGATGCTCCATGCATCGTCTTCGTCGTCGCCAAGGACTACCATCATCATCTCGACGCACATCCGGCACCACTACGTCGAGAGAGGACGGAAACAAGAGAGGTAGCAGACCCCCATCGAATTATGTTTTGAAAATTCCGAGTAATTGAGAACCTCAATTATGATGGATGCTATATTTAGAAAATAAACTCGCGTAATTAATGAGCAACGAGATAATGATACGAGTAAATAGAATATTTAATTTCATTTCTAAAAATAGCAAGTTGGATGTTATTTGGATGGTGGTTTTGGGTTTAATGTGGTGGTTTTATTTATAGCCGTAGATCAAGATCTAACGGTTTTTATGGATTGTCATACCGTGATTGCGGTGAGGTGCCACCTTAATTCAAGTTTTCCCTATATATATATAGGGAAAATTTCAGATGAGGTGCACCTTTCCTTGCTATAAGGAAAGCCATGAATCTTGGCCGTCTGATCTATATCGACGGCTATGATATGTCTGTTTTCAGTCACACGAAACCATGTGAAACCACCCAATAAATCACTCCCGGTATTCTATTTTTAGTAAACTAATTCATTTAAGACGTAATCAAATATGTTAAAATCGCATGGTTGTCATAAGTATTCTACTTCCTATTTTTAGATACGTCATGCGTCATTTAGTGTAATTAATTATCCCAATATTTTACGGTAAGTGGTTTTGTGTAAATAATTTTATTTCATTTTTTTCGTTTAATAAGACACTTGTGTTAAGAGTTTTGTTTATTAGAAAGAAGGAAAATCAAGAGCTTCTTCATCATCAAGAGGTGCATACTCAGTTGAAAGTGATTGCAGCGATGAAAGTATATTTGAAAGATCGGAGAGAGCTGTTGGTGTTGTTCGAACTTGGTGTAAGGCCATGATGTCGGTTAAATATAGGTTTGATGATCATGATTGGATAGTGTTTTCTTTCAATGAAGAACACAATCATAACTAGTATCCCCCAGCAAACGGTTGTATCTTCGTGCCAATAGAAAGTTTTCTAAAGCTGCTAAAATGCTTATCAAGTCATGGCTGATGTTAATATTCCTGCCTCAAAACAATCGACATTTTTGGATAACGGCTTCATTACAAACAACAAAGTTGGTGGCATTGTACATGATATATACACCTTAATAGGGATGAGAGAAGACGTCGCGATGGTTTGGACGCAAAACTTGTGTTAGATCTCTTTGATAATTGCAAAAAAGTTGACGCCTGAAATTTTTTTACTCATATCGAACTGATGAGGATAATAGGCTCACCCATTTATTCTGGGCTGACAGTGTATCCATTGAAGATTATAAGGTTTTGGCGATACAATTTCTTTTGATACGACATATAGAACCAATGAATACAAATTAATATTTGCCTCTTTCTGTGGAGTTAACCACCATGGTTGCTCAATTTTTTTTGTTAATGCATTTATAAACAGAGAAACAACAGAAAGTTTACATGGTTATTTAATCAATTTCTTGAAGCTGGGAGAAAACACCCATTTCTATAATTACTGATGAAGATCCAGCAATATGTGCTGCAATCCGTCTTTCTTTTCCTAACACTGTTCACAAGTTTTGTACATGGCACATTATGACAAAGCTGAAACTTAAACTGGGTAGAATGAAGGAAATTGTCAAGGCTCTTAAAACATTCAGCAGACTTGTTTGGCGGAGTGAGTCTATTGATCAATTTGAAGATGGTTGGTCAGCAGCCATATCTGAGTTTGGATTGCTTGAGAATAAATGGTTAGCAGAGAAGTATGACATAAGACACAAATGGATAGATGTATATACAAATGACACATTCTTTGCTGGGATGCGTAGCACTCAAAGGAGTGAAAGTATGAACTCATTTTTACAAAATTCTATTACTAAACAGAAC
The DNA here is from genome assembly GCA_037367405.1 of Ottelia alismoides. NCBI lineage: Eukaryota > Viridiplantae > Streptophyta > Magnoliopsida > Alismatales > Hydrocharitaceae > Ottelia > Ottelia alismoides. The sequence goes on from JAZKJV010000760.1 coordinate 5,403, forward strand.
ACTCTTTTAGAGTTTGTTTCCAGATTCCAGACAGCCATCCAGAGGTTAAGAGAACGTGAGAATGACATGGATCATGATTCAAAGACTAGAAGGCCTAAGTTAAGAACCAAATGGACTTTGGAAGAACGAATGGTTGATGTTTATTCGAAAAGGATTTTTACAAATTTCAGAAAGAGTTGAAGGAGTTAATGATGTTAAATGTTCGTGTTTCTGAAATCAAAGATGGATTGTCATGTTACAATGTTTCTTCAATTGATAAGTCTGTAAAAGATAGAATAGTTTTCGAAATACATCAGTCTGATTATCTATCTTGTGAATGCAAAAAAATGAAATTTCAAGGAATACGATGCATGCACTTACTTGCTGTTATCAAGTTCAGAGGAGATTCATTTTTTCTATTTCTTTTATCCTGCCCAGATAGACCAGGAATAATAAGAGTTCTGGTAGTTATCCAATCTACAACCAAAATCCACAACATGAAAGGTCTGGACAGTTAAATAATATTTGCTCTCAGATTGTGGCTGAAAGTAGCGTAGAATATGATGACATTTTTTTTCTCGTCAAAGCAAAGCTTGTGAAATTGCTCGAAGAAGTGCAAAGTTTAAATGCAAAAAAAAGATTATCAAATGTATCACAGGATCAACCTCATTTGGAATCTCATGATAATAATAATCATGTTCTTGTTCCGGTTACTGCAAAAACTAAAGGTAGTGGAAGGGGAGGAAGACCAAAAGGTTCAGGTAGTCGTCAAATATCTCAACAAGAATTAAAAAGAAATAGAGACAGGCATTGCAAAGCGTGCATGAAGTACAATGTTGGGCATGATTCTAGGAGTTGCCCTTCAAACAAGATTCAATCTACTTCAGACTGGTATGAAGTGTTAAACAATATATATTTTTTTATATATTTATATTGTTTTTAAATTTGATAATTTTTACACTCAGTGATGATTCATGACAGTCAGGATGATAACAAATATATTGCAAATTTCTTGCGTGCTAGATGGTATATTTTTTTAACACTTTATTTCGTTATTATATTTTTATTCATATATTTAGATATCCTTTTTTCTTTCTACAGAGTTTACTCAGGAGAACATATTTCAGATATCACATACACAATTATTTAAAGGGATAATTACACCCATAACCCTAAGTAATTCCTCAATCTCAATCATAACCCTGCATAATCGTGAATTACACGAGAAACCCCGAGTAATCATTCCGTCTCACACTCATGACCCTCTATTAAATTTCTCCCTTAATCCAACCATATCATTGGGTTAATCCAACCCTTCTTGTATCCAACGGCTGAAAAAAATTAAAAAAAATTGTCCTCCATCTTCTTCCAGCTTAGCCGACCCCCTTTCCCTTCTTCCTCCTCCCTCCCTCCGCCTACAACCACCCCCTTCGCCGCCCCTCCGCGTAGGAACATAATATGGTTAGAAAAAAATATGGTTTTTTTCTAACCATATTACAGTAGGAGAAAAAATGGGGCTTCCGGGCAGGGGGGTTGCAGGCCGGAGGTCGGCGAGCGGGAGTAGGGTGGGTGGGATGGATTCGAGCAGAGGAGGAGGACCTGGGCGGTGGGGGGGTTGAGGTTCTTCTAGCCCGCTGGGCGGTGGGGTGGGTTGGCCGTTGTCCCCGTCGATGTTCATGGCGCAGGAGCCGCAGATGCCCTCCCGACAGGAGCGCCGGAAGGTCAGGGTGGGGTCGATCTCGTTCTTGATCTTGATGAGCGCGTCCAGCACCATGGGCCCGCACTCCCTCAGGTCCACCTGGTACTCCTGCAGCTTCGGCTTCTCCGGGTTCTTGGGGTTCCACCTGTAGATCGAGAACGTCCTCAGCAGCGGGGCCTCCTTCCCCCTTGCCGCCGTCGAGTGCCCCTGCGCCCGCACCACCCTCGACACCCACGGCGCCACCCCCTTCCGGAACGCTGCCCTGCCGGCCATGACGAGTGACTGGGTTGGAACGATCCCCTGCGGTTCACGGCACCGTGGAGACAAGTCGGTACGTGAAGAGAGGAGGAATAGTGGGGAGGGAAAGGACGGCACCTCATCTCTTATTGGGTACGCGCAGATCTAAATTGTGAAGGGTGGAGCGCAGCCTACTGTAACTCGGGAGGGGCAGGGGAGGGTAGCTCGGGGGAGGGGGTGCGATTGGGTTGGGTGTGGCGGCGGGGTCGAGCAGGGGGGGGGGATGGATAGGGGGCAGGGGAGAGTAGTGGCGGCGGGTCGAGCAGGGGGGGGGGATTGGGCTGGAGCAGGTGGCGGCGACGGAATCCAACAGAGGGGGGGGGGGAGGAGGAAGCTGGTGCGCCGCGGCGGCGTGGGCGGAGCTTCGAGGAGAGCTCGTTCGGTGCCGGGATGGGGGTGCGAGGAGGAGCTCGACGGGTGGTGGGGGACTTCGAGCTCAACGTGAGGGGAGGGGGGTTAAGATGCATCAAGGAGAGAAAAAGAGATATATGGCATGATTTGTAAATTCGATAGAGTATTAGGGGTAATTTTGACTTTTTCTAACGGAAACCGTGAACTATAACGGTCATCTGAAACGGATCATAACACAGGGTCATGTCATGTAAGAGTTAAGCATTACTCGGGGTTTCTCGTGTAATTCGCGATTATGCAGGGTTATGATTGAGATTGAGGAATTACTCAGGGTTATGGGTGTAATTACTCTTATTTAAAATCAGCATGGTAAGTTACACATTAAAATTGTATATTTTTTCGATTTATTATATTCAGTCAAGCTTAATGATGTAGTGTCCTTTTTCTTTGCAGGATCTTTTTGATCAAGATGGTAGAGTACATAGTTGCAGCCATTAGAAAATACAGACTGATGTTTTAAGACTATATTTATATGTATTTTTTCATAAAACATGGTGTTGATTGATTTATATTGGTTGTATGATCTGATGTTACTCAAACAATAAATGGTCATTATTGATTTAATGTTATATTTTTTGTAATTTGTGCAAACATTTGAATCTAATATCTACGAAGTAATAGTCAGATCTTGTATGTATCATATTGGGTACGGATGATTATTATTATCTGATAAAAAGTTTTGTGGTCGTCAAACGACACAACGTTATTCATGAAAAACAAGATTAACTAAATAAATAGCATTCGTGGATTTTATTGTTGGTAATGATTAAGAATCCTTTTCAGTGTTGTATTTGTCATACAGATATAGTAAAATATAACAAAATATAGTAATATATTATAAGTGTAATATTGTAAAATAAAGGAATATAATGTACAATATGATACAGTATATTATATAGCCACATTCTTATTGTAATATAATGTAAAATATGTGGCGACTGATTTATGTTTCAAGTTATCTTCAGATTGTTAACGCTAACTGATCAATTGCAGTAATTTTTAAATTTTCAGGAATATATTATTTTTTGAAACGACTTATATGACGCTATCTTCAGATTGTCCACATCATAATTAAGTTAATTTTACATACTAGACCCATATACCCATTAGATTCGAATTTAGAATTTCATCATTATATCGGAGAATATACTCAAATCTATTTAATATATAATGATCTTTGTATAATGTTATTATAATAGAGAATATCAAACGTACTATTAAATGATTATAGGTACATAATCATACTTTTTATGATGAATCAAATGATTTAGATATAATGGAAAAACATGAATTCTTAATGTATTTCATTGATGTGTAAAACAATCAATTTCAGTATTGCAGTCATGTTGCAGTTATTGTAAAATATAGTAACATATATTAAAATATATCATATTATTTTAATTTTTGCAGTGGTAAATGTAAGACCAATACAGTAAATTTAAACATTATAATGTAAAATTTGAATAAATAAACTATGGACCAAAATACATTTTGTTATGTAATGTTAACATATATGTCGATTGGTTTATTTATCGCATTATCTTCTTATAGTTAACGGTACCTTCTCACTTCATGACATCATTTATATAATCTTAAATATATTATGCACCGACATTTTATACAGTTAAATTATAATGATTTTACATATGAATTTACAGTTATATGCATATTACCAAATATAAGATCATCAAACAATACAATTCATTCATAATAGACGGTATAAAAGATGTAACATGGCTGAATTATGTAAGGTAAACAAAATAAACAAACCAACATTCTTCAACATTCCAGGAAATACTTCTAAATACAAACCAAAGTTATCTTTCCAGGAAATACTTATAAACACAAACTACTAAATATTGTTTCAGAAATCTAAATGTCAACACTGTTCAACATCTATGAAATATTTTTTTGGTGTTGTTATGAAAACACCATGCACCATCATCGGTCAATTAATTTCCAGCTTCATTATCAATGTGTCCGCATGTCAAAAGAGTACATGCTATTTCTGCCCTGAATCTTGGAATGTCTTCGTAGCTGAAGTCCAGAGCCCTCCCTTCACACAAGTACTCCATTGTCTTCATCACGTAGACACCGCAATTCAAGCTGTGAGGAGGTTATTGCGGGCTGTCAACCACATATATTATCTCCCAATCATTCATTGTTTCGTCCACCAGGTTCATGCCAAAGCATTCGCACATCCAGCCATGCTAAAAAAATAACTTGTTAATTTCCATTGTAAACATAAGATGTTTTCAATAAAAAACATATTGTAATTAAATATACCCATTTTTGAGCATCTTTTTTGTGAAATTTTGACCCTCTCATCGAGTTATATGCATAGAATTTCCTCGCTGTGAAGTCTGTGACCAAAAGATGCCAGTGATTCTTGGTATGAATAACTGTGAAAACCTTAGACAATCCAATCAGCCTTTCATCTTCCAATTCATGAAGGCTGTCCAGATGATTGATCTCTTCCTTTGTAGCTCTATCAACCGTATTTACAAAATATTGCTGCATGTATAAGTTGAAAATATTATGATTTATTTGGAGATTTATATGTGATTGAAGTGACTAACCATCTTGTAAATAGGCGTGAATAGGAATGGGATCGTGTCACCGGTACAATATCTATGTCGCAGAACATCCATGAACATTTCTAAAATCTGTATTCCAAGTAAATAAATCATCAGAGTATTTTATGGTTTATATAGAAATCTGAATTAAAATAATGTGATTACGCTATCTTCAATCATTTTCTCATATAAGAAATGATGTATATCTTTTCCCTTGCAAAAAATTCCAAGAGGTGTGAAGTATGTGGCGTTTAACCTGCAGTTTTGAGCAGAATAACATTAAATTGTAATTACAAATATCTATAAAACATAAGTTCTTATCTTAAATCACAACTTACTTGTCCGCCGGGTCTCTTAGGAAATCCTGAATCAATCTCCTTTGATCCTCGGTTATGTTAGCATATCCGATAAAGTCAGTCGCAGGATCACAGAGATACTGTAATGTTTATATATATATATATATATATATATATATATATCATTTTTAGAAGATTAATCATTAAAACTGTAAATATGTCATATATATTCTCTGGAAGAACTATAAATCATTGTATGATTAATAATCAAGTTCTAATACACACCTCGTGGTCTGTTTCACTTGTAATAGTTTCTCTTGTTTCCCTTGCATCTCTTTTGGCTGCATTCCTCTCTTTGACTCTTTTTGTCAACGAGTTAGGATGCACTTCTGATCTCTCCTTTCTTCTCTTCCTTTGTGCGACCTTATTTTTATCTGTGACAACGGACTCATGCTTCACAATTCCAAGATCAAAACATGGAATACACTCTTTTTTGGATAAATTAATTTCTCCTTCTTGTTCTGTATCCAACTTGGTGACAATTTCAGAAATGCTTTCCACCACAAGTGTATTTTTCTGATCATCAACCTCAGTCAGTTTGTTCTCTCCTTCCATTATTAATTTCTCATTGATTTCTTTGTCCACTTCAGCTGGAGTTGCTTTTTCCAGTTTCCCTCTCAGTTCTTCATTATCCATTTCCAACCTTCTTAACTGAATTTCATAAGCTGTGATTTTGGCATCCTTATCTTGATGTATATCATTCAGCTCTTCTATTAGCTTCTGCAACCTATCTATTTCTTTTGAAAATTCATCACACATGCATTGCTTGTCAGTCCCTTTTCCAGCACGAATGTTAGTTTCTTGATTTATACTTTTTACAATTTGAAATTATGTCCTCTTGTATCTCCCTCTCCTTGCAGGTCCATCCTCAGGCACTTTTATTCGGGATTGGAGGTTTATCTGTGGCCTTCTCAATGAGAACCAGTATTGAATGAATCTTTCATACAGGAAAACATATTTATCTGCTCCTATTTTAAATATTTCATTTTTTTGTGGATGCAAACCTCCTACAATCTGATACATTTGTAGTTTATAAAAAAGGTATGTCAACTTTAAATTACTATCATTTACAACATTAAGTCATATATAGTATTATTTATGTACATATACTATTTCATACCTGTTCATTGGTGAGTGAAGCGATTCTCCTTGATAAACCTTTTATTGAGCCTGCCCATTTCCGTATCCTTGGACGTAGATCTCTGTTGACGACAAGATCTTTGCAACAATATTCTAACATCCAGACCTATTATAATTTTCAAAAATATCTGATTAGTTACGATTTTATAAATTATTATACAATAACATGTTTACTTACGTATAGGCATGCTACACAACCCGTAAGATATCCAAGTGTTGTTCTTGACGATCCTTGCCTCCTCTGATGTATTCTATGCAATACATCTTCCATGTTGAATAAAATCATTTTTGCTATAGCGTCTGACCAGTTAAAAAATCGGGTATCTTCCAAAGATTCAACGTAATGGAATAAATCTCTTGGGAGAGAGTATCCACAATCTGGGAACAAGAACATGGAAAACATGAACAATATCAAGCAAGTAACGTAAACATCCACCGAGTCATCATCATCTCTATCGTAGAAATCTATCAAAATATTGACTAATTTCCTCCTATTGAAAATCATTCCAGAATCAAATATCTCCTCTGAAATATAGCTCTTCCATTGTAGGTGTCTGCCCTTCACAGTCACTGCAAAGTCCGTGCTTGGAATTCCTAATATTGCTCCTATGTCTTCGTCCGTGAAGTTCAGAACCCGGTTCCCAAATTTAAATTGGCGTCCTCCTTGATATTGTTCAACAATCCATTGCAGAATCCTCCTTTGGATATCAACCTTTCCAATGTTTATTAATTTCGAGAATGCAGTCTTATTAATCAGATATTGTTGCTTTGCTGTTGGTCTATGAGCATCTATGAATTGAACAAAATGCTCCACAAAGCATCTGTGTTGTATGTAGCCCTTACCTTTAAAGAAGTAAACACATTCTTATAGTAATTTTGTATAAAACACATAAAACAAATTAAACAATAAGAATTTACAAAATTATCTAAAGGGATATGTAATTTGTATCTTACTGCCATATTTTTCACTCATGCACTCTTCAATAGCCGCATCTTCTATGTCAGGGATTTTACTCATGCCTTTACCCTTCACTGTAATTCACAAATAACAAATACATTATATTTTTAGAAGACACGTAATGATTTAGTTTTTAATTAATTTCATGTACCTTTCATCACCAATGAAATTGTGCGGTTTGAATCAGCAGCTTCCTTCACATTGTCCTCATCAGAAGAATTTCCGCTTAAGTGTTCTTTCATTTTTCTTGGTCCCCTTATTTCATCGAAATCTGATTCGCTGCAGCTCATCTCTACAATATTTTCATTATAATTTCTTATATGTTAAAACACCATAAATAAACGTCTAAAATATGCATTTGTAATTTCAATATTACACAGCAGACATGAATGTTGTTGTTAACATTTTATCTTTTGCTTTCGCGCAGCAGTATAACTAAGTTTTATTGTTTACATGTTTTACTGTCGTAATTTTGCAAAGATCATTGTAACGAGATATGAATAATCTGATGATTTGAAAATCTATCCTTTGCAATTAAAAGATAATCAGATGGTTAAAATATATACAGTTCTCTCATGCATTTTCTACGGTGACGATTATTTTTTGTGAATCCAAATACTAAGAAATCTAATCAATATAGCATTTTAGAGCTATGTCTGACCTGGTTGTCTTCTTCTTAGTTTCGTCGTCTTCGTACCTTTGCCACCGTGGATCGAAGATGACAATCCCCCTAGGGTTCTTGAGTCGTCAAAGTCATTCGGAGAGGGAGGGAACTCTGTTTCTGTCACCTTGTAACTGAAGGCGGAAATCACTGTGATAAAGTCTTCCTATATATTACTTTAAGTTATTTAAGTCAAACTAATTATGTAGCTGTATAATCAATATTTAATAGTTGACTGTATTAGCTAAAAATAGAAACATATTATTCTCAAATAATCCTATACTCTCAAATTTCAAAATTTTTCCCGTCATTGTTCATTCCACAACGTCTTTAGCTTCTTCACGTTTCCGGGTATGAATTCTTTCATCGTTCTTCCAATTTTTCAATGCTATTCTTTATAAAAATTTAGAAGAGCTTTTTTTGCATCGTTGTTAGTACATAGTATTCATTGATTCATTCAAAAATAGATTTATTAGTTAAATTTCGTAAGATCAATTTGTCTTATATCATGCTAATTGAATGTTTTTCAAAATTTCTTATCTATCAAAAGATGTTATTTATTAAATCGAACCACTGTTAAGGGATCGTTTTATTTTCTATTAGATAATGTATTTTTTATAATAAATAATGAATATTTATAAAGTAATTCATTTATTTAACAAGTTCATGATTTATTATATAGTAAATTTCATCCTCTAATTATTTTAAGATTCATAACATTAAAATTTATTTTGATATTGTATTTTTAACGTTATAAAATGTATTCTATCGATCAACTTTGTATTTCAAAGTTACAAATAGTAATATACGGGATATAATTTACTGGTTCGTTTTATAATAGTTTGTATTTTAATGAACTCTAATGTATTGTAATGTTATAATTTGTAAATCTATGTAAATTAAAGTAAACCCAACGCTCTTATCACTTGTGAATTCAAAATTTTACTCAAGTTCGATTAATACTGTTAGGTTTTTTTATAGAAATATTTCTCTTTGAAACTTGTTTAAAAAGGTAGAGTTCTTGTATGCACATATTGTGTTATGCTTTCTCATATAGTAGTTTTCGGAGACATATCTCATTAGTTTGATAAAAATGTAAATTAAATGACAATTATTGCATATATGTGAGTATTTATTATGTATTCCTTTGCATTGTTTTGTATTGTAGTACATATTATTGTAATTATTAGTAATTTAAAGTAACACATTGAGCTTATCAGATTACAAGTCGTAGGTTTAAGATAAGTTTTACTTATAGTGTGAAGCTTTGTTATAGGAATTTTTCATTTGGTTATGGTAGTAAGAGTTAAAATTGTAGATGCAGAAAATGTGTTGTGGCTTGTTATATTGTAATTGGAAGTGTTATATATCATATATTTGTTTACAATTTTGTTATAACTGGCAACAATTTCACAAAGTCCTGAATTTCTTTTGTATTCTTTTGCAGTGTATTGTATTGTGTGTTAATAATTTGTAAATCTTAGTAATTTAATGTACACAGACCGACAATAACAGATGCAAATTTGTATGCTCTTTTCGAGATTGAACTATATTTCCAACTTGCAATACATTATAACAAATATGTGTGATTCCATTATATTGTATTATACAACAAACATATATCATATTATCAAGATATTTCTTATTATAATGTTAGTAATTGTAAATCCATTAACAATTTTTGAATGTATGTCAACATTTTTGTTGTATTCCTTTGCATAGTTTAGTATTGTAGCCCTTATTTTTGTTAATTTTAGTAATTCTAAGTACCACATCGAGCTTAACAGTTTTTGTATTGTTATACAGGTCGTACGTTTTTGGTAAGTTATAATTTATTTTAGGTATGTTTTATATTAGTAATTCGAATTAATTGTAGAAGTGTTTAAATTTCAAAAAATTTCAAAATATTTTATTTTATGTTAAACGCTCATTGTCCTCCTTAATCTTAGCTAATTAGTTAGTTCGAATACCACTCCTATCTTTTCCTTGGTGGTTTTAATCTCATCCATTAGATCCCCATCTTACGGTCATTATGAGTGGCTTTCCAAGCAACCCAGGAAAGGTGCACCTCACTGGAAGGGCCCTCATATAGAGGAAACTTACCTACTTCACATTTCATTACTTTATATGAGGAAAGGGAGCCTACTTTGTGAAGTAGGTAACTTACCTACTTCACATTTCATTTTTTGCATTTTTTTATTTTCTTTTGAAAAATGCCACCGTGGATTTTCATAATTATATCCCTCTAATATGCCATTCAAATTTTATCAGAAATGGAGACTCCTACGACCATCATCCAGAACATGTAAAATACAACAAATTTGTGACCGTTAAAAATGACTGTTTGGATGGAGGCCGTAGGAGTCTCTGTTTCTGACGAAATTCGAATGACATATTAGAGGGATATAATTATGAAAATCCGTATGGCATTTTTGAAAAAAATAAAAAAATTTGCAAAAAATGAAATGTGAAGTAGGTAAGTTACCTACTTCACAAAGTAGGCTCCCTTTCCTCTCTCTCTCTCTCTCTATATATATATATATATATGTATGTGTGTGTGGGGGGGGGGATGGGGAGTATGCACCCAGGTGCATGTAATTTTACATGCACCGGAGCCTATATCTCCCACATATTTTATTTTTTTTTGAAAATATCACCGTGTATTTTCATCTATATATCCCTTCACTATATCATTCGAATTTCTTTAGAAACAAAGACTCATATGCCCTCCATATAGAACAAGTAATTTTAACGGTCTTAGAATTGATGTAATCGACTTGTTCTAGATGGAGGACATAGGGGTCTCTGTTTCTGATAAAATTCGAGTGGTATATTGGAGCGATATATAGATGAATATACACGGTGGTATTTTCCAAAAAAAATAAAAAATGTGGGAGATATAGGCCCCAGTACATATAAAATTACATGCATGAGGGTGCATACTCCCTATCCCCCCCCCCCTCTCTATACATATAAATAAATAAAGAACAATAACATAGCATGACTAAAAGTAGGACATGAATGGAAGAAAATGACAATGCAAAAAAGGCTAAGAAAACTAGCATCAATGCTACGGTAGAAAAATAACATGTTATATATGCCACAAAAAACAATGTTATACACAAGAAAATAACATTGCATATACAAAAAATTGTACCATGTTACATAGAAGAACAAAATGGCAAGTTACGAGGAAACCTTGCAAGATGTGAACAAAAAATAGGTAGAATACATGAAAAAAGAGATTGAATCCCTTCATGACAACCACACCTTCGAGCTTGTCAAGTGGTACGAAGACAAGAGATAATTGAGGAACAAATGAGACGTTAAAGTGAAGCATGATGAATATTCTACAAACCCAAGATAAAAGGTAGATTGGTTGAAAAAGATTTCAATTAAAGGAAGGAAGTGGACTTTAAGGAGATCTTTTCTCCTATGGTCAAGATGTCTTCTATCCGAGTGATTCTTAGCTTGGCATCTAACCTTAACCTAGAGATTGAACATATGGATGTTAAGGATGGCTTTTTCTCCATGGTGACCTTGAGGAGGAAATTAACATGTGACAACTTGAAGGCTTTGTAATGAAAGATAAGGAAGACCAAAATCTATATGGCTTGAAGCAAGAATCCAGACAGTCGTATAAAAAGTTTGACTTATTTATGGGGGACATGACTACTCCAAGACTACTTCAGACCATTGTGTATTCATAAAGAAATTCGCAAGTGATGACTTCATCATTTTGCTACTTATGATGATGGCATGCTGATCATTGGAAACAATGATGCAAGAATTTCTTGTTTGAAATGGAGTTGAGCAAGCCTTTTTCTACGAAGGATTTGGAACATGCGAGTTAGATTTTGGCATGAAGATCATATGGGATCCAAAGGCAAGGAGGTTGTGTCTTTCACAATATGAGTACATTGAGAGGGTACTTCAAAGATTTCATATGGAGAAGGCAAAGTCAGCTAACACCCCTCTTAGAGCACATTTCAAGTTAAACTCCAAACACAATCCAATAAACGATGAAGAGAAGAGAGATATGGAGAGAATTCCCCATGCATTAACTACATGCAGCCTTATATATGCCATGGTTTGTACAATGCCTAACATTATTCATGCTGTTGGAGTTGTTAATAAATTTATCTCAAATTTAGGGAAAGAGCATTGGGAAGCAAATAAGTGGATTTTGAGATAACTTCGAGGTACAAGCAACTAATCTCTTTATTTTTTATCAGAGAAGACTATTCTGTTTAGTTACGCAGATTCAAACATGGCAAGAGATGTCGACGAGAGAAGATTGTTTTACTTTGGCATGTGATGCAAACTCTTGGCAATCTCAACTTCAGAATTTGTAGCTTTATCTACTACAAAGGTCGAGTTTATTGCAATTGTAAAGGCTTGCAAGGAGTTATTGTCGATGAAGAAATTCACACATGAACTTACTTTTAGTCAAGACAAATATGTGCTTTACTGTAATTGCCAGACTACCCTTCACCTTAGCAAGAACTCCACATTCCAGGCAAGGTTTAAGTACATTAAGGTGAGGTATCAATTAATGCAAAAATATCTTAGAAGGAAAACAACTTGTTCTTGACAACATACATACAAATGACAATTGTGCATACATGATAACCAAGCAATAGCCGATTGGGAAATTTTGGAGATTGATCCTTCGGACTCCCCTTTGTTGATGATAAGAGCTTAGGTGGAGGGTTCTTTTCCATGTGAGAACTCAACCATTTGTTGGACCTCATAAGTGGGGATTCAAACGGTCGGATACAGATACAGATATAGGTGTTACCATATCCTTATCTATTTTTTAATACGAATACGGACGTGGATACAGATATTGACGGATATTAAAACTATCTTACCATATCTTTTAAAACAGATACGGATGTAAAACAGATAGTGATTGCACACGAGTAATGTTAGAAATACTCTATAGAATTGACTTAAATATATAAGAATTGGATGGAAAACACATGATATTAATTTACTAAAAGTGTTTGTATCATAAAAACTATATAAATATGGTAAAAGGAGGTAGAGAATTATGTTATATATGGTTAAAAATAAATTTAGGACTATATTTATATACGAAAACGGATATACTGATACGGATTTTGCAGATATCAAAACGATATCCATATCCTTTTTAAAACGGATACGGATATCAAAATCTGTATAAAACGGATACGGTGACGGATCGGATACGGATATATCCGTATCCGTTTGCATCCCTACTCATAAGTCTATATTTTCAACATCGAACATGTTGGTTATTTATCTCTTTCTCGTGGGATAGAAGAGGAAATTTGTTGGTTATTTATCTCTTTCTCGTGGGATAGAAGAGGAGATTTGTTGTAAAATATCATGCTCTTCCAATCCATGAGGGCAAATTGTGACATGACTTTGAATCTGATAAAAAATAGAAAGGATTGCTCTATATTTATTACAGAACTTTTAACAAGGATATTCCAAATTCCTAATATGAAAGTTTAAGGATAATTCTCTTAATGTATTGCAAGACGATTTTTAATAGGTTCTATACACACATTATAGGATTTTGAACATGTTTTACATTCATAGTATGTTCCATAAATTTAGGGACGGCTGGCAGGATTTTGAACCAATATAAATTTACAGGAGGTTCAAAAGATTTATAGCAATATTGAATGTGCTCTAAATTTACATCATATTCCGTGAATTTATGATAAGCTTTTAAACATTCTTTAAAATTATGGCAGATTTTGAAAATTTAAGATGGGATTTTGAATACGCTATTAATTTTTGCATTGCTTCCTAGATTTATGACAGGATTTTCAACATGGTCTAATTCTATGGCATGATTCACAGTCCATGAGAATGGTCATCTTCATCGTGGATGGAGTGTTTGAAATTTCACGAAAATTTCTCAGAATTATCGGTTTCTACACTTCAACCAAAATCGAAATTTCGATATGGACTCTTCACAAATCTAGGTCGATTTTCGCCGATTGACGAAATTTCATCAAAATTTTAACGAAATTTCATCAAAATTTTAACGAAATTTCGAAATTATTGCGTTTTTCACCATCTAGAAACAAAATCGATATTTAAAACCTTGGATAGACACATCAACTTGAGCTAATTTTTTTGTTTATATGCATAGGTTAATAAACCAAATTCCAACCTTTAAATCCCAATCTTCACACAGAGAACTCATAAAAAGCATTTTAAGAAGACGGAGGCACAGGGAAACACATACAAAGACTGGAATTCACCAAGCCTTCCAGGAACACACTGGCATCTCATGCGAACTTTCATGATATGTTCCTAACTCATGCAAGACTTCGATAACACGATTTAGGTAGTGGAAACCCAATCCACGCTCCTCTTGATCCTCTACTAGTCCCCCATCTCCTTGAGGATGTCCCCGCGGTCCAAACACCTACAAACGAAAAAATAAGGTGGGATAAGAGATAAGTGATGATGCTCATTTCACATTCCCTGCTACAAATTATCATGACGGAAAAGAGAACCCAGGAGAAAAACATCGCCACTCTAGGATAACCTCAACATCTTGACGTACCGCATTTTGCCAAACAGAGCCCACAGAGCAAGAACCTAGATTATTGTCAAACGAACAATCCAATAACAAGGTAAAATGTATCCATATGATACACCGGTAAAGGAATGATACAATACAACAGAAATCAAGTATCCAACCTCGGGAGCACGCCCTCATACACACTATATGATGTCTCAATTATTTTCAACTGCCAAACAACCTCAGAAGCCAAGATGGACAACGGTGCAATAAGCATCCAACATGGACACGGTGAGATGAGAAGGATTCTCAACGCATCGTTTTCTGGCTCCCAGGTTTTCCCGCAGATGATGACGGCTTGGACTTGGCCAGATCGACCAGGTCTTTGAAGAGGAAATCCTCTGACTTCGACTGTTTGGCTGACGGAGGTGAGCCATGACCATCACCTTGAAGAGTTAAATTCTGAGTTTGCTTGGTGGGGACATCATATGCTGGTCCTGAGTCCCTGCTTGGCGGGAAATAAGTCGGTTGTTGCTGATTCTGCTCGAAGAATTGCTGTCTTTGATTGTATTTTGATGGTGGAGGGGGTATTATGAAGCCAGCAGGCTGGGCTTCCCAGGGAGCCTTGGGCAATGGCTCTGTTTGATATCTTTCGGGAACGATGGGCTCATCATACTTAGGCTGGCTAGCAGGTACAATTGGCTTAGGTGGACTGCTAAACACAGGTGGTTGGGGCGGACTGCTAGTGGAAAGTGGAGGGCGTGATTCCGTGGCTGCCGGTGGATGGCTGAAGCTGGAGGCTGGTTCCGTTTTATAAGAGTCGCCGCTGAGGTAGTCAGTCATGGCACCACCTGAGCTCACTGGTTTCTTTGACGGCGGAGGTGGAGGAATGGCAAAAGCTTGTCTGACAGAAGAAGGCTTCGTCCCCTGTGTCGAGGTTTGATCCCGTGTTGTCCTGGGGAAATGTGCAAACATATGAATATATACCCAAAATAGCCTTGAGCAAACGAGTTTCTAGAAATAATTACTATCGTTTCGCATGGACCAGTGTAAACATATGCTAAGAAGTAAGCACCCCTACAAGTTGAGAAGGAAATTTATTACTGTTGAAAATATATAAAATGATGGGTGTCCATCCACCTATTCCGATGTCCACCCTTTTTCCCCTCAAAAAAATTTAAGATAAGAAAGTGTGCAGAAAGATGATTCCGAAGCTTAAAACCGCAAGGTCAATGAAGCAAGATAGCAAGCAATCATTATCATACTTGATATGAGATGATAAAAAACTGTTGCAGGAAAAAAACATATTTTACGTTCAGAGAGATAATTCAACAGGGTAAGGGGGGAGGGAGTCACTATTGCATGTCAGCAGGATGTGCTATGATTTCAATGATATAACGTCAAATTATCAACTAAAGTAAGTTAACCTTAACATGTAAAAAATTTATCTCCAAAGTGCAAACATCAGTTACCTCCGTGTTAACTGGCCAAAATCCTCCTCAGGCTCCTCCTCTGGAACATCATTACGATAAGTAGGTACTGAAGGCACTGTGGCTTCCACTGGTTTGCCTGAAGAACCTTTAAGTATGCTGTCATGATGCTGAAGAACCCGCTGGAGTTCATCATTTACAGCCAAACCTTGGAACAAGAGCTCCTCATCCCTGAAGTTATAAAAAAAATCATCCAAAGTTCTTAGCAGAATACACAAGCTTCTACAAGCTAAGTCTGATCATCACCCTGTACTGCTAACAAGAGCCATAACACGTCTCTGATTTTCACGACACTGTTCGACCAGATCTACGATAACTTCTTCCTTTACAGCCTGTATAGAATAATAGCAACAAATTAGGAGTCAATCGTAATTATATTCACTTTGTGAAATTGACGCTGGCAGCGATTCAACATTACTGTAAGATAAAAAAAGCTAGCAAACTTACGAAAATACGATGTATCCTCTCTACAATATCATTGTCACTCTACGTTGGCAACTTTGGATATCTATCACCTTAATTGTAATGTATGCCTTAATGGACAACCACATTGCCGAATCCCTCGTAACATACACCCCCAAGAAGCCCCATCTCTATCAAGACCTACTTAGAGTTCTCATAGTCAAAAAAACAACTGCTCTCCTTCCCAGGAATCTGAACAAAGCAGGCAAGGCACATCTGCACCACAGATGATCATGGCTCTAGAATCACTGGTCGTCACTTGCCCATGCTTGGGCAGCCAAAAGAAAATCCCCATATTTAGAAGGAACCTTCCAAATTCAAATCATCCTGCAATCCAGAATCAAAATCCAACGGTCAAGACCATGGAAGCATCATATAGAGCCTTGCATAACCATCTGATTGAGAAATCCCCATCAAACCAACACCAATAGTCCTGCCCTTCTAATGGACCCTCCACAACAGCCAAAACCCCGGGCAATCTCTAAAAATTCTGAGACCCTTTGGTCATAGAGCACACACCAAAATGACGGAACTCACGAGTCATTTGACCAGACCGCCGCCACCCTTGAGTCCTAATTGTCAGCCAATACGAACAACCTTGGGAAACAATCACAGCTCCTGTCTTAAAGACAATCACTCAGAAATTGCGCAAATGCTTTCACCAGAAAAAGATGGCGAGCCAATGGCACCCAACTGCATTGATAAGCTTGGTGTGACATAATCTGTAACTTCAATTACTCTCCATATTTTCTATCACGAACTTTTATTCAACAACCTTCTCACAACATAATAGTTTTTTTTTTGAAAGTGTTGATAAGCGTGGTGGGATATAATCTGTAACTTCAAATAACTCATCATAACTGCATTGATGCGCTTTCTTCTAAAAAGATGCCCAAAAGATCATTTTATTCAGTATTAACTAATTGCAAGTGTGATTTGCATAGTTTTTTTAAAACAAAAAGGGAGAAACACGCTATGGTGTTTGCCCCAAATATATTATAAAATAGAGGAGTATTACATAAGCCAAGACTCGAGGAGAGTTTTGGCACAAGATATTACATTATCACAAAAAAACATTTTGTGCCAAAAAGTGCACCATTCCTAGCTAACCATAAAGCCCGGGTTGTTACAACATGCAGAAGAAGTTCCATTCTTGGTTTCTTCTTTGCCAAGCAAAGAGAGTACCAAAAGCGTTCGAAACTTGCAAGGTTCACCCAATCAAGTCCAAGTTTGACCCACGTTGATGAAGTCATTTCACAGCAGAAGAAAAGGTGTTCCACTGTCTCTGTCTCCACTTATAAAGGGGGCATAAACCAGAAACCCCCTCCATAAATCTTGCGCATCGTTCCCCTATTAGGATGCGCTTTCTTCTAAAATACCATAAGAAAATGCTGATTCTGCTTGGAAGTTTTAGACTCCACACAAAGGTGCAGTCCTAGGTTAGATTGCCATCCATTATCGATGGTTTGTCTACAGCCCTGCAGGCCCTCTTTATTGAAAAAACTTTACTTTTCCAAACCCAATGGTCACGCCCACCAGTCGGACCCTCAATGCTACTCAAGTTATCTAGCAAGACAAGAAACTCCTATATTCTATGATCTGTAAACCCCGTCGAGAAAGAAAGCCCCCAATTCTTTTCACTATAGTAGTATGCCACATGAGCTTCCCGGTTGGCCACTAAAGCAAAAAGGCTTGGGGAATTGTGTTGCAAGAGGGACAACACATGTCCAATTATTAGTCTAGAAAGCAAAGGAATCGCCATTACCAAGGACCGGGCGGAAAAGATCGGGAAACCATGACATTACCGCCTAAATTCCCTTCCAAAAGGCTGAAGGACAGTAAACACGCTCTGTAAGGATCCCATGAGTTGGAATGCTATAAGTGCGGCGAATTAATCTACAACAAAGGTCATCACCTCTCCCCCATAGTTCACATAAGAGATATCCACATGCAAACATATTAGCATAATGTCTCTCTTTTAAAAATCAATGTGTTCCTTGGAAGCCACAAGGTCCAATAAATCACAAGAATATCGGTCTAATTCACTCTACAATGATACAAAGGAGTGTTATTCTCCGAAATACCCCCAATGCAAGAAACATCCAACCATTTTATATCCACCATCCGCTATATATCCTTACAGCCATCTTATTTAAAGAACAAGTGATTATTGTCTTCAATCTCTGGATCGTGGACTGAGGAGGAAGTAGTTTAGTTCTAATGAAGTGCCCTCCGATGACCCTAGACACCAACCTCATCGTCATCAAATTCTTTCGATGAAGGACCCACGTAAATATCTTTTCTTTAACGGGGGCTTTGACCCTCTAAATCATCCTGCAATTCTAACCACATCCACATCTAACTCTGCAGCACGAGAGGCGAGAAAGTTGTATACTTTCTTCACGGAAAGAGGACCATTCCAACTCCAATAATCTAGCTCTACTTGTGGTCTCTCCTCACCATGGAGCATGTTGAGATATTTATCTCTTTATCTTTACTTTGTAATTTTCTATTTCTTTCATCTCTTTATGTAATTTTCCCGTATAGCTTTTCTCCTATATAAGAGAGCTCTAGGGCTACAGTGAATACATCTTTTCATTTCCAATCCTTTCCACATGGTATCAAAGCGACGGTCCAGACCGGGGCCTGTGCCCTAGAATCCTTACCCCACCAAAACCCTAACGTGTCCTCGTGCGACCGTCGCCGCCTCCGATATTCACGCAACAACGATAACCAAAGTCATCGCCCCCAACAGGAAGCAGCAGCAGCGGGCTAGCAGCTACAGCCACTGCCGCCACCAGGAAGCAGCAACAGCGACTATAGCCACCATCGTCCATCAGGGGGTCGTTGTCAGCAGCCTGGTTCTGGAAGGGTTGTCGCACCCCCTTTCTCGTGAGTCCTGCTAGGTTTGATTTGGTTCCTAGGGTGTGGTTT
Source organism: Ottelia alismoides (assembly GCA_037367405.1). Classification (NCBI taxonomy): domain Eukaryota; kingdom Viridiplantae; phylum Streptophyta; class Magnoliopsida; order Alismatales; family Hydrocharitaceae; genus Ottelia; species Ottelia alismoides. Next base: position 24,898 of record JAZKJV010000760.1, read on the forward strand.
TTGATCCTCTAAGACCATCCTAGGTACCTAAAGAAGCTTCCGGTAGATGGAAGAGGTTGTGGTATGAGTCCTACACCCACAACCGTCTTCCTACATGTCTGTGTAGACATAGTTATTCTAGTTTGTAACCCCAGTCTTGGAGATTGTTGTCGTCATGTCAGGAAATAAAGCAGATGCTCCATCCTTGGTTGCCTTCAAATGTCCAATACCCTTCGTGAAGATGGATGGAACAAATTATGAACTATAGGCCATGCAGTTCATGAGCCTAATGCAATGTTATGGTAAGAAGCATATCCTCACACATGAGGAGTTCGGTGATAAGACTGAAGTAAATGCCTCATGGGAGGCAAACGACACATATGCACGTGTGTGGCTTTCTAGGTTGTGTCCATGGAGATAGCCAATGATAAATTTGTTGGAAATGCGAGCCCACGGCGAGCCATTATGCAATAAATGTTATTGCACATATCATTCCCTGATCTGAAATGAAGAATGAATAATTTTCATAATAGGTCCCTTAGTACAATTAGAGTTATGTACCATGGCCATCTTGATGATCATACAGTTGTTGATTCAACTATTGAATCATAGAGGCTGGTGCTTGGATGAATATCTAAAGAGTTAGATTGAGAACTCATCAAGCACCGTCAAATGATTGTTAAGAGATAATCTCCAGCCTAAGTAGGAGATGGCAATCTTTTCTCATTTAGGCTGATATCTGACCGACCTCTTGATGCAGGTCCTCTACATAGGAATAGAGATTCGGAGATGTCAGATTAGTTAGGTCAAAGAGTTGAATTAACGAGATCGAGATAACCAAAGTCCTATATCGTATGCTGTCACGATACAGGTACGCATCCTCTGACCGGAGACAGATGTGTTACTATATGTCTAAGTATGTACATTTGGCAGACCAATAGGTTGATGACCTAACCAAGATCTATACACCGACGCGTTGGTGTGCATATAAGGGTATATGAGTAATACGATCTCTCGAAGGGATCATACAGGTTCATTTATTGAACCGGAAGGCATGAGCTCACTCATGAGATATTGGGAAGAATCAAATTCCGTGGGCACGGTCGTCTCGCTTTGAAAGCTTGACTGAATTTGTAGGTTTAATATATACTTTTGGAAAGTATATGATCAAGGGCCTAGGTATGATATACGCTTTTGGAAAGTGTATGATCAATACCAACTCCCAATGATCAAATGAGAAACTTACTGATAAAACCCTGAAGTAGACAGTGTAAAGTTGATCTAATACTTCGGGTTTATTCTGAGTCTTCCAGTATGCAGGATGTACAGGTATTGGGAATACATGAGGGTGATGTGATCATAAACGATTGTATAACCATGACGCTTCCATTCTTAGGGAGTGATGAAACGAGTCTGGATTTTAGTGACTCCTCTCAATAGAGAAGTAATCTCATCTTGGTCCAATTGTTGGACACTGATCTGAATGTGATTCAGATACAATGAGAAGATTAGATTTCCGGTCTTGATTTAATCAAGCATCTATGGGAGGCCCGCGATCTGGATTTGAGATATGATCTCGATATCCAAGTCACTATACATGGAACAATACAATCGCCATGTCCTTATCTTCAAGTATTCGCGGAGAAAGCGCATTATCCTTGAAGGAGTTCATGGATAATTCTATTGTTGATATATATATATATATATCCGAGCACTGACAAAATGGATAATTAAATGTGATTTAATTATCATGATTAATATGAATTCGATTCATATCATAAAGAGAGCTATCTTAGATAATTAAATGTAATTTGATTATCAAAGATGAAAATAATGTAAATGTGATTCATATTATTTGAGAACAAGAGAATAAATATCCAAGATGATTAAATGTGATTTAATTATCATGGATATGAATAATGTGGATAGCAATATCCATATTAATCATATACATTATAAATGTGATTTATAATATATGAGAGAGAGCTATTTGTAATTTACATTTGTTAATTAAATGTTAATGTGAATTGGATTCACATTGGACATTAAATTGAAAATGTAATTTACATTTTATTTTGGGTTGTGAATGTGATTCACAAATTTCCAATGGCATGATTGTAATGTTCACAAAATAAATTGGATTTATTTTTGTGAAATAATATACAACAAAAGTTGTTGAAGATATTAGAGAGAATAATGAGATAATGTAATCTCATATAATAGGAGAGAGGCATCCACCTTCCATATAGGAAGAGTGGACGGCCACAATTCCTATAAGGAATGTGGTGGCCGTCCACCCTCCTTAAGGAAGGAGGCTTGCCTCCTTTCCTATTTCTCTAATTGAGATTGATTTGATATAAATCAAATTTTATTCTATATATATTTGATTTTTATTAAATTAATTGTTGTTGGTTTTTACACCCATAAATCTTAGCCATTCAAAGAAACACAATCAATGAGAACCATTGGATTTGTGTTGTCCCATGGATTGAGATCCATGGATCCCAAAATGTTATAAAAGGAGAGGCACCCCATTGCTCTTCTTTACACTATACTTGAGAAGCATATCTCTCTCTTTCTCTTCACACGCCTACTTTCTCCCTCCCTCTCATGTGACCGTCCACCATGGATGCCCTAGAGAGGTTCTTCATCGCCGCAGCGTCGTCGTTATGCTGCCCGATTGTTTACTCGTGGATCTCCGTCTCCTTCGGTGCGCCTCGCTCGTGAAGAAGACGTCGGATCCCGTGTGTCGAGATCAGGAGATCCTACCGCTTGGATCATCAACATGGATTGCGAGAAGCACGCGGTTCATCCCCGCGCTCGCAAGCGTCTCCTCCGTCGGATCGGACTTGAGACAGGAGGTCTCTTCGTTTAGAGACTCGATCGCAACCACGCTTCAAGAGGTAACCCTAATACTAGTTTGTGGTTTAGACGAAAACGATCCGAGAAGTGTTCTTGGATCATGTGGTTTCGTCGCATAATTTTTTTTTAATTTCCGCTGCATAGAACAACTAGTACAACTAGTCGTTCTTCGTCATATTCGATACGACGATCACGCTTCCGTGATGCGCTTGAGGTACTAACCATATCCTTCAAGTGGTATCAGAGCCTTAGGTCGGTGGTTTTTGGATACGATCCATAAACCGAGGACGGCTTGGTTTCGTTAGGGTTTGCGAAAGTTTTCTTGCATTTCATTTTCGCATCTCTGTTTTGAGATTATTTTCGGCACTGTTTAAATTTTTAAACACGAAAATAATAACTGGATTTTGTTCTCCATTAAATAAGGAAACCGTAGGATCTGAGTTTGCGTGATTTCGATTCTGTTTGCTCTAGATATGCTCATTTTAGTGAACATGTAACCACAATTTCGGGGACTGCGAATCTCAACGTAATTAAAGAGTTAATTGCGGATTTGAAACGCCTTGAAATGCGTGCAAATCACTTAGGTTCTGTTGTAAATTAAATTAGCAAACTTTAGGAACTTACTTTGCTTAATTTGGATTTAAATTGATTAAGATATAGTATTTTTAGTGAGGGTCACTGCTGGAAATACTTTCCTAATCAAGAACCTATTGATTGTCATTTAATTAATTGATGAAATTAAATTGTTTAATTTTCTGGAATAATTGTGCATAAATATTTGTGAAATATTTGATGATAATTATTTCCTTAAATGACATTGCCTTAACCAATAATTGATTAGATGTGATCTAGATCACTAATTGGTTACATGATCTACATTCCAACAAACTTGTTGCTTGAATAGGATTTGGGATTTGTTTAGCAAATCTCATTATAATGTTAATGAAAATTGTTTTGATTGTTATTATATGGTATAATTTCGGTTGAAGAACCGACGATCATCTCAAGTACAAAATGATCTATTTTGCATTATCCTTTCCCGAGGCGGATATGGTGTCTAGTCGGAGAGCATTGGGGTTGCGGGTTGCAACGTATGTGATCCGTCCCACTCTCGTCGGTACTGGCCATGACAGCAGGTAGGGTTAGTATAATGCTTGAGAAATCACGATGTATTTCTAATTATTAAAATTCGAAATAATACGTATTTGAGATAATACCATAATTCAAGTAACAATTAAAAATGTTTGTTGGATATTAATTGGATCATTAATTTAATATGATTAGATTAATTGGAATCCAATTAAAATTAAAACACTCTACTATGAATAGAGATGTTATTTCCCTTGGAAGAATTAATCGTAATGAATATGATTCATAATGATTAATTAGAATTTGAACGTGATATGGAGGATCACATAAGTGACATCCATGGTCTCCCGTCAAGGCGAAGGGTTCCGTCGCCAAGGATTGTATGTAGGAGACGCATGTCCGAAGTGACAGCTCATGTATGCAAGCGCATCTGGATCGGGCTCTTTGCTTCTCGAAAAAGTAAGGTCGTATACGTAGTGACCCCAATATCGGATCCTCATATTATTGGGGCGATATTGGATGGCGTATAGCGAGTACTATTCTTGTTGATGGTTGGTTCAATTAATGACGGGTCAACATCGGCTTAGGGGTGGTGGGCCTGGGTGTTAAAGACCGAATTGGGAGATGCAAGTTGGACTTGCAAGGCGGAATGTGTTGCCGCTTCTTTTTATCGGAGTTGCAGATTCTCATATTATGGGGATGTAACAAAGATAAGGAAGGAGATACCAGATCTTGCTGAGATATAATGGTAAATATATCTCTTACATTGAAAGCGACTGAGGGAATGAACTTTCACTGTTGACAACGCAAGACAACTTTGATATAAAAATTCCTAAATGAAAGTAAACTAAGTATATATATATATAAATATATACACTTATGCAAATTTCTTATTTCAGATAATCCTTCATTAAACCCACTCAATTCTATACTCAATAATAACCAGTAAAATATCATGGAGATCCAGATATTGTGCTTGCATTTGGACACATAATGTATGTGGTTGCAATATGCAAGTCTCCTCATAATAAGGAGGAATGACAATTAAATAGATAATGGGACTACAACCCTAGGGTTTGTTTGTCTCTATAGTCTTGATCTCTCATCGGATGTACTTTGGAAATGACATGTCGATGATGATCATAATTGTCATATAATCCTTATAAAATCTAAGAAGATATTCTGGCATACATATTTGCTCTTGACATTTATCATGAATGACATGGTTCATTGCATCATGCAGAATGGTGGCTCTATAAGAGATGATGTATTCAAAATGTTTGAATACCTACCTGAACCAATGTTTTAAGTATTTAGATGGATGTAGATGATGAGTGTCATCATTCTACTATCTATACTCTAGTCATTCATGAAGCTTCATAATATTCATATTGTATGAATTTAATGAAGCATATATAAATGTTGAAATGATCTTACATTGAATTCTTTTGAATTTAACGTAAGAGATCCTTAGTATTAAGCAATGGTTGCTCATAGATAAAGGGAGCGCAGTGGAAGCATGGGTTGGACCCAAGTAAGAAGTATAGTCAAAGAGTTGACTATACTTCTGTGACTTCCATATGACATCCAAAGAATTGGATGAATGCCAATACTGCAATGAGTTGATGTGTTGATAGTATGACTATCAAGTCTGTCTAGAATCCTTAGAGAAGGACTCGGATAGACCATCAGAATACTCTACATAAATCATTGATATTGACTTGCTTATTAAATAAGATAAAGTATTATAATTGTATCTCAATCTTCTAACAACACTTGCAATGGGTTGTATATGTTGTAGAAGACTGAAAAATTTGATCTTAAGGTTTATAGTCATCCATATGGATATTGATGCAATTGTTGCAACAGTCTCTATTGGATTGAAAGGCTTTATAATTTCAGTGGGAGAGCCCTTACTCTTAGAGAATGTCTCTATGACCTAGATATTAGAATATACTCATTGTTTATTTCTAAATGTTGGAAATAAACATAAATTCTGTAATAAATCTATCATAAAGAGTTATGACGGAGATATTTCAGACAGTAATCTAAAATCTAGTGGACTCCACTAAATTAGAAAATTGATGAATGGTTCATTGACATTTCTAATACTGAAATTAAACCTTAAAAGATCAATAGGAGGATAAAGATCATTTGATAATGATCTGGCATCAAGCCTTGGACATTTGTCTATTGATTTAATCAATAGACTAGTAAGAGATGAAACTTTAGAATGTCTAAAATTTTAAAACTTACATACATATGAATATTGTATTCAAAGTAAAATGTCCAATACACTCTTCTTTGGGAATGGTGTAAGATGTCAAGGTATTCAAGATCTCATACATATTGATGTATGCAGATCATCTATATCATAGTAAACATTATGGATATGTGATATCTACTGATGATTATGTATGATATGAGATTTCTTCTCTTCACTTAAAAACCTTTGAAATGTTCAAAGATTTCACATAATTTTGGTTTACAACCAGAGTTTGAAGGAAGATAAAATGAATTTGATCTAATCTAGGTAGCTTGTACCTGTTAGATGAATTCAAAGAATACCTTATGGAGATATGAATATCATTTCTATCTCAATCCTCCTAGTACACCTTGACTCAATAGAGTTATAGGGAGATACAATTGGATCATGTATGACATGATTTGATCAATGATGAATTTTAGCAAAATTTCCTCTTAGTTTTCAGGTATATATGTAGTAGAGACTACATTATATATCCTTAATGAGATTCCATGCAAGTAAGCTGGAATTGAGCACTAGAGAGTGCAGCTTCATTAGGAAAATAAAGGATGGTATTAGATACCTACTTTATAACCTCGAGATTCTTAAAAGATCTCATCTCTGAGAATGAGATTCTTAGAGGATGACTCTCTTGAGAATCAAGATGAAAATGAAGTGTAGGAACTCATCTAATCTTGAGAAGATAATGAGGCTCCTGAAATTGGAAACTAAAAGGACAATTAAAGATGAAACACTAATACCTCTTCAAATGAGTTTGAGGATGTATTCCATGTGTCAGTTAAGTTTGACAATGATCGGATTTCATGTGATGAAACTCCTGAGGATCATAACATGGAAAGATGGATTTTAGCAATAAAGTCTAAAGTAGACTTCATATACAAGTGTTGTATATGGACCCTCGAGGATCCACCTATATGGGTAAGACCTGTAAATGTGTAAATGGATCTTCAAAAGAAAGGGAACCTGATGAGAAGGTAGAGACCTTCAAAGTACGGTTCATAGCCATGAGCTACACACTGGAAGAGAAGACATTGCTTGCGATGAGACTAGCTCTTCGGTGACCATGCTTAAAACCATCAGAATATTGCTAACCTTAGCTACACAATTTGACTATTGCATCTTCAAGATGTAAGTCAATATTCCTCTATGAATACCTCTCTGAGGATATTCACATGAAGTAGCCCCAGGGCTTCATGGTTGAGGAAAGCAAGGTGTGCAAGCTAAGGAATCCATCTGTGGATACAAAAATAAGCTTCTTGAAGTTGGACCATAAGATTTGATGAAATTATAAATGTTATGATTTCAGATAAAATCTTAATGAGCCATGTGAAGCTTAGTGGGAGTGCATTTGTTTCATCGTGCTAAATGTAGATAATATCCTAATCATTTGGAATGATATAAGGATAATAATAAGTGTTTTATAGACCGGCTATTCCATACCTTGAAATATGATTTCAAAGATATCTCTTAGATCTTAGTTCTGAAGTTATTCAGAAGCAAAGAGAAGAGGATATTGGGACTGTCACATTTGTAGTACAACTTGGACATATTCTATTCTTAGAAATTCCAAGAAAGGCTTCCATCCCTTAAGATATGGTACTGACCTATCTAAAGGGATAGCACCTCAAAGAGTTGAGGAAGTGAATGCTAGAACTGCTTGCACTTGTGCATCAGTTACGAGAAGCTGAGTGTATGCTAGATGTGTACAAAAGCCAGATATCTGCCATGCAGTGGGAGTAGTAAAGTGTTGCTAATCCTACTATGGAGATAAAACACTTGATTGCAGTAATAACAAAATCTTCATAGATGACAAGATTTTGAGATAGTGATCTCAAAAGTATTATCTTCAAAAGTTTAAGACTTTATAGATAGTGATCTAAATGGTCTTAACTGTGGATACCTTAAGAGATAGTGATCTCCAGGAATAAGGGTGTTCTGATAAGGATTATGGAAATACTGGTTATGATAATTGTTAAGTTGTAGTGTCAATGACACTGTAACTAACAAGATTGAGTATTGGTTACATGAGATGCAACATTTGCATTAGATGCGAGCACTGTTACTGGGGATATACAAGTGTCGTAAAGGACTTGGCGTAGTCTTGCGGGAACAGAGTGACTGATCAGCTTACCTAGCTATTTTCTAAATAGCCTATGATTATCACATGAGTGTGGGTTTAAATGATTAGCCCATTAATGGCTCTTTGAGCTAGTGGGAGATTATTGGAAATGAGAGCCCACGTCGAGCCATTATGCAATAAATGTTATTGCACATATCATTCCCTTATCTGAAATAAAGAATGAATAATTAGCATAATAGGTCCCTTAGTACAATTAGGGTTATGTACCATGGCCATCTTGATGATCATACAGTTGTTGATTCAACTATTGAATCATAGAGGCCGGTGCTTGGATGAATATCTAAAGAGTTAGATTGAGGACTCATCAAGCACCGTCAAATGATTGTTAAGAGATGATCTCCAGCCTGAGTAGGAGATGGCAATCTTTTCTCTTTTAGGTTGATATCTGACCGGCCTCTTGATGCAGGTCCTCTACATAGGAATAAAGATTCGGAGGTGTCAGATTAGTTAGGTCAAAGAGTTGACTTAACGAGATCGAGATAACCAAAGTCCTATATCGTATGTTGTCACGATACAGGTACGCATCCTCTGACCGGAGACAGATGTATTACTATATGTCTAAGTATATACATTTGGCAGACCAATAGGTTGATGACCTAACCAAGGTCTATACACCGGCGCGCTGGTGTACATATAAGGGCATATGAGTAATACGATCTCTCAAAGGGATCATACAGGTTCATTTATTGAATCGGAAGGCATGAGCTCACTCATGAGATATTGGGAAGAATCAAATTCCGTGTTCACGGTCGTCTCGCTTTGGAAGCTTGACTGAATTTGTATGTTTGATATATACTTTTGGAAAGTATATGATCAAGACCTAGGTATGATATACGTTTTTGGAAAGTGTATGATCAATACCAACTCCCAATGATCAAATAAGAAACTGATAAAATCCTGAAGTAGACAATGTAAAGTTGATCTAATACTTCAGGTTTATTCTGAGTCTTCCAGTATGCAAGATGTACAGGTATTGGGAATACCTGAGGGTGATGTGATCATAAACGATTGTATAACCATGATGCTTCCATTCCTAGGGAATGATGAAACGGGTCTGGATTTTAGTGACTCCTCTCAGTAGAGAAGTAATCTCATCTTGGTCCAATTGTTGGATCTGAATATGATTCAGATACAATGAGAAGATTAGATTTGCGGTCTTGATTTAATCAAGTATCTATGAGAGGCCCGCGATCTGGATTTGAGATATGATCTCGATATCCAAGTTACTATACGTGGAACAATACAATCGCCATATCCTTATCTCCAAGTATTCGCGGAGAAAGCGCATTATCCTTGAAGGAGTCCATGTTATATATCTGAGCACTGAGAAAATGGATAATTAAATGTGATTTAATTATCATGATTAATATGAATTCGATTCATATTATAAAGAGAGTTATCTTAGATAATTAAATATGATTTGATTATCAAAGATTAATGTGAATGTGATTCATATTATTTGAGAACAAGAGAATAGAGATCCAAGATGATTAAATGTGATTTAATTATCATTGATATGAATAATGTGGATAGCAATATCCATATTAATCATATATATTATAAATGTGATTTATAATATATGAGAGAAAGCTATTTGTAATTTACATTTGTTAATTAAATGTTAATGTGAATTGAATTCACATTAAATTGAAAATGTAATTTACATTTTATTTTGGATTGTGAATGTGATTCACAAATTTCCAATGGCATGATTGTAATGTTCACAAAATAAATTGGATTTATTTTTGTGAAATAATATACAACAAAAGTTGTTGAAGATATTAGAGAGAATCATGAGATAATGTAATCTCATATAATAGGAGAGAGGCATTCACCTTCCATATAGGAAGAGTGGACGGCCACAATTCCCATAAGGAATGTGGTGGCCGTCCACCCTCCTTAAGGAAGGAGGCTTGTCTCCTTTCCTATTTCTCTAATTGAGATTGATTTGATATAAATCAAATTATATTCTATATATATTTGATTTTTATTAAATTAATTGTTGTCGGTTTTTACCAACATAAATCTTAGCCATTGAAAGAAACACCATCAATGAGAACCATTGGATTTGTATTGTCCCATGGATTGAGATCCATGGATCCCAAAATGTTATAAAAGGAGAGGCACCCCATTTGCTCTTCTTTAACTATGCTTGAGAAGCATATCTCTCTCTCTCTCTTTCTCTTCACACGCCTACTCTCTCCTCCCTCTCATGTGGTCGTCCACGATGGATGCCCTAGAGAGGTTCTTCATCGCCGCAGCTTCGTCGTTATGTTGCCCGATTGTTTGCTCGTGGATCTCCGTCTCCTTCGGTGCGCCTCGCTCGTGAAGAAGACGTCGGATCTCGTGTGTCGAGATCAGGAGATCCTACCGCTTGGATCATCAACATGGATTACGAGACGCACGCGGTTCATTCCCACGCTCGCAAGCGTCTCCTCCGTCGGATCGGACTTGAGACAGGAGGTCTCTTCGTTTAAAGACTCGATCGCAACCACGCTTCAAGAGGTAACCCTAATACTTGTTTGTGGTTTAGACGAAACGATCCGAGAAGTGTTCTTAGATCATGTGGTTTCGTCGCATAAATTTTTTTTTAATTTCCGCTAAATAGAACTACTAGTTCGACTAGTCGTTCTTCGTCGTATTCGATACGATGATCACGCTTCCGTGATGCGCTTGAGGATCTAACCATATCCTTCAAAATTAAGTCAGCCCACGACGAAGACTTTGTGGGACATTCTCACCGCTATGTACTCTCTGGCAAAGAACAAGTGGAAGATCCGGTAACTTCAACATGACATCTTCACGTCGAAGAAAAATGGTCGTCCTCTCCATACCCTTTACACTTCTCCAATGTTGTAGAAAACGGTATTCGGTATTCAGTCAGAGGGGTCACTAAATAGAGAATAATCGGTTTTCGGGTGACAATTCGGAATTATTCATTTTTGTATTTTTAAATATAAAATTTATTTATAATACATATATTCTTATATTTTTATACATATATGATCATTATTTAACATGAATCCAAGATAAAAGTACCAATCAATATTATAGATATATAGAATTTGACATTTATGGCGATACCATGGTAAAATGTAACCCATAAAAATTGAAAAATGAAAATTAAAATAGTAAAAAATATCAAAAGTCAAACTCCAGTCGGCCTAATAGTCGCACCAGTCGACCGAATAGTCGACCGACTATTCTCCGACTGGAGGTCTATTCAGCCGGGGACCCCCCTAAACCGCATATTCGGACCGATTATTCGGGATAATCGACCGATTATTGCAACACTGCACTTTTCTAAGGGGTATGTTTGAAAAGTTACATGGTTACATTCCATTGACTGTCACACCAGAGCAACTCAAGGCATATGAGGATTCGGTGATGATCGGAGTTTTTCTAGCGGCACTTGACTCTAAGTATGATGCTGCTGGAGCACAAATTCTTACCGATGCCACCATATCTCCGATGGAGGTGGCATATTGCACGTTGAGCAGGCTCTCCATACCTTCTGATGGTACTCAGCTGCCTCAAGACATCTTCAACCATGGCAGCATCTTGTGGTAGAGGGAGCCCTACACAATATCGTGGTCGAGGTGGTTGTGGCAGGGAAGGGGGTAGTCGCCCCCCCTTCCCCCAGTCTTGTACTTACTGCCACAGACCAGGTCACTCAGAGGAAACATGCTATTCTAAGCATGGGTTTCCAGCTTCAACACGTGTGACAGAACAAACCCAGCAGGTTGGTAGTTCTTCACCTGCATCTGATCAGAGATTTGATGAACTAGTAGCATTGCTCAAGGAGATTATGCCTGCTCCTGGGTCAACTAGCTATCCGTCAGGATCATCGGAGGTAGCAACCTCAGCTTCTGCATCCACATCATGTATAGCATATGCTTTTACTAGTTGTTACAAGGTAGATTTGTCAGGATGGATTATGGATTCAGGAGCTTCCCATCATCTATGCGGTGACAGAGGAAAGTTTAGTACATATAGCCCAACTCAATCAGGTAGATCAATTGTAATAGCAAATGGGACACGCTCTCCCGTTACTGGTCAGGGGGAGGTGCAGTTAGCTCATGCAATGTGGCTTCAGAATGTTCTCTACGCTCCTAAATTTTCTAATAAGTTACTACCCATTAGTCAAATCACTAAGTATTTACATATCTTGCCATATTTGACCCTTCTCCTGTGTTTCAGGACATTCCTACGGCAGGGTGATTGGATCTGATCGTGAGCAAGGAGGCCTCTACAGATTGGTACAATCTCCTTATGCCGGTGCCTCTTCTCTTTGCACTGGATATGTTTCTCCCTATGTGTGGCAAAAGTTGTGTCACGTTCTTCCACAGATTTCTCTGCATTCTACTTTTCAGTGCAAGGTCTGGCAGCTTGGGAAGCATAATTGGTCCACATTTCACTTCCAAAGTCGTCAAGGTCGAAGTAGTCATAATCTTTCTGAGTTGATTCATTTTAATATTTGGGGTCCTAGTCATGTCCCAGCTCATCAATGGCATAGGTTTTATCTTGTTGCAATCGATGAGCTATGTAGATTGTCGTGAGTTTTTCTTAAAAACAAGTCGGATGACGGTCATGTTATTCAACCCTTTATTAATGAAATAAGAAATGTGTTTTTCCGCAAATGTCAAGTTTATACATTCAGATAATGCACTTGAATTCTACAGTACTCAACTTTCTCAGTTTCTTAGATCCTATGGTATTATGCATCAGACATCTTGTGCGTATACTTCTCAACAGAATGGGGTGGTTGAGTGAAAACACCGCCATCTTTTGAATATTACCAAGACTCTTTTGATCCAGAGCCTTGCTCCTCATTCATACTGGGGGGGCGCAGTTCTAACTGCGTGATAGCTGATGAATCGTATGCTGTCATCGGTTCTAGTGGAGAAGATCTCCTACTCGATTGCATTTTCCGGGATGGATCTTTTCTCTCTCACGCCTCGTGTTTTCGGATTGGTTGCTTTTGTTCACCAGATGTCCCCAGGTCTTGACAAGCTCTCTCCTAGAGCTGTTAAGTGTGTGTTTATTGGTTATTCCAAGACCCAAAAGGGATATCATTGCTTTGACCCTGTTCGACGAAGGTACTATGTTAGTGCGGATGCCACCTTCTTTGAGTCCATTATGTATTTCTCTCCTGCAAGTGGCAAGCTCATTCCTTCAGAGAGTGGAGAAGAGGTCTATATGTCTCTACCTCCGGTTTCGCCTACTCCAGGCTCCACTACCTCAATCGAGTATATCACATTCTTCTGCCTTTTATTTGCCACGACATGGAGGAATTTAGTATTAATGTCCCCCTCCTTCAGCCACTTTTGACGGAACCTTTGCCTCCACTCCAATCCCACTTCATATCCTCCTCAAGGATCCTCTGCACAGCCTCCCAACTCACCAACTCATCCTCATCCAGTTCCCTACTATCTTCCAGCATGTCAAACCTTACCACCTCTTCCCGGGCCTCATTCCTCATTGTTGGAGAATGTAATAACTGGATCTCTCCAGGATCCAATTACCACGCACTCACGTTTAGTCCCACATCTACTATCTGTGGGACTCTGGTCTGTCTGTGAGGCTATAAAAGGTGCCCCACACCCATGTACTCAGTGAGAAAAGTGAACAAGAAACATGTGACCCTTTGAGGCCTTCTCCCGTGGTTTCATCCTGCTCCTTCATGGACTAGGGTTCCATGTAAAATCATCGTGTTCATTTTTCATATTTCTTTATTTTCTTGCTTTGTTTATCTATTCACTTCCGCATTCTAGATTTCAATAAGATATCAGAGCAAGCCAATTTTGTGGGTTCGAATATGAGTTTATTTTGTGTAAATTTATTTTGATTCATGTTCGCTATCGATTCCGAGTTTTAGAGATCTTGTGTTCAAGTTCTGAGCAAAGTTTAGGGTCTTACGGAACCCTAATTATGTGACGCATGTAAAGCAGCCACAGCAGCCAACTTCGTGGCAGGTTCATCACCTTCCAGACGTTACTGTTGTACTGTGATTCCAGATGCATATGTGATTCCCAACACGTCTTCCAACATTTTCAAGGGTTTCTGATGAAACCCTAGGCCAAGTCATTGCACAAGATCTCCAGGCGCCACCGACAATATAAGAAACATCGCCCTTACGCCACGGTCCTCCTTTCGTAGGCGGCACTTATCCAAGATCTTGGGTTGCATCCCATCTCAGTGCACCTCACATGATCAACAGAATCCCCGTCTCCAAGCCACACCGTCACTGCAGTCGCCATCGAACGATCGCCCCCCTCTCCATAGAACAATGGTGATGGCGGCATCGGCTCCTCAATTGCGACTCCAGGCGGTGACCCTTCTCACAAGAAACTACCCTCCCTCCAGGTGGCCCTCCTCGCAAAGCCAGTGGTGCTCCCGTAGAAGTTGCAGGACCTTCGAAGAAAAAAGAAAGCCCGTGCATGTGGCGATGCGCTCTCCAGAACCCTAATTTTCGTTTTAAAAGAAGCCCTTCATTGGGCTGTAATATCCAAGTTGGGATGTTTTGGATTTAAAAAGAAAAAGAAAAAACTGTAAGGGGAAGGGAGGATCTCTATTATCATATCCAGGGAGAAAAGGGCCGAGAGGTACTGGGTCTAATTGGGCTAAGAGAAGGGATGTTGCTTTATTAAAAAAAAGAGATGGAGAGAGAAAAAAGGGGGAAACCTTTGATTAAAAAAAGCCAAAAAAAGAATGGCTACAAAAAAGAAGAGATTTGTTTGAGGCCCAACAAGCCTCCGGATATCTTGCAAAAAAAAAGGGAATGGCGTGAAAAAGGGCTACATACAAAAAGACGTCGTATGTGGAAAAAAAAAGAGAAGCGTAAAAAAATCATGTTTTTGATTTCTCCCAACTTGATATTCCATGCTCTTTATTCTATCAAGTATGGGAGAAAGGGGGAGTCAAAGATGGATTCTTCGGGACTTCTACTACCCAATCATGACTGACATATCGACGTTCCATACTACTATTGCGATCATTCATCTCACCGAGCATCGACTACTTTGTCGGGTGTCTATCTTCGACTACTACTCTGTGATGGACTTCTATTGTGATTCTTCTCTACGCATGACATAGATACATTATGGTGACCTAATATAACAACAACTCTACAAGCATGTCAGACATATGTTCCGGTGACCTGAAAGTTGCAGACCCGTCTTCGAGCGAGGTCTTCTACCAATAGCAGACATATATTCCTCTTATGATGTATCGTGTGAAGATGCGATTTATACCTTTTCTTTTTATTACAAATTGCAGCTTTCTCAGCTCTAACTTGAGGGAGAGTGTTGGAAAATGTAATAGAGTGGTAATTGGATCTCTCCAAGATCCAATTACCACCCAGTCATATTTAGTCCCACATCTACTATCCGTGAGACTCTGGTCTATCTGCGGGGCTATATGTTCCGCACACCCCTGTACTCATTAAGAAAAGTGAATAAGAAACATACAGCCCTTTGAGGCCTTCTCCCATGGTTTCATCCCGCTCCTTCACGAAGTAGGGTTCCACGTAAAATCCATGTGTTCATATTTCATACTTCTTTATTTTCTTGTTGTTGGGAAAATAAGAAAGCTTGTTTATTCTATCAGCCCTAGGCTCTCTTATATAGGAGAGTAGCCTATGGGTAAAATACATAAAGAGTCCAACGGGAAAGTAAAATAACAAATAGAGATACATAAGTGAATAATATATATCTACACTCCCCCTCAAGATGGAGCATAGATATCAATCATGCTCAGCTTGAACGAGCACTTCTGAAACGACCCTCGAAGTAATGCCTTGGTAAAAATGTCTGTCGTTTGATCCTCTGAGCTAACATGGGATGTAGCAATAAATCCCTTCTGAATCATATCACGTATAAAGTGGCAGTCAACTTCAATGTGCTTGGTTCGTTCATGGAATGCTGGGTTATTTGCAATGAATAAGGCCGCCTGATTGTCACATTCCAAAGCCATAGGAAGTGGGGCTTCTATATGTAAATCTGTAAGCACAGCCTTTACCCACATCATTTCTGTGCTAACCTGGGCCATAGCCCTATGTTCAGATTCAGCACTAGACCTTGCCACAACAGTTTGTTTCTTACTCCTCCATGAGACTAGAGAATCTCCAACATATACAGCAAACCCAGAGGTGGACTTCCTGTCCTTGGACACCCTGTGTAATCTGCATCTGCACAGGCTGAGATAGTAATCACCTTGCCTTTCTTAAACAGTAAACCCGCACCTGGAGATGACTCGAGGTACATGAGTATCATATGTATGGCATCCATGTGTACCTGACGTGGTTGTTCCATGAACTGGCTCACTCGACTCACAGCAAAGGCTATATCGGGCCTGGTAATAGTAACGTAAAGAAGTTTGCCCACCAGTTCTATGTATCTTCTCCTATCCACTTCCTTTGTATCACCATCATATAATTTCATACTAGGATCCATAGGTGTGATAGCAGGTCGGCAACCAAGCATTCCTGTTTCACTCAACAGGTCAGTGACATATTTCCTCTGAGACATTACCAACCCATAAGGATTTCTGGCGAACTCCAGTCCCAGAAAATATCTAAGAACTCCAAGGTCCTTGGTAACAAATTCACGACCCAGCATTTCTTTCGCCCCCTTTATTCCCTGTTCATGATCACCTATAATCAGAATGTCGTCTACATAGACCATAATTGCAATAATGCCTCTGGAAGTCCTTTGTACAAACAAGGAATGATCAGCATTAGAACGTACCCATGTCTCTCAAAGAGATCTGAGAGCTTCTGGAACCACGCTCTGGGGCTCTGCTTAAGGCCATAGATATCCTTATGAAGTTTGCACACCTTAGGACACTCCCCCTCAACAGCAAAACCAGGTGGATGTTGGATGTAGACTTCCTCCTTTAAGTCACCATATAAGAACGCATTCTTCACATCCAACTAGTATAGCGGCCAATAAAGAGTGACCGCAACAGATGCAGGATCCGTAGAGTGGAATGGCGGGCCACCGACGAGAATGTATCAAGATAATACACCTCATATGTCTGTGTAAAGCCACGAGCAACAAGGCGAGCCTTGTATCTGTCAATACTGCCATCCGCATTCTGCTGGACTGTAAATACCCACTTGCAGCTCACTGGGGACACATCAACGGGTGTAGGAACCATACTCCAGGTACCTCGAGACTGAAGAGTTGTCATTTCTCCCTCCATGGATAAACGCCATTTACTATCCTTCAACGCGTCTTGGTAATTTCGTGGAATAGCCACTGCTGACAATGCGACGACGAAATTCCTGAAATCTCCAGTTGGTCGATCAAATGACACAGAATAGGATATGATGCGCAACTCCGCTTCGACTTTCATAGGGTGATAGGAACATCTAAATCATCTGTGTCCTCGTCTGACCTCTGTAACACATCCTGCTCAGGAAAATCATCAGATCCATCAATAGTAATATTTTCAGAACATGCCTTAGGCGAGCTAGATGATGAGCGATGACAATGAGTTGAAGCAGGCCTGCGGGTATAGTGAAATGGTAATGGTGAAACAGGGACAATGACAGGAGGTGTAGAAGATGGTAACGGTTCTGCTGGTGGTGGCATGTATATGGCATCAGTATTATCAGGAGGTATCACCTAATCACTAGAAGCTGAGAAATACATAACAGATTCAAAAAATGTAACATCAGCACTGACAAGGTACCACTTGCACAATGGATCGTAACACTTGTACCCCTTCTGAGTTATGGAGTACCCAACGAAGACACACTTGACAGCCCTAGGAGAGAGCTTGTCAGTCCCACGAGATAACTGGTGGACAAAGGCGATCGAACCGAACACATGAGGAGTAAGGGAGAACAATTCTTTGTAAGGGAAAATAAGAGAGAAAGGAATCTTCTCACCTAGAACAGATGACGGCATACGATTGATAAGGTAACATGCTGTAAGAACAACATCACCCCAAAAAGAGTGAGGAGCATGACTCTGTATAAGAAGCGACCTGGTTACATCAAGCAAATGGCGATGTTTCCTTTCAGCAACCCCATTCTATTGGGAGGTATAGGCACAGGATGTCTGGTGGATAATCCATTGGGATGAGAAGTAAATGGATAGGGTATGAGTACAAAATTCCAGGGCATTATCACTTCTCACAATTTTAACAGATGCAGAAAAAACATTACGAATTTCATTAAGGAGATTAATGATAATATTCCCTGCTACAGATTTATTCTTTAACAGAAATACACATGACACACGAGAGAAATCATCCACAATAACTATATAAAACATGTGTCCCTGATGATCAGACACACGACTCGGACCCCAGATATCGACATGAAACACCTCAAACTTGGAGGTACTACTCCGACACTGATGACCGGGAAAGGTAGACCGATGATGCTTTCCCAACTGACAAGTCTTACATTGAATAGACGTGTGAGGTGAAACCTGAGGTAACACACGACGCAGTTTCTAAAGCGGTAGATGTCCCAAGCGCAGATACCATAATAATGGAGAAATAAGTCCAGCAGGTAGGGATGGGGATCCAGCAAAAGGAGTTCGACTCAGGCAATAGAGACCGCCTTGCTAATAGCCACACCTAATCATGTTTCCCATAAGGATGTCCTGAAAAACAAGAGAAGGTGGATCAAAAATAGCCCGACACTGTAAATCCTTTGTAATTTGACTAATAGACAACAAATTCATTGAAAAATCAGGAGCATATAACACATTCTTGAGATGCATAGATGGCATCAATTTAGTTTCTCCTTGACCAATAATCGGAGAATGTGTTCCATTGGCAATAACCATTGTACGACCTGGAGAGATCTGCCTGTATCCTGTAAGTAGACTTTGGTCACCACATAGATGATGTGTGGCGCCAGAGTCCATAATCCATGCTAAAGTATCTGATCCATTACTGCTAGTAAATGCATATGTGCTACCTGATGAACTAGTGGATGCAGAGGCAGATGTGGCAACATCGGTGTGGCTCTCAGGAGTATGTGCTGAAGCAACTGGGCCAAATGGAGGAATGATTCCCCGTAGACGGGCTACAAGATCAACAAAGCGTTGATCCATAGAAGAGGCAGATGGGGGCTCAATCTGTTCAGCAACCGTGCAGAAGCAGGAAATCCATGCTTAGAGTAGTGTAGCATGTATCTTCTGTATGTCCAGTACGATGGCAAAAGGTACACGATGGCCGAACACGGCCTCCTCTGCCACGAGGTCCACGGCCTCGAGCCTGATGATGGTGACCTCCACGACCTCGATTGGTTGCCATAGCTGAGGCAGTCTGATTAGTGGTAGAAGAAGGAACAGTGATACGACTCAATCTGTGAAAGGCTTTCTCCATAGGAGGAATAGTGGAATCCGTCAAGATCTGGGAACGTGTTGCCTCATACTCAGGATCAATGGCAGCGAGAAAAACTCCTACCATAGTAGCATTCCGGTAGGTCTTCTGTTGTTCTGGAGTGGTTGTCAGAGGCATAAAGCTATACAACTTCTCAAACATCCCTCGTAGAGATGTGTATAGTGAGTGCAGAGGACGTCCATTCTGCTTAATAGCAAATATGTCATGCTGGAGTTGCAGTATTTTCGTCTCATTCTTTGCCTGAGAATATGTGGCAGCCAAAATATCCCGCATAGCTTTGGCAGTGGGCTGGTGAAGAATATCATTGGCAATTTCAATTGCCAGAGTTCCAGGTAGCCAAATTTTGGCATATGCATCATCTGCCTCCCATGAGGCATTGACCCCAATCTTCTCAGCAGGCTCTTCTTCAGTAAGAATATGTTTCTTACCGGTTGACTTCATCATACTCATGAACTGCATTGCCCACAGTTCAAAGTTAGAACCGTCCATCTTCACGATTGGCGCTGGACCTCTTAAGGCGCCTATGGATGGGATGTCTGTCTTGCTTTCTAACATATTGATATTGGAGAACTAGGGTTGTAGACTGAAGATATGATCGTCTACAGGGACATGAACGGGATTGATTGGATGTGTAGACTCAAACAACCAACCCCATTAATTGGAAGTGCGCGCGAACCAAGATCTGAGTACACGCACACACTAGACCTAGTGTTGCACGTGCCCTAGGGGTGCGGGGTCACGCATAGATTTCGCGCAGGAAGAAGACGCTCACTGGATGCGGGTTTACGCGCAGATCAAACATGCAGAACCTGCACAGACTAAACACGCGCCTTCGTGCCGTGCTTGCGTGCAACGCGTGCAACAATCACGCACGCACAACACTGGAATAACGCGCAGATGGAGATCAGTAGCGCACGCACAACACGATCACGCGTGGGTTTATCTCGATGGAGGCGAGATCACGCACGCTCACGCGTACGGCAAGGCGATGGAGTACGTGAGCGATCAGCGGCGTGCGGCCGTGGGTGGGGCGATGGAGTACGCACGCTCACGCTCTCGCGCACGGCGTGCGAGACGAGGACCTATGTCAACAGCGCTAGGTCGAAGGCGCATAAGAGGCTTGACGGTGGAAGGGGGGGCTAGGGTTAGGATTTTAATTCAAGAACTCCGGCCTAGGACCGTCGCTCTGATACCATGTTGGGAAAATAAGAAAGCATGTTTATTCCATGAACCCTAGGCTCTCTTATATAAGATAGTAGCCTATGGGTAAAATACATAAAGAGTCCAACAGGAAAGTAAAATAAGAAATAGAGATACATAAGTGAATAATATAAATCTACACTTGCTATGTTTATCTATTCGCTTCCGCATTGTAGATTTCAACACCCATCAACTCCCACGCAGCACAAGAATCCTTCTTGAAACTTATCAGTCTGTGTTGTAGTGCTGCTAACTTCAAGTTGAGTCTCACAGTAGCCAAACCTTCCACCTCTAAATCAGTCCAGAAGGAAACGACTAATTCTCGAAACCCTCATCCAACATCCAACATCGTTCGAATCGGAAGTATGATGATTCCCCTTTCCCGTTGCACGTATCCAAACAAAGTAGTGTAAGGTATGATCTCGATCTAGATAAGGAAGTAACTGTTGCCAAGTTGTATAGCTCCAGGACCTCAATAGACAAGAAAATGGTAAATACGCGACCGTAATGAAGAGCTCCTCCATGTGTATTTACATTTTGCCGCATAAATGACCTCCAACGCAAGCTCCCCCACCACATCTACAAAAGAATCGGAACCAGGATCCTATGCACCTCTGTTTCTCGGTCTATCCTCTGCTAAAAGTATGATGTTGAAATCACCGCCCACAAACCAGGCCATCTCGGGGAATCTACCTCTAATATCCCGCACCTCATCCCAAAAGAATGTATTAGGCAAAGCTCTAGTAATGTCGTATACAGAGGTGACCACCAAACAAGATTGCTCCCTCAAGTTCGCTAAAACCACAGTAGTCGAATGAACCAGCATGACCTCATTAATCAGATGGAATAAGTCACCATTCCATGCACTACAATTCCTCACGAACTTTCATTAATCAACACATCTCTGAACTCACTGAGATGGGGTCCAACAAAGGAGCTCCATCTCATTGACTCCCATGAATCAATTTTAGTTTCTTGTAAGCAAGCCACATCCACCTTCTATGTAGCAAGTGATGAATCGATCGCCAACCTCTTCTACAATTGATCAGCTCCCACACGTTCCAGGATAGAATTTTTTATTTGGAAACTGCGAGGGATTGCCTCCCGACTTCACCCCCACTATATGTGCAACTGTTTCCCGAACGCCAACACCTATGTGCTCCCTTCTGCCTCCTTCGATTTGCCCCGGTTGGGTCCCTCCTCCTCCCCTCGCGAGTTATTCTCCTCTGACAGCATGTCATCACTGTCATGCCCCTCCCACTCAATGGGAGATACATCCACCACTGATGCATCCCTGGTCCCAAGCCCTTCTCGGTTACCCACCACAAATTTACACTCAAGCTGCAACATTTCCCACTTACTTATGTCCGTACGAATCCACTTTCATGAGAAATTTTGATTTGTTGCCCCCCTGTAATTCTCCTTGCGAGAGTATTTCCTCCTGCAGATGTCCTCATGTCCCCTTTTAAGTATTTGTCCCCTTCCCTCTCGAACAACAAGCTTCGACGTAGCTCGCTTCTAGTGGTTTGAACCCAACACATGCTCGAGACACCATCCTTCTTTGGCACCCCTTCCACATGCATCAATTGTTTGAGACTCCTCAAGAACCCTCGTCAAGCAAATCTTCATCCATGAGGATCCACCATGATTCGAAGGAGATGGGCTCCGTGTCTGCACCACCACCAACATCGGGGGTCGAGAGAGCCATCCCGATAGCATCTTACCATCGTCCCTCGAGGAGGAGAGATTCAGACCAATACCCCGATTCAACACTGTATTTGGGTCCAAAAGATGGATCGCCCTTGGCCTCAACCCGCCCACACCAAGTTTTGGGCGAGGAGAGGTTGCCATGTAACAATGAAATAGCTCCAAACCATATCCGAATCTTGGTGGGGTTATCGGGTTCCACTGCAAACCCGATAAGGCACCCTTTCTCGTAGTGCATGCATCAGTCGCACTTAAATTTGGATTTGTGAATGTCCCTGAAGTCAAAGTGGTGTTTGAGGAGCTGAAGAGCAACGCATTCAAGAAAGAGGTAGCCGCAGAATCAGGGTTGTCGCTCTTTGCAGTCGACGATTCTACTTTGATTCTCGTTGACTCCTCGGTTTCCGAGGTCCCCGACGTGTTCCCCAGGCCTTGGTTGTCTCCGACGATCGTTCACTTCGTCGTTGCCTTGCCATCGCTGTCTTGATGGCTCCCGGTCGGAGTTTGCTCCTCCAGCACCTCCACATTAGTTGCACCATTTTCTTTCGATATTCATCATCACGTTCATGGTTGATGTTGGCATGGCACCTCTTACGATAACCACCACATCTGAGTCTTCAACCAGCTTCAGACCCGAGCAAACCAACTCCAGCACTTCGGTGAAATCCGCCAACATCTCCTTTGAGACTTCATGTCGCGGAATTAGGGTTGTCGCTCCTTGTCGCCGACGATTCTGCTTTGATTCCCATCGGCTCCTCGACTTCTGAGGTCCCACAGCATTCCCTAGGCCTTAGGTGTCTCCGACGACCGTTCACTTCGTCGCCGCCTTGCCATCACGGTCTTGATGGCTCCTGATCGGAGTTTGCTCCTCCAGTGCCTCCAATATTAGTTGCACCATTTTCTTTCGATGTTCATCATCGCGTTCGTGGTCGACGTTAGCATGGCACCTCTTACGATAACCGCCACATCTGAGCCTTCACCCAGTTTCAGACCCGAGCAAACCAACTCCAGCACTTCGTCGAAATCCGTCAATGTCTCCCTCAAGATTTCAAACCTCCTGTACCGTGGAGGGACCCCCAAAACCCTCAACTTCCATGCTGTAGCAACATTCTCCAAACCTCCATCTATGTATCAAGGTCTCCACTGGATCTTTCCCTTCAATTCTGGCGGAAGCCCATCCTCCAAAGTGCCTTCAGCCCACAGCTTCACTCCAGTAGAGGATATGCCCCTCACGTGCAGCGACCTTCCCGATAACCACATGGCATCAAAATAACCAACACTAGCAGTACACAAGCAAAAACCCACTGACCTGACCCACCTTCCTCAGGTCAGAAGCATCCTCTTCCCCCACCAGTAGGCCCTTCAAAGGTCGTTCCATTGTTGCCTCCTTCGCCAGCCGCTTCAGCACATCGGCCACCTCCTCAACAGGCACTTGCATTAAGACCACCGGTACCGCATCGCATTCTGACACCTTCGATCGATTCTTCGTCAACCTCGGCCCTCGATCCAAGCAGTCCTTGTGACGATGGTCTGGGCAATCTCACCTGAAGTAAAGTTATTGAGTAGTAGAGAAACCCCTTAAAATGTAGTTGAAGGTGCCACACCTAGCACCATGTGTTTCCTCCACTTGTGGTCTTGGTCGATCGGGTACGCCATTTCACCATGCTCCACGACCCCTCTCCCATCAGATCCTCCACGACCACATCTTCCAGATTCTCTTCCTCACCAGAAGACGTATTCTCCTCTCCTCCCTCATAGGTGGCACTCGGTTCACTGATTAGAGGAAGATCCTCTCCGCCTCCCTCCTTTCTCGCTCCTTCGTCATTGCCCTCTCTTGCACTCTCTCTCCATCATATTATCCTCAGATTTAGCTTTGTTGTAAAGCTATCTTATATGAACATTGTCAATCGGGAGCTACATTACCACCAAACATGTCATACCAGAAGTCATAACCTATGGAATAGCCGAAATATGGATCAAATCCTGAGAATAGTCTCACCACAATTGAGAAAAGAGCCAACTAACCAACTATTGGTCAGACTATTGCAAGGATGTATGCATGCCCATGCCAAAGTAAAACATGTGTTGTTGGTAATGCAAAGAAGGGGTTGTGCTCACCTTGAGTGCCCATACATGTACTTTTGTTCTCCTAGGCATCTATGTATTGCATGACTGCACGCAATTGCAATACCACCCATGCACTTGGGTGATTAGACCCCTGATGCATGCATTTAGCATTGTGGTGCATATGCTCTAGACAACGCTAGACCTTGGCATAGTAGAGAGGCTGAAAGCGGCAATGGTCAAGCGACGTAAGGAGTATTACCCAAGAAACTTATGGTGGTGAAGGAATAAAGGAGCTTAATTGGGGGAGGGATATCCTACGATCATTCATTCTAAGGCTGCTACTCTAATACCATGTTGGAAAAAGAGAATATTTTTATTATGAGATGCATGCCCTCCTTATATAGGACGAGTATGGTAAATAATACAATGACCCAAATGATGAATCCATGATTCATTAACTTTTCTATCGCATTTTGTCTTAAAACCCTTAACAAATACATGTAAATATTCATTAATTCCCACATTTTATCCAAATCCTATTCATGAATAAAAATGCAATTTTATGCATCAAAAACATGTAAATAAATAAAGAATAAAAAAATAAAGAAAAGAAAAGAAGGCAGATTGTAGATATGTATATATGTACAATATGACTCAGATAATATAAATATAGCTGAAAGATATGTTTATATACCCTAATCCCCGAGACCAAGTCAGCATGGATTGGTCGACAAAACAACAAGTAAGGGGAGATAAGAGAAGAAAACCATAAAAAATAATAATTAAATAACACTCCACACATTATTCATTATTTATCAAATCTTCATTGATTTTTAATTAATTGATATGAACATATTTTTCACCAAACTCTTTTCCTAATTATTTTTAAAAATGTATATAAAAATATAAAAATAAGTTAAAAATATTATATTGTATATATGCCAAGAAATCCAACTTTTAAATTGTCAAAATCTCAACTTTCGGACATCATAACTTCCTCATACGAACTCCAATTTCACTCTACTCACCTATAAAGTTCATAAAATAATATTCTCTAATTAATAGAGGTGGTTTCATTAAAATCGGAGTCCGTTTGCAAAAAGTCGGTTTTGGGACCTAATGACGAAGGGGTTTTCTGGGCTATTTATTTTATTTAGAACTCATTATTTAAAATTTTATTAATTCTATAATTTCTAATTATTTTCATGATATTGTATTCTCATCATGATTTATTTCAGAATTTTTGGAACTTATTTATTATTTTTAATAAAATCGAAAACCCTAATTATAGATGAAATTGAACTATCTAAACTATACCTATATTTATTAATACATCTAAATTATTTTATTAAAATCCATAAAAAATCCATAAAGACATTATTTATTATTCTAATAATTAAGAAAATATAAAATTAATAAATAATTGATTATTTATTGAATTAAAAATTCAATACCTATTTATTAAGTATTATTTATACTTATTTACTAATAATATTTATATTTCAAATAATATTTATTATTTACGAAAATTAAGTATCCCATAAATTAGATAATTTAATTATTTACATTTTTCATTTTTATAGCTATTTAAAATAACGTTATTTACTATTTATTATATAATTTATATGTAATTTACATATCTGGCCAACCAGGTGCTGACACGTGTCAGCACCTAACTCTTCTTCTTCTTCAAGAAGCCGATTAGGAGTTTGTTCTACCCGGCCGTTTTCAACCAATTCTCCAGCCCAACTTCTAACCCCTTTGATCGATCTAAACCATCCATCCTATTCTTCTAACTAACCTCCTACACGCCCACCATTAGATCCTCCTTAGATCGTCACCATTCCACCTATAAAACCTCCAAAAGTTGGCATGAGCCAACCAACTCTCCCCTAACAAACTTGAACCCAGTTCCAGTGTCCGATCTTCCTCCTTCCACCCCCGATTCCAGCCAACCAAGGAGGTGACAGCTCCTCGTTCTCGGCCCGCGTGGAAGAAGAGTGATCGGAGGAGACGTTCCAAGGTCGTCGTCGCCCTTGCATCGCCGTCTAGCGTGCGTGGAGCTCCGGGAAGCTGCCCCGTCGAGCGAAGACCAGCAGAGGTTCCACACCCTGCAATCACAAGTAATTCCTACACTTTCAATCTTTTATTTCTCGAGTAGCGTGCCATGATTAGCATGCCTAAGTGCGTCATTAGCGAGTTTAATCATCTATCTTACACGCCTTATTGAATTTGAACTTCAAATCCAATCAAAACACCCCTAAAGATCATCTTCTTCATTGTCATTCTCACGTCGTTCTATATTAAGTCTGGAAACACTTTTTGATCTTGCAAAATCATAATCATTCGGCTGATTTCTTCGCAAATCAAGCATATACAATCGTTAGTTGCAGAGTTATCTTCAATCTAGAGCGAAATCAGAGCAAGTGGAGCTTCCAATCACCAGCAAATCACATCCGAAGAAGGCACAATAATCAAGAAGCTCCAGGATCCAAGTCGGAACAACCATCTTCATCGCCTGATGGTTGATACCTGCCGTTGTCAGCCAACTTTGGAGGACCCCTACCGCCGGCGAGCTCGAGGGGTGAAGGAGTCACCCCTCTGGCCCCGTCGGAGGGGTGACTCCTTCACCTCTGGCCCCGCCGGAGGTCCCAGACCATCGTCAGCCGCCGATGATAAATCGGAGAAGAGGATCCCTCCATCATCCGTGCGAACAGGCTGAAGAACTTCAAGAACGCTAGAACGTACAGTCTAGTGACACGTGGCGTGAACAAACGATCCAGATCGCACTACACCATCTAATCTTGACCATCAGATCTGAAGGGGTGGAAAATTTGCTTACTAAGCCCAGCTAGCTTCCAGACATTTCCAAGCCGCTCCAGAGTTTCTAGAGATTACAATTAGGTCCCTACACAGGGACATAATTGTAATTCCTTTATTTTCCTTTGCATTTTAGTCCCTACAGGGACCGTTCTGTAATAAAAACTCAGTATTTTTCTTGCAGTTAGGCCCCTGGCTTGTATGGGCCATTTGAACCTCGTATTTTCACATTTTTCCGTGAATTTTCTAGGGTAGCTCGATAACTATCCAAGCTATTTTTCGAGTATTTTTCCCGAATTTTTCGTCGCTTTATTTTATGGTTTTGATTTTTGTTTTCTTGAGTTTGTTTTGAGCCGAATTTATCTTCAATTTCTTTCGTTGTAAAATCAAGAATAAAAGAGGATTTTGTTGGAATTTATTCCTTGTCTCGAAAACCGTAGTTTAAACATTCTGCTTCCTTGAGTTCGTCCCACGCACACTCACTGGTTAAATTAGTAGTGAACGGTATAATAGGATTTTATCTCCTGCTTTATCGCAATTTTTTGTTTGATTCAAACGTGGTTCCCTCCTTTTGCGGTTACCTCTCTACAACCGACAATCTCTTATTAAACTGCAGGTCGGGACCGCGTTTATCAAAATGACGCCGTTGTCGGGGAAGCATTGTTTTTACAACGGTTTTTGAATCGATTTTTCTCTATTATTCTTGATTTTACAAATTTTCTTTCGGTTTTTTATTTATGGTTTTTCTTCGGTTTTACGGTTTTTCGTGTCTTAAATTTTTGTTTACGGCTTTTTTGTGTGTTTTTGTTTCTTAACTAAACTTTGCAGGGCCTGCAGGTTCAGCCGGCTTTCTCGAAAGCCGTAAACAGTTGAAAGTGCAGAGACCGAGATTCTTGGTTGCTGAAGGCAGGGTTAGTTAGGATTTGTGTTGTATCTTTTCTTTGTTTTTGTAAAAAAAAGGGCACTTTCTCGTGTTGTTGTTTTCTTAGAAAGGGCATCTCGACTTGTACCTCCCCTCCCATTTTTCTCGAGGTCTGATTCACCAGGTGCCATGCATACGAGGGATCAGGGCACCCACCGCTGTTTTTCTCGCATCGTCGGTTTTCCACGGCTTTTTACGAGGCTAGGTGCTTGCTTAGGAGTTTTTCTTTTTCCCTATCTGATTGCGCTCTCGTAGTTAGTCTTAGGACTCACAACCTAGATGCATGATTTTAGGACTTATAAAAATAATAATAAAGACACTCGTTAGGCGCTTGTCTGAAAAGACCCAAAAAATATATAACCCCAAAAATAAAATCGGAACTGCTAAGGTATCTGACCTAAAACAAAAGTAAGGATCAATTGATTTGGGAAAGTAATCCCCGTACAAGTTCTCCTCAGAGTGCACGAGTGAGAGATGACCCTTAAGGATAGAACCAAAACCCGTCTTTCTTTCGAAATACTACCTAGTCTATACACCTAATCACCGCTTTTCAGTGGGTACGCTCGGGTAGCCGAAAACGGTCCAGGTTTACTTAGCAGAGTGGGGGGGTTAGAGGACACTGCATAAGGCTCCGTCCTCAAGCAACACGAGTAGCTGGAAACGGTCTGTATATACTCCCATACTGGCTGAGAGCAAGTAATTTTCTATAAAGACTCAGGATAGTATTAAGGGGAAACTTCAGACACCTAACAGCTCGCGTTAATCGAGATTATACTTGTTTGCTAATACAATCCTAAAACCGACAAGATAAACGACCGAACTCTTACGGTCATCATCGGGTTGTGTTGGTGAAAACGGTGTTTGATTTGTGTTTGTTTGCGGGGCGTGAGTTACCACGGCTTTTACCTGTTTCTCATCTTTCTTGAATCATAAATCGTGCTCTCCCGATCACTCTCTTGACATCGAAGATGACGACTCGACGGTTTTTCTACTCAGACTCCGTGAGCCCCCGACCATTCACCGTCCGTCATACATCATCACAAGCTCGGGATGACCCTCTTCTCGAGTTGGTCCCATTTGATCTCAAGGAGAGTCGAACTCAGACTCCCTCGCCTCCCAGTCAATCTTTTGAGGCAGACTCTTGCCTCAAAATATCATCAATATCTCCAGCTGACTTTTCGCTGAGTTCTTACGAGAAATTTTCTTTCACAGAAAATCTGAAGCAAATGGCTCGTGGCAAAGGACCAGCAGAGGAGAGGCCAGCAGCAGAGGAGCATCATGCTGACGGAAGACCAGATCCAGCCGCAGATATCACGACACGAATTCTCGACACCTTACAACAGATGAACATGCAGATACGAGAACAATTTAGAACTCAGAATGAGTTACGAGCTGAGTTAGCTGCGCTAAGAGCAGGGGCTGGGAACCTTTACCGCCTGCAGTGGCTCCCGCCACTTTACGAGAAGAGTATGACCCGGGCGCGAGAACGCTACATCATTAGATTCGGCTACCGCCGAATCAAGGGCCATACGAGCTGAGACCGTCCTTCAACTCATTGCTTCCCAAATTTTACGGGAATGCTACGGAGGAGCCGTTTACCTTTCTGCAGCAATTCGAGATGATTTGTGGTACGGCAAGCTATCCAGGAGTTACGTAGGAGGTTGTTCGCCTCAAAGCCTTTTCTTTCGCCTTAACAGATAAGGCACTTTACTGGTTGAGTCATTTAGGAAGGGAAGTTTCTACATGGGACGATTTAAAGTCCACATTCATGCGTAAGTATTTTCCTCTAGGAAGGACGAACGTGATGAGGAGTCAGATCTCCAACTTCACACAGTTATCGAATGAATCTTTCCATGAGGCATGGGATAGATTCAAGGATCTTACGAAGAGATGCCCGCATCATGAGATACCGATGAAGGTGCTTGTGCAAACTATTTTTGAGGACTCCAGCCGGACATTCAGAGGCTGGTAAGTGCCGTGTGTGGCGGTAGCTATCTAAGTAAGGATGTCGAGTCAGTCTGTTCCATCTTCGAAGGAATGGTAGAGAACTCAAGAGTCATTGACTCTACTCGGGCATTCCAGAAAGCCCATCAGCCACCACATCACCGAGAGCATCATAGGGTGGCTAATATTTCAGAGTCTGAATCCAAAACATGGGCTTTATTAGCGAGAAATTAACGTTGGTGGATGTGATTCACAAACAAATTCAGGACTTACAGCCGCTGCAAGAGTTGGAGAAACTCTCATCTCTGCCTCAGCAGCTGAGTGATCTCACGGAGAAGGTTTCAGAGCTACAACTTCAGTATCAGCAGGCCCAATCTTCTTCGACATCACAACCTACACGGAGGACTTTACCCGCTCCACCCACCCGACAGATACATTTTTTTCAGAGCGAGTCCGAGACTTCGCAGATTAATTGGCATGAAGATCAGTCTCATGCCAATTCCTGTCAGAACACCAGTACTGCGGATATGGATGTTGAGCATCAAGCCACTCTTGAGATCAACGGGATTTAGTATACTCCGATTCAGCAACCGAGTGTACCGCATCATCAGCAGCAGCAATATAGTCACCCGCAGCAAGGACGTTCACACCTCCAGCACCGACAGCAATACACGCAGCAGTAGTCTCACCAACATGCATATCAGAGACCACATTCATATCAACATCCTGCTAATCATTCACAGCCATATCATTATCAGCAGCAGCAACAATCTTCCTTTACACAACAGAGATCCTTCCAGCCTTACATCTCACAGCAATACACGCCAAGGCAGGAGAAAGAAGAAAGCCAGGGTCACCACACCGAATCTGAGATGTCTCCACAGGCCCAGGCCCTAAATCAAATCATAGATATGTTGAGTACGCTCCAAATTGCACATAGAAATGAGATGGAGCAGGTTAACCATCGTCTAGATGAGTTAACCGCACCAAAGACTACTCTCACAGCTCAGTCTCAGATAAATCCGAATAACAATAGGAGGCATCCAGATCAGTAGACACCACTACAGGTACGATCTCTTTTCCTGAATTTTTATCTAACTTCATTCGTCATGGTAGCAGTAGATCACCGCGAGCACCTGATGGAGTAGAGGAGAGGGCACTAGATGAGGAGCGAGAGCAAGTCCATGAGAAGCCATATTCTGATACTGAGGAGGAAAACCAACACATTGATGAGGACCATCATGAAGATCAGAGAGAAGGGAGCGATGCCGAAACTATTAACATGGATACCGACGAGTCAGACGATGATATCACGCCAGACCATGCAGATACTCCCGATAAAAATGTTTCTTCTCCTGTTTTAGAAAGTTTTGTACATAATTCTGAAACTCTCGATGTACAAGCTGATTCTGAATTCAATAAAAAGTTTGATTTCTCATTCCTGATATTATTCCTTTTCCTGATGCTTTGTTTGGAAAAGAAAGAAAAATACCAAATAGAATGTTGTGACTCCAGAGACTGAAAGACTATTAAAAGATCACATCTTTTTGAAGATCCCACTTCACGATGCCTTGGATCATTTTCCTACGCTCAATAATCAATTGAAAAATCGATGCACCACGCGTAGAAAAAAGAGATCACGTATAGAAAAATATGTTTTGACCAAGGCTACATTCTACGCCATACAGAACAAGTTACCTAAGAAGAAGAAGGATTCAGGAGCGCATTATGTCAGATGCAAGATTGCCAATGCCGCATTCGATCGCACTCTATTAGATAACGGGTCCTCGATCAATTTGATACCATCTTCGTTACTCGACAAGCTCGAGTTAGGTCCTCTTTACAAATCCCGCACGATCCTTCAGTTTGCTGATAGATCCGTAAAGAGACCTAGGGGCATATTAAGAAACGTTATCGTAACCGTGCAGGGCCTGCAATTCCCAGTGGACTTTACTGTCTTGGACATGGATTGCCCTACACAGTTGCACCTTAACCCGATCATACTCGGGAGGCCTTTCTTATAGACCGCAACGGCTCTCTTTGATTATGATACAGGGAAGGTATCTTTTCGCGTCGAGGGCGAGAAGGTACATATAGAGATGGCGAGAGAATCAAACACATCCAGTGATGCATCCTCAGATTTCTTGAGTTCTTTAACCACCTGTGATTACATGGACGAGGTTCGTCTTGACAACCTTGAAAGGTATCAAGTAGAGACCCAGGATTTCCTAGCAGAGGATGGGTCCGAGACTACAGCTGACAGTTCTTCCGAGGGTACCTTATATTTCAGTATGGATGATGAGAAGCAGAGGGATCAAACTTCCGAGGAGTTTATTGCAGATCGTTCATATTCAAAGTGTTTACATGATTCCTCCACTTCAGATGATTTAGAGATGGAGTTTCATTTAGCTGAGTTGTTTTCCTCTAATCATTCTGAGGATGAGCATAGTAGCGAGTCGGATGATGTTTTAGACATCTTCTGTAGTCCGACTCTAGAGCATATTGAGATGGTGGATAACCATACTGCAGACAATTCCACTGCCAATACAGATCCCAATACACATACAGATGAGGTTTCAACAGAGCCAGAGTCTACCTTACCAGAACTAAAGTTGTTGCCACCAAATATGAAGTATGCTTTTCTTATGGGTCAATATCGACAGTTTCCGATCATTACCAGCTCATCTTTGACCGAAGAACAAGAATCTCGTCTGATGGAGGTTCTTGAAAGAAACCGCAAGGCTATTGGGTGGACTGTATCCGATCTCCGCGGGATCAATCCTGCTTTGTGTTCTCATCATATATATCTCGATCATGACAGCAAACCTTCCAGAGAATTTCAGTGTGGGCTGAATCCGATTTTACGAGATGTTGTCAAGAAAGAGATTACAAAATGATGCGACGTAGGGTTTGTCTACCCAATCTCCAACTCTGAATGGGTTAGCCCATTACATGTTGTCCCAAAGAAGTCGGGAATACAGATGATTAAGAATGAGAGTGGAGAGGAGATTCCAAAGAGAGTAACCACGTCGTGGCGGGTGTGCGTTGATTACAGGAAACTGAACGCCGTGACGAAGAAGGATCACTTCCCTTTGCCTTTTATAAACCAAGTCATAGAAAGGTTGGCAGGGAAGGAATACTTCTGCTTCCTTAACGGTTACTCCGGATACAAACAGGTAACTATTGCTCATGAAGACCAGGAGAAAGCCACCTTTACATGTCCGTTTGGCACGTATGCCTTTAGACGGATGTCCTATGGATTGTGCAACGCCCCTGCTACTTTCCAGAGGTGTATGCTTGCTATTTTTGCAGACATGATTAGTGATTTTCTAGAGGTCTTTATGGATGATTTTTCGGTCTATGGTGAGTCCTTTGAAGATTGTTTAGCGCATCTAGACCAGGTTCTTAAGAAATGTTGTGCGGTAGATCTCGTTCTGTCATGGGAAAAGAGCCATTTTATGGTCACACGGGATCGTGTTGGGGCACGTCATCTCCCAGCGAGGCATGGAGGTTGACCCTCCTAAGGTGGATGTCATCAAACGTCTCAAACCATCATCCAACATTAAGCAGTTACGGTCATTTCTCGGGCATGTTGGCTTTTACAGACGGTTCATTCAGGATTTTTCCAAGATTGCCCGACCGTTAACTGAATTATTAGGCAAAGACATCGAGTTCTTGTTAGATGACAAATGTCTTAATGCCTTCCTCACATTAATGGAGATGATTATCAGTGTTCCTATCCTACAGCCACTTGATTGGTCTCTACCCTTCGAGATCATGACGGATGCTTCAGATTTTGCGGTCGGGGCTTATTAGGATAGGGGAGAAATGGACTTCCGGTTGCTATCCACTATGCCAGCAAACTTTAGATGATGCTCAGCGTAATTATACAGTGACAAAAAGGAGATGTTGGCAGTGGTGTTCGCATTAGATAAATTCAGATCTTATCTTCTTGGCTACAAAATCACAGTTTACAAAGATCATTCAACTATCCGTTTTTTTGATGGAACAGAAGGATGCCAAAGCACGCCTTCTTAGATGGATTCTCTTACTTCAGGAATTCGATTTGGATATTAGAGACAAACCTGGAGTAAAGAATGTGGTAACTGATCACCTCTCCCGATTACAGACAGAGCAGCCTTCAGATGAGTACACGCCAGAGATTGCAGAGAGATTTCCAGACGAAAGCATCTTTGTAGTTACCGAGCTTCCATGGTATGCAGATATAGTGAATTTTCTGGTTACACAAAAAAGTTCACAGGGTTGGCCAAAGGATCGAGTTGATAGACTAGTTTCCGAGGCACGATACTATCATTGGGAGGATTCGATTCTCTTTCGTGAGGGACCGGATTGTATTTACAGGTGTTGTATTCCCCGGGAGGAATATATTAGTGTGCCATTCCTTAGAGGCAGGGGGACATCACTCAGGGAAGAGGACAGCACAGAAGGTACTTCAGAGTGGATTATGGTGACCGACTCTTACTACAGATGCTTGTACTTTCGTGAAGAGTTGCCCAAATTGTCAAAGAGTAGTAGGGATAGTCAGTGCTAGAGATGCAATGCCTATGCAACTTGTTATTATTTACGAGATCTTTGACGCATGGGGCATAAATTTCATGGGATCGTTCCCTTCTAGCAGCGGCTTTGAGTGCATTCTTCTCGCTGTAAATTATATTAGTAGATGGGTGGAGACTATACCCGCACGAACCGCAGACAGTAAGATAATTTGCAAGTTCCTAAGGGAACATATTATTTCACGGTTCGGGATTCCGCGTATTCTTATTTCTGATGGGGGTAGTCATTTCATTAATAAGGAGGTCAAAAAGCTAGTGAAGCAATACGGTATTGATCACAGAGTAGCTTCTCCTTACCACCCACAGACGAACGGCATGGCTGAAGTCTCAAATAGGGAGGTGAAATCAATTCTTCCGAAATTAGTACGACCAGATAGGAAGAACTGGTCGCAGCTTCTAGATCAGGTTCTTTGGGCATATCGTACTGCATATAAGACTCCCTTAGGTACTTCACCATTCAGACTGATTTATGGGAAGCCATGCCATTTGTCCGTAGAGATCATGCACAAATCTGAATGGGCTATTCGAGAAATTTCACTTGATGCACAGAACGCAGGAGCCAAGAGAAAGATAGACCTGAATGAGCTAGTAGAGATTCGAAATCAGGCATACGAGAACACTCTCATTTATAAGGACAAAGTGAAGAAATGGCACGATAGACATATTCGACACAAGATCTTTGTTCCTGGTCAGAAAGTTTGGTTCTTCAATGCAAGATTGAGAATTTTTCCTGGCAAATTAAAAAGCAAGTGGAAAGGACCTTACATAGTCAGAACGGTGCATGACAATGGAAGCATAGTTGTATCAGATGTGTCACCTGGTGCAGAGCCGTTCGCGGTTAACGGGCAGATGCTGAAACATTTCGTAGGGACTATTAATCATCTGGCCCGTGTTGAAGTGATCTATTTTGTACAAGATTCATGATCATTCTTTCATTTTATCTCATGTACAAAGAATTTTGAGTCACTCAATTTTTGAAAGTTCACAACACTTGTATATTCTTCGTAGATCACAATCGTCTCCATTTTTGTTCGTCTTTTATGCTTAGGATACTAGATCCAAAGTATAGGGGGGACTGATTGACCGTTGATTAACGTTTTCTATTTTGTTCTGTTACTTTTGTATATCCTTTCTTTTTCACAAATCGCGGGTCTCCAATTTTTTTGGTTACACCCTTTTCTATACTTAGGATGCCTTATCCTAAGTATAGGGGGATCGAGTGATTTCGATGATCTCGTGTTCTTTATTTATTTTGTTCCTCCGTTGTATATTCTTTTCACTCAGTCACCTCGTTTTTGCACTTCCAGTATACTTACGATGACCTGATCGTAAGTATAGGGGGGTTGACTGACTTGTATTCTCTTATTCTTTTCACCCATTTTTACTTACCACGAGTTATGTCCTTTTTCTCTTTTGACGCTATGAGGACATAGTACAAGCTAAGTATAGGGGTGTGTATATATTGTATATATACTTTTGTCCATAACTCGTACTTTTATGTATTTTCTATATTTATAAAATCCATAAAAAGTGGGTGAGGGTTAATTTAAAATCTATCTATCTATTTATCTATTACTTATAAAATCCTTGTAAATAAATAAAATATGTCTAAAATCTATATTTAAAAGACTTAAATTAAATTATGTATTTGAAATGTGTATTTAAAATCTATATAATACTTATTTAAAATCCTATTTATTAAAATATGTGTAAAAATCATTTAATCATTGTAAAATTCTCTGTATATAAAATCTGTAAAATACATTAGATATTTAATTCGAATAAAATATATCTTGTAAAATTTTTGTGCAAATACGTGTTAATAAAAATCAAAAAATCTATAAAAAAATACAAAGTCCTAAAATTCATAAAAATTATAAAAGCCTTAAAATCCATAAAAAATGAGTAAAATTCAGAAAATATACTTCACAAAAACATGGTTGCATTTGCGATCGCATTTTTCAGAATAAGTGATTTCTGGAACTAAGGATTGAGTCTAGTCTAAAGGATGGTGCTTGATTATGGCCTTTAACTTTCGTTGTAAGGAGCCTAATTAAGATCTGGAATTTAGACTCTTCAGGTCTTTGACTTAAAATCTTTGGGTTTCATAAGACCATATTTGGGAAATCAACTCATATGTGCTTAAGTAGACCACATGGTGTCATCCGTACAACTCTGCACCAGTGAACCAATCTTGGACACATGCACTCTACACTTAGCTCAACTTGCATGGAGTTGCAAAGGGCAGTACATCTTGGTAGTGCGTTTTTATCCTTATCTTTGCAGCATGGACGTCTAAAGACGGGAGAGATTGGGGTTGCGATAGTCGCTTCGGATGAGGGAAGGATCTGCTGACACAATTTTTTCTAAGACCTCAAAAAAGGGACGGAACAAAAGATGCTATATCCATCGAGGCACAAAGAAATGAATGCAGTGCAAAGCAAATTACAAAGCCAAATCAAAGAAGAAGCCATCAAATTCAAATATGACCACAATGGTCCAAGCTTCCAACAAAAATGCATGCACATCTTAGTAGAGACTTAGCTACACCGGTTGAGCTTCACAAGGAGATGCGTCTACACTGGTCGCACTCCACTTCTTTTCTCATTCTTCTACTTTCTCTCTATATTCGATTGTGGACATAGCACGAACTGACCTCAGAAGGGAATACCTCCCTCCCCGAGGAAAGAGTAGCTAGATGAGGAATCAATGGAAGTGTATAACTGAAATGGACGGTTTCTTCGCTTCTTTGAGCAGGAAGAGCTAAATCAATTCACACATTGTACAAATTGACTTCAAGGATGATAGAGTTTGCGATATGAATAAGTGAGTCTGAACTAGCTGATGAGGTGATCTTGAATAAGGATTTATGGAACTTGAGGACTGTTGAGGATAAAATCCTAATCCTAATTAAGGTTCCGACAAAATGCTTGTTTCAGGCCCGATCGAGCTCTATCCTTTGTCTGTTCTCATGAATTGGTTTAGGAAAACAAATTCATTCTAACTTTCTTTCTTTTTCACTTACTTTTCAAATAAGTGTTTGCTAAGGGACTAACAAAGTTTAAGTATAGGGGGTTGATGAATCCATGATTCATTAACTTTTCTGTCGCATTTTGTCTTAAAACCCTTAACAAATACATGTAAATATTCATTAATTCCCACATTTTATCCAAATCCTATTCATGAATAAAAATGCAATTTTATGCATAAAAAACATGTAAATAAATAAAGAATAAAAAAATTAAAAAAGAAAAGAAGGCAAATTGTAGATATGCATATATGTACAATATAACTCAGATAATATAAATATAGCTGAAAGATATATTTATATACCCTAATCCCCAAGACCAAGTCAGCATGGATTGGTTGACAGAACAAGTATGGGGAGATCAGAAGAAAATCATAAAAAATAATAATTAAATAACACTCCACACATTATTCATTATTTATCAAATAATTATCAAATCTTCATTGATTTTTAATTAATTGATATGAACATATTTTTCCCCAAACTCTTTTCCTTATTATTTCTAAAAATGTATATAAAAATATAAAAATAAGTTAAAAATATTATCCTGTATATATGCCAAGAAATCTAACTTTTAAATTATCAAAATCTCAACTTCTAAACATCATAACTTCCTCATACGAACTCCAATTTCACTCTACTTACCTTTAAAGTTCATAAAATAATATTCTCTAATTAATAGAAGTGGTTTCATTAAAATCGAAGTCCGTTTGCAAAAAGTCGATTTTGGGACCTAATGACAAAGGGGTTTTCTGGGCTATTTATTTTATTTAGAACTCATTATTTAAAATTTTATTAATTCTATAATTTCTATTTATTTTCATGATATTGTATTCTCATGATTTATTTCAGAATTTTTGGAGCTTATTTATTATTTTAATAAAATCCAAAACCCTAATTTATAGATGAAATTGAACTATCTAACATATATCTATATTTATTAATACATCTAAATTATTTTATTAAAATCCACAAAAATCCATAAAGACATTATTTGTTATTCTAATAATTAATAAAATATAAAATTAATAAATAATTGATTATTTATTGAATTAAAAATTCAATACCTATTTATTAAGTATTATTTATACTTATTTACTAATATAATATTTATATTTCGAATAATATTTATTATTTACGAAAATTAATTATCCCATAAATTACATAATTTAATTATTTACATTTTCCGTTTTTATACCTACTTAAAATAACGTTATTTACTATTTATTATATAATTTATATGTAATTTACATATCTGGCCAACCAGGTGCTGACACATGTTAACACCTGGCTCTTCTTCTTCAAGAAGCCGGTTAGGAGTTTGTTCTACCCGGCAGTTTTCAACTAATTCTCCAACCCAACTTCTAAACCCTTTGATCGATCTAAACCATCCATCCTATTCTTCTAACTAAATCCTACACGCCCACCACTAGATCCTCCTTAGATCGTCTCCATTCCACCTATAAAACCTCCAAAAGTTGGCGCGAGCCAACCAACTCTCCCTAACAAACTTGAACCCAGTTCCAGTGTCCGATCTTCATCCTTCCTCCCCCGATTTCGACCAACCAAGGAGGTGACAGCTCCTTGTTCTCGGCCCGTGTGGAAGAAGAGTGATCGAAGGAGACGTTCCAAGGTCGTCGTCACCCTTGCATCGCCGCCTAGCGTGCGTGGAGTTCCGGGAAGCCGCCCCGTCGAGCGAAGACCAGCAGAGGTTCCACACCCTGCAATCACAGATAATTCCTTCACTTTTCAATCTTTTATTTCTCGAGTAGCGTACCATAATTAGCATGGCTAAGTGCGTCATTAGCGAGTTTAATTATCTATCTTAGACGCCCTATCGAATTTGAACTTTAAATCCAATCAAAACAACCCCAAAGATCATCTTCTTCATTGTCATTCTCACGTCGTTCTATATTAAGTCCGGAACACTTTTTGATCTTGCAAAATCATAATCATTCGGCGGATTTCTTCGCAAATCAAGCATATATAATCATTAATAACAGGGTTATCTTCAATCTGGAGCGAAATCAGAGAAAGTGGAGCTTCCAATCACCAGCAAATCACATCCGAAGAAGGCACAATAATCAAGAAGCTCCAGGATCCAAGCCGGAACAGCCATCTTCATCGCCTGATAGCCGCCGCTGTCAGCCAACTTTGGAGGACCCCTACCGCCGGCGAGCTCGAGGGGTGAAGGAGTCACCACTCTGGCCCCACCGGAGGTCCCAGACCATCGTTAACTACCGGTGAGAAATCGGAGAAGAGGATCCCTCCATCATCCGCGCGAATAGGCTGAAGAACTTCAAGAACGCCAGAACGTACAGTCTGGTGACACGTGGCGTGAACGGACGATCCAGATCGCGCTACACCACCTAATCCTGATCGTCAGATCTGAAGGGGTGGAAAATTTGCTTACTAAACCCGGCTAGCTTCCAGACATTTCCAAGTCGCTCCAGAGTTTCCAGAAATTACAATTAGGTCCCTGCGCGGGGACCTAATTGTAATTCCTTTATTTTCCTTTGCGTTTTAGTCCCTACAGGAACCGTTCTGTAATAAAAACGTAGTACTTTTCTTGCAGTTAGGCCCCTAGCTTGTAGGGGCCATTTGAACCTCGTATTTTTCACATTTTTCCGCGAATTTTTTAGGGTAGCTCGATAACTATCCAAGCTATTTTTTGAGTATTTTTCCGAATTTTTCGTCGCTTTATTTTGTGGTTTTGATTTTTATTTTCTTGAGTTTGTTTTGAGCCGAATTTGTCTTCAATTTCTTTCATTGTAAAATCAAGAATAAAAGAGGATTTTGTTGGAATTTATTCCTTGTCTCGAAAACCGTGGTTTAAACATTCTGCTTTCTTGAGTTCGACCCAGGCACACTCACCTGGTTAAATTAGTAGTGAACAGTAGAATAGGATTTTATCTCCTGCTTTATTGTAATTTTTTATTCGATTCAAACGTGATTCCCTCCTTTTGCGGTTACCTCTCTACAACCGACAACCTCTTATTAAACCGCAGGTCGGGACCACGTTTATCACCAAACATGAAAGAGATAGCATAAAGCTTCAAGAATAAAAAGAACTACAACTCAATGATGTCTCAAAAAATAATGCAATGGCCCAAAAATAAAAGTAGTAGTATAAATGTATAAGAATAAAGAGAGCCACTGGTTTATGTTATCTTAACAAATAAATCCTTGTATTATCAATTGTATGCCAAGAAGAAAAATATGAAACTCAAGCTTTAAATCCACTTCTCGTGTAGAGAAGAATGGCTCTCTTGCCATCACAAACCGCATAATTCTTTAGTGATCTTGATTATACATACAACCTTCATTATTTATCAAACCATATTATTACAACAGAATGAGAACTGACTAAAAAGATGTGAAGGATATGGTATTATCCTCAAGCGCATCATGGAAGCGTGATCGTCGTATCGGATACGACGCAGAACGACTAGTCGTACTAGTTCTTCTGTGCAGTGGAATTTAAAAATTTTCATGCGATGAAACCACATGATCCAAGAAAGATTCTCGGATCGTTATAAAGGAACACCTCTTGAAGCGTGGTTGATCGAGTCTCTAAGAGAAGAGAACTCCCGTCTCAAGTCCGATCGTTGGAGAGATTGCTTGCGAGCGCGGGGATGAGCCACGTAGTCCTCGCAATCCAACAAGATGATCCAAGCACGGTCGCTCCTGATCTCGTCGTACGAGATCGAACGTCTCCTTCGAGAGCGTAGCACTCCAAGAAGACGGAGAGCCGAAGAACGTCGAAGCGGCGGCGCGAT
Source organism: Ottelia alismoides (assembly GCA_037367405.1). Taxonomy (NCBI): domain Eukaryota; kingdom Viridiplantae; phylum Streptophyta; class Magnoliopsida; order Alismatales; family Hydrocharitaceae; genus Ottelia; species Ottelia alismoides. The sequence goes on from JAZKJV010000760.1 coordinate 66,639, forward strand.
GGCGATGGCGTCAACGAACCTCTCCTCTAGGGTTTGGTGGACGGCCACCAAGAAGAGGGAGAGAGGGATGGCGTGTGAGAAGAAAGAGAGAGAGTTTGTGCTCCAATATTGCATAGCCCTAGAGAGCATGGTATGCCTCTCTATTTATAGGGTTTTGGGATCCATAGATCTCAATCCATGAGACATATAAAATCAATGGATGAGATTGATTTATGTCTAATCCAATGGTCAAGATTGTTGTTGATGAAACCAACAAATTATGATCTAATTTAGATTAAAATATATTTGACAAAATCAAATATAAATCAATCCTAAATTACACCAACAAATAAGGAGAGAATATACATGGAGATTACATCTCCCATGTATATACATGGTGGACGGCCACCCATTCCAAATAGGACATGGGTGCCGCCCACTTGTTTCCCAATGGAGGCAATCTCATGAGATTTCATGAGATTGCATATCTCCATGGAAATCTCTCATTATTTATTTCAAACAAATTTGTTGTGATGTATTCTTCAAAAATAATTCACAATTAACTTTGAAAATATTGCAATCTTGCCATTGAAAAATTTTGAATCATATTCACCACCCAAAACAACATATAATTTACATTATCAATTACTTACACAATGTGTATCCAATAACAAAATAATTAACCAACAAATATAAATTATAATTAGCTCTCTCTAATACATTATAAATCACATTTATAATATATTATGAATAATTGGATATCTCTATCCACATTATTCTTATCCATAATAATTAAATCACATTTAATTATGTTGGATAATTTCTACACACATAAAGATGATTAAATCGCATTTAATCATTATTTCTTCATTGCTTAGATCTATCTCCGCAGATACTTGGAGATAAGGACAGGGCGATTGTATTGTTCCACCTATAGTGACTTGGACGTTGAGATCATATCTCAAATCCAAATCCCATGGACCTCCCACTGATGCTTGATCAAATCAAGACCGTAGACCTAATCTTCTCATTGCATCTAAATCTCATTCAGATCAATGTCCAGTACATGGACAAAGATTAGGTCACTTCTCTAATGAGAGGAGTCACTAAAATCCGAACATGTTTCATCACTCCCTCGGAATGAAAGCGTCATGGTTATACAATCGTTTATGATTACATCACCCTCAGGTATTCCCAATACCTCTACATCCTGCATAGTGGAAGACCTATGATCATTCTGAAGATAAAGATCACTTTTATACTGTCATCTTCAGGGTTTGATCATTAAGTTTCTCAATCTTGGTCACTGGGAATTGGTATAGATCATATGATTTCCCAAAGCATATATCTTACCTTCAAATTCATGTCATGCTTCCAAAGCATGACGACCATGCATGGAATTTGATCAGCCCCAATACCTCATGAGTGAGCTCATATCTCCCAGTTCATAAGTGAACCTGTATGATCCCTTTGAGAGATTGTATTACTCATATGTCCTTACATGCACACTAGCTCGCCGGTGTATAGACCTTGGTTAGGTCATCAACCTATTGGTCTGCCAAATGTACATACTCAGACATATAGCAACACATCTGTCTCCGGTCAGAGGATGCATGCCTATGCTGTGACAGCATTCAACATAGGTCTTTGGTTATCTCGATCCCGTTAAGTCAACCCATTGACTCAACTAATCTGACACCTTCGAATCACTATTCCCATGCAGAGGACCTGCATCAAGAGATCAATCAGATATCAGCCATTTTAGAAGGGATTGCCATCTCCTACTCAGGCTGGAGATCATCACTTGATATAATCATCTGACGATGCTTGATGAGTCCTCTATCTAACTCCTTAGATATTCATCCAAGCATCAACCTCTATGATTCATTCAGTAAATCAACAGATGTATGATCATCAAGTTGGCCATGGTACATAACCCTTATTGTACAGAGGGACCTTATAGTGCATTCATTCATTCAATCTCAGAAAGGGAGTGAAAAATAATCAATAAATTTTATTGATAAATATTTATTACAATAACATTTATTGTAGGAATGGTTCGCCTGGGGCTCACATTGCTAACAAGCTGGTCATATATTATGTATGACAATAGATCAGGTAATGGGCAGGCATCACGACTGAGACTTGCAAAGAACTAGATGCCAAAGTTTAGACAGTTTTTGATGGATACAGATGTGCACTGAACTTTTCATAAAAAATTATTATGTATCCTCAATAAGGATCCAGTGATTTAAATAACTGCTCTTCTCAGCATGTATGTACAATTACTAAACAAGAAAAAGTAGGCAAATGGTATTGCAGTTCATTCCAATAAAACTGAAGCTGCGTACCTGAGGATTGCAAGGATCTAAAGCAGAAAGCATGTCATTGAGCACCTCTGCTACTCCTCTAGCATTTTTGACATCCGCCAGGCTGCAACAAGAACAATTTGAGACAACTCAAATCACATGTTTTCAGAATAGATAGTGAAGAGAACATTTTCAAGTGCAACAGATTGAGGTTGTGAATGTAGAAGTTATGCACCCTTTTGTAGTTTGCCGAAAAGTCTTCACGCATACATAGCAGAAAAACAGAAATAATACGTATATGGAATAATGTTGCCTTCTTGAGACCCATATTTATCATAGATGTTATAATACATAAACCTAGAGAGCATCAACACTTTTGCCTGCTAATAAATTACATGCAACCAGTTGGGATGTAGAATTCAACGGTAATGGATATTTCACATGTATGTTACACAAGACCAAAAGCCAGGGCATAAATGCATATTTTAGTTCATAATCACAAACATGCGACCAGTGAATAAGAATAGATTGCAAAGAAATTGAATATAATCAGCAGTTACTAAGGAACTGAAGAACTTTTTAATGATGGCATATAGAAGATGGTACATAACTTCCAATATCTATAGAATTATATGTTACCGTGTTATCACCGGGTTAAACTAAGATCATCCTACAAAAGAAGATCAGCCAAAAGCCTACAATCAATACAAAATCGATTAAAGTCATCATGAATGTGTGACTGTAAAGCAGTACGAGTATTTTCATTCAGGTAGCAGCAAACACAACATGCATTATATGGATCACGACAAGCATTCCTTAGTTTCCTGTAACCAGCTCCATTAAGTATGCCACGGTTCTCCGGTATTTGATGGATGGTGCGGGTTTCGCATCTGAAAATACATCTACTTATGGAACAAAATGTGTATTACATTTTTCAAAAAAAAATCATGCATCAAAATATAGGTGTAGCATATGATAACAGATGGTTTTAAAAAAGCCAGACATTTAGGTGATACCATGAAGATAGCTTAAGGTGGTCTTTATTTTGCAAAACCCATGTTGATTTGCTACAGGTTGACTGAGCAAAAGTGGTAAAACCACACACAAAATTACGTGTAATTGTAACAAATTCCCATAAAAATATTGGAAGGAAATCATTACGAATGACACGACGTTTAAGATCCAAGCCAAGGTGAGATCCAAATTAGATTTGTTTGAAGGCAATGAATCCACAAATCCAATTCCATATGCTGTGGGAAAAAGGCTTGTTTGATGTAGGTATTGGTGGTGCGTAAACAAGTAGATAAAAGAATAGTGTAGAATATCATCGGTCAATTCTTATATCAAGTCCCACAAGAAAAATGGTGCGCTCTTTCACGTCGTGCACAGAATGTGGAGATCCCGGTGAATATCAGTCTCGTGGTTGTTCCAGAGAATGTCACTAAAAAAGTTTCCTTGCATCAATTCTTCATCTTTCAACTTGGGACCCTGCTTCACAGTCCGTCGATATCCTCGACCTTACAACTTTTGAAAGGAAATTTGTGTGGTGCTTCCACAGATGATCCCACTCTTGCCACTAGCTCTTGCTGATGGTCATGGTTTTCAATTCTAGACTGATGATTGGACTGGTCAGGGACTGGTGTGTGCTCATTTTTCCCGTTTGTTTGTTATGGCAGTTTCTGCGGGCCATCTGCGAGGGATTTTTTGGGAGGCTGGGATCAAGCTCCCTATGTTTCGCTTTGAGCTTTCTGATCAGGACTTTTGCATAGCTTTTACGACTTCTAGAGGTACTGCCAGTGTGCGAGGAGTTTCAGGACATTAGGGACCGCTAGTCATGGGCTGATGGATATTTTACTGCTCAGAAGTCCCACAAGGCCTTCTATCGGACAATCTTTGATCCGGCGAATGCTTAGTACAGATTTACTGACATTTGGAGCTGGAAAGCCCCTATAATTGTGAAGGCTTTTGTCTGGGTGTTCCGGAGGAATCAACTGTTGACCATTGAGCGGAGAGCCAGGTTCTTCCCTGGAACTAGTGACGCATGCCAACGGTGTCTTGCAGTGAATAAGGATGTCGAGAACCTCTTCTTTTGTTTGTCTGGTTGCTAAGGAGGTGTGGGCAGCAGAACATGTCAAGCTAGAATCAACCGCTGATTTGGTTGATTTTTGGGACTCAATGGACAAGAAGGGAAATTCGAGCATTCATACCAAGGTTTGGGTAATGACTATTTTCTAGTCCATATGGCTCATGTGGAATGGGAAATTGGAAATATCTTCCATGGAGAATGTATATGGAAAATGTTTCAGAGCAAGCAAATAATTTAAAGACTTTTTGGTCTTTGAAATTCCTTTTTGATACAAAATGTGAATATATAGAAGTTTACGGGTGGGCATCTTAACAACGTCACAACCTCTTTTTCCACAAAACAAAGATTCTTTCTGAATAAGCCTTACGATTAGGCTTTTCGCATGGTTGCTGTGGAGAAGGCTGGTGATAAAAACATATTGATCCAAGTGGATTCAAGCCCAAGAACTGTCATAGCAGGCTTTCTTTGTATATTTACTCAAAATGCAGATCGTCTTTTTTCAACTCCGCTTTCGCATGTAGGGTCTGTACTAGAATGGTTATGCCTTGTCTCGATTCCCCATCTTACAATGAAGTTAATTTTTTTAAACAGTTTCAGGCTGCAATGTTCAACAACTAACTACAAACAAAGATGAAATGAGCATCATCCTTTGGAAGTTTCAGTTTTGTCAAGCAAAAGAAATGAAATTTTGTTCAAAGTGCCAGTTGTCAACCAGAGAATGTTATCCTATCCCGGGATCTAACCAGCTATTGTCGCTGCTGGGCTCGTAGAGTTTGTACTGAGCTGGTTTGATTTATATTATTTCCCTCACCTACTGATTCGATGACTGCTAACCTTTAACAGTAATTCTTTTGCTCTAAAAAATATGTCCTGTGTCAAGAAATCATAAAGTGAAGAAACGAGAGAACCATATGGTGAAGAGGGATATGCAAACATGGAAGACATCCAGGTCTTGTATTGAGAACAACAAGTAACCCACAAGATCAATTATGTCGACCTTTTTCAGTACAAAGCCAAGATCACAGGAACACATATCGCATAATCCAGTAAAAGAGCTTCTTAATCTATATTTTGTCCAGAAAGTAGATAGGGAAAATATAGGTGTAGACTTTAAATCCACTTCCATGATAAATCACACGGCACTTTGAATTTTTAGCAGTCCTGATTTAATAACAATGTTGACAAGGAACCAAACCCTACCTTAGGGCAGAAACATCTGGTTGAAGAGAGGCTTCAACAGGAGCGAGCTCATAAATCGGAACTTCAGGACGTGCTAGAGGATGTGTCTGAGGAGGGGTAAACAAAGGCACGGCATCTTCTGCACGAGGAGGGAAATCAACTCCTGCGGACTGAAATACGCACAAAATAGTATATTACTTAATGACATATGAATGCATCTTGAAACTTTTAAAAAGGTGCTAAAAACTGATGTCCAGCTTCAGAAGACTTGGCGAGATTGCCAAGTGGTGCGAGCATTATTTCAGCTAAAAGAAGGGTTTTCAGGAAAAGCTATACTTCTGTGAATAAAGCTGGCAATGTCAACAATAAATCATCGTTCAAGAAAATAACGGGTGAAGATTTATAACTTTTGCTTCATAAGCACCATATAAACCATGGCCTCAAATTTCAGCGAAATTCGGTCAAATTTCTGTCGAATATCGATATCCTTTCGAAATCGAAATTCGACCGAAATGACCGAAATATGAGGGCCCTAGTACAAAAAATGACCGAAATCATCGAAATTTCGACCGAAATTCCACCTAAATTCCGTTTCGGTCGGTTACCGAAATGGTGACCGAAACCGACATTTAGGGCCTTGATATAAACTATTATTGAGTGAAGTAAGATTATATGTGGAAAATTACTAACATGCAGTATAACTTCCCACCAGACTGAAGAAAATGACAAGATTATCAATAAAACTACCCCAATATTTAAAAGCAGGACCCCTGTTGTGCTTTTTATGAGGATCACAATTCTCCATAACGTTTTAAGTATTTATCAACTGCAAGTTACCTGAGCATAAACATTTTTTGATCCAAGTTACCTAAGCATGAATGTACCAAAATGGTCAAATATTGTATAATTTGACTACGAAGTAAAATCGCCATATGGAAAGAAGTCCATTACCATTTTCTCAATTAAGCGAATTGATTGACGATCGAGATTAGAGTTACAGTGGGTAATCAAAATTAAACTGACGACTAAAAAAGAAACCAATACAAAATATTTTTCTTAAAGCTTTAAAAAATGTTTTTAATTATGAGAAGAGGCTATTGACTTATACCAGAAACATGAACAACCATATTAGATACATGAATTGGAGTAGAAGAAATATTAAGAACTTAGCATTTTAGCATATACCCTTAGTTCTTGATATGCAGCATGGTACTGAGGATATTTTCCACGGGATCCTTCAAAAGCCTCTTGCCATGTATCGATCAGAATCAGTATCTTCTCTCGTACAGTCATGTTAGGCTACAGAGGAAGGTAATGGAATGATATATTTATCAATCATGTGAAGGATGCACCATGGTTATAAAATAAATATCAAGTTTGCAAAGCATGGGTCACAAAACAACCTTTTTCTTCACAATCTTTACCATATCATGCAAGATATCACGTTCAATAATCTGCAGATGTACATGATCCCCGCAATTTTTGCTGAGAGTCTCGAGTACCTGAATACATCACAAGTTCCAAGAATTTGTAACAGGATGTAATAGTCACCAGCTCACCGGTAATGATGCATGATAGCAAGCTTGGTGTAGTGGTTATTTGATAACAAATATCACACATTAATGTGTAAATGGAATGTTCGTCCATGAGTGCCCTTGATATATTTCTAAACTAAAAAAAAGCGATTCTCAAGTATATGCGTCATAGTTGCAAAAGTTGGTATGTCAAGAATAAATAGTATTCATTGAGTAATCGAGAATTTTTGTGAACTGATTTATTCATTTATATTTTTTTGGACAAAACCATCCAAAAAATACATAATCTATAAAAAGACTGCAGCAGTCTTAAAAGCAAATGAAACATTTGAAGACGTCCACCCAAAAACTTTATATTCGCAAGTTTATATAGAGCAATTACAAAGACCAGAAATCTCCTACACTCGATAACATTCTCTAGATAGAATCTATCACCCCGAAAAATCACCATGTTTCTTGCCCGTTACAAGGCCACGAAATAGCTTTGACTCATACCCCTAATAGACTATGCCCAATCACATTGCTGATCCATATAATTCATAACACAATTTGTCAAGGCTATGACCAGATCTACTGCCTCCAACACCACCATGGATGTATACTACAAAGGAAAACATGTCATCAACATCCTCAAGCACCTCCGTGTAGGACATGTGAGCTCACAACGAGTTATTACGCAATAAGAGTTATTGCAATTCGTTTTTAATCTGAAATGAAGAATAATTTATTTGCATAATAGGTTCCTTAGTACAATTAGGTTATGTATCATGGCCATCTTGATATCATGCAGTTGTTAATCCAAGGATTGGATCATAGAGGCTGGTGTAGGGTTGAATTTTTAAATAGATTGATGACTCAACCACACCGTCAAGTGATTATCAAGAAGGGATCTCCAGCCTGAGAAGGAGATGGCAACTCTTACTCCAAACGTTGAAATCTGACCGACCTCTTGATGCAGGTCATCTGCATCGGAATAGAGATCCGGAGGTGTTGGATAAGTTAGGTCAAAGATTTGACTTAACGAGATCAAGATAATCAAGACCTATATCATATGTTGTCATGTAAAGGCACGCATCCTCTGACCGGAGATAAGATGTATTACTATATGTCTAAGTATGTACATTAGACAGATCATTAAGATAATGACCTAATCAAGGTCTATACATCGGTGAGATAGTAAGCATACAAGGGCATATGAGTAATATGACCTCTCAAAGGGATCATATAGGTTCACTACTGAACCGGAAGACATGAGCTCACTCCTGTACTGCGAGAATATTTACTTCCATAATCTCATTGTTTTTTTTGCTTCGCAATAACTCGGGATCTAATCCCATAGAGATGATAAATGTGACTCCTAAAAATTCAATGGGATGAATTGCATCCTAATGATACGGAATCGGATAAATATTATAAATAACAATATCTGATCTATCAAATCGATTCATATTCGAGAATTGAATAATATAACATGGAAAGATCCTTTATCCATACCAAAAAAAGGGATTCTCAATCCAATAAGGAATCCACAACATGAATAAGAATCCTAAGGTTGACTTCCTATCATCAATATCTGATCAGAAGTATGAATTGGTGGACCGCTAGGGTATGTTTGGTAACTAGGTGGGGTTGGGTTGGGTTGGGTTGGAGTAACCTCATGTCAATAGTAGTTGTTTCGATGCTTAGGAGGGTTGGAGAAGGTTGAGATGAGAAATGTGATGTGATATCATATTGGTTTGTAATGGAATTTTAACCTAGGAATACAGAGGGGTAAACTAGGTTACCTCGGGATAACATGGTAACCAAACGAGCCATAAAACTTGGAGATCATTATCTCCATAAACCAAGACGTAGTCTTGACTCTTGAGTTCTTTTTAAGTACTTGAAAATACTTTTCATTGCACTCTAGTGTTTCTCTCCATAGTAGGATTAGTAATGGCTTACTACTCCCACTCAATGGCAGATATATGGTTTAGTACACATCATGGCATACATTAAGCTTCCCACAGCTGATGTGTAAAGGCATCCGACCATGGCTTTCTTTTCCTCAGTAAATTGAGGATCCATCCCTTTAGACAGGTGAATACCATATCTTAAGGGAGTGAGGCCTTTCTTGGAATTATACATACTAAATCTTTCCAACATCTTTTTTGATGTATCCTTATTGTGATAGTCCCAATACCTCTTTTCTCTGTTTCTAAACAGCTTCAGTCCCAAGATATAAGAGGCTTTTTCGAGATCTTTCATCTCAAAGTTATTGCCTATTGGGCAACCAGATCTTAATATCGGTCATCATCCATGTATCATTCCCAATGATCAGGTTGTCATCTGAATAAAACATAATGAACACAATGGTGCTCCCACTAAGATTCTTGTACACACATGGTTCATCCAAATTTTGCACGAAATCATAACTCTTATGGTTTCATCAAACCAAATGCTCCAATTACGAGAAGCTTGTTTGAGCCCCTAGATGTATTCTTTCGTTTGCACTCTTTACTGTGGAATATAATACTTCGTTGTTATTTCATAGAGCCCAAGGGTTCTCTTATATAGAAGAAAGAAATTGTAACGTGTAAATTACATAGTAAGAACAAATAAATAAATAAATTGTGAAACAGTAACATAACATAAAAACTCTTCACTCCCCCTCAAACCGGAGCATAGATGTCTATTAGGTTCAGCTTGGAACATCTCTGAAAGAATCCTTGGGCTAGAGCCTTGGTGAACACGTCTGTTGTCTGCTCACTTGAGATAATATGAGATGTAGAAATAAGGCCCTTCTGAATCATGTTTCGAGTGTAGTGATAGTTTACCTCGATATATTTGATTCCCTCATGGAAGGTTGGGTGTTGGCAATGAACAGTGCAGCTTGGTTGTCGCATTGGAGGTGCATAGGAAGAGGCAACTCGATAGCTAGGTCAGTCAGAATGAATCTAACACACATCATCTATGTACTTTCATGTGCCATAGCTCTGTATTCTGATTCAAGACTTGATCTGATGACAAATTTCTGCTTCTTGTTCTTCCACGATAAAAATGAATTCCCTACAAACACGACGAAATCGGAAGTAGACTTCATGTCCTTAGGACATCCTGCATAATTTACATTTGCACAAGCTGTAACAGCAAGGGATGTGCATCTGCTAAACAAAAGAATAGTATCAGGTGAGGTCTTCAAATACATCAAAATCATATAGACTACATCCAAATGTGTTTGTCTTGGTTACTCCATGAGCTGACTCACTTTAGTCACTGAAAAGGATATGTTGGCATGTGATGGTTACACATAGCATATTCCCAACCAGCTCCATGTACCTCCTCTTATCGTCTTCATCAATGTCGTCATCATATAACATCATGCTCGGATCCATAGGAATAGTGGTTGGTTTGCAGTCTGTCATCATATCTCTGAGAGAAGGTCAGTCGCATACTTCCTCTTGGCCATCACAAGACCTCATTGGTTCTTGGCAAACTCCAGTCCAAGGAAATAGCATTGACTGCCAAGGTCTTTTGTAATAAAGTGGTGTGCAAGAAAGGCTGGCTGCATGAATGCCATGTGCATTATCTCTTGTGATAACTGTAGAGATAGTTCGTAGCATTATTATCTCTTTATGTATCTGTTTGTTATTTCATTATCTTTGATAGATCTCTCTGTAATTTACCCTTAAGGTCTCTCCCTATATAAGAGAGCCTAGGGTTTTCTGAATGATTATAGAATTCTCTTTTCCCAACATGGTATCAGAGCCACCCTAGGGCTCTCCATACCCGCTGTCCTCTTCCCCACCCGCCGCCCTCCCCTCGACATCTCTCACGCCGCCGCTTTTCTCTCTCCGGCTTCCATCTAGGGCTTCCGCCCCACCCTAGTGCTCCCTCCCAGCCACCAGCAGGCGGCCCAACCCTCCGCCGAAGGCCCCAAGGCCCTCCGCCGAAGGCCCCAGTCCAGCCAGCGCCGCCTTTGGTCCCCAGGCGGCCCAGCCCAGCGCCGCCTTTGGCCCCCAGGAGGCCTCCAGCCCACCCCCGGTGCTTCTACCTGCGGCCTTAGGCTCCAAGGCCGCCCCCAATCCAGTCCCGGCGGTCCTCCCTGTCGCCGTAGGCCCCCAATCAGTCTGCGGCACCTAGTCGGCCCCCGCTTGCCGATTCAAGGGCTGTAAGCCTTCTTTTAGGCGTGCCCTAGCCCTCTCTTCATCCGATATATGGGTTTGAGTGCGTAAACGTCTACATGCGCACTCAAATCTGATGCAGTTGGTGTAGACATTCATCACCGTATCTAGATACCCTTGTTCTTCTCCAAGCAGCAGTATGTCAGAATCGAAAGTCGATTTGCCCTCCACCGGTACTTTCAAAGTTCCTGCGCCAATAGTGAAGATGGATGGGTCTAACTATGAGCTCTGGGCTATGCAGTTCATGAGCCTCATGAAGTCTAATGGTAAGAAACACATTCTTACCGAGGATGAGCCTGCAGAGAAGACAGGGATCTATGCCTCATGGGAGGCTGACGACGCCTACGCAAAGGTCTGGTTGTCTCGTACTTTGACGATGGAGATAGCTAACGACGTCCTCCATCAGCCCACTGCCAAGGCAATGTGGGACATCCTTGCCGCTACTTATTCGCAGGTGCGAAATGAGACAAAGATGTTGCAGCTTCAGCGTGACATTTTCACAATGAAGCAGAGCGGCAGACCTCTCCATTCCCTATACACATCCCTAAGAGGGATGTTTGAGAATCTATACAGTACCATTCCGCTCAACGCTACTCCTGAACAGCAGAAGACGTTTCGGAACGCCACCATGGTGGGCGTTCTACTTGCGGCTCTTGATCCTGAGTATGATGCCGCCCGGTCCCAGATCCTAGCTGATGCAGTTATTCCTCCACTGGAGGATGTTTATAGACGGCTCAGTCGCATTCCAGTCTCCTCCAGCTCTTCTACTCCACCCCCATCAGCGATGGCAGTCTCGCGTGGTAGAGGTGGACCGCATTCTGGCCGTGGTCGTGGACGTGGCCGTGAACCCCAGGGAAGGGGTGGCCGCTTCAGTCAGACATGCTCCTATTGTCACCGCACAGGACACTCAGAGGAGACATGCTATTCTAAGCATGGATTCCCAGCATCGGCACGTGTTGCAGAGCATTCTCAGTCTCCATTATCCTCTACTGCAGATAGTTGATTTGACGAACTTGTGGCCCGTCTCCGAGATATTATGCCACAGTCATCTGTTGATTCGTATGGTGGCTCTTCAGATATTGCAGCCACTGCCTCTGCCAGTTCATCCGCTGCTGCGAGCACTTCAGGTAGATCTCCTGCATTCACAACACCTCATGATATATCTGACTGGGTTATAGATTCCGGAGCCACACATCATCTCTACCGAGACAGAGGCAGATTACAGGTCTACAGGGATATTCCTCCCGACTGTTCCGTACAGATAGCCGATGGTACATATTCGCCCCCGGTTGGACAGGGGGAGGTTTTTCTATCCTCCACTATGCAGCTACAGAACGTCCTACATGCTCCTGAGTTCTCAATGACTTTGCTATCTATTAGACAGAAGGATTTGAATTGTCGTGCTATATTTGACCCGTCTTCTCTCATTTTTCAGGACATACTCACGGGCAAGGTGATTGGTTGTGGCTCTGAGCAGAATGGCTTATATCGACTGGTTCGGGATTCCTATGCTGACGTCTCATCTCTTTCTGTTGGACCAGTCTCTCCGTACATTTGGCACCTCCGGTTTGGTCATCTTTCGCTCCAGAAAATGCGTCATCTTCTGCCCCAGATCTCTCCTAGTTCGTCCTTCCGATGCAAAGTGTGTCAGTTGGGAAAGCATCACAGGTCGAGCTTCCCACGTCGTCCGAGTCGGAGCAGTAGCTCCCCTTTTGAGTTGTTACATATTGATATATGGGGTCCGAGTCGTGTTCCCGATCATCAGGGGCACAGGTTTTATCTTGTGGTAGTGGATGATTTCTCGCGTGTGTCATGGGTCTTTCTTTTGAAAAATAAATCTGAAGCAGGAGATGTGATCAAGAATTTGCTTAATGAAGTGCACAATGTTTTTTCTACCTCTGTCAAATATGTTTGAACGGATAATGCCCTTGAATTTTGTACACGCTCACTTTCTCTAATTCTTTCGTCAAAGGGTATTATTCATCAAACCACTTGTGCGTATATCTCACAACAAAATGGTGTGGCGGAAAGAAGGCATCGCCATCTCTTGGATATCACTCGAACACTGTTGATTCAGAGTTGTGCTCTTATTTCATTCTGGGGCGATGCTGTTCTTACTGCCTGTTATCTGGTTAACCGAATGCCATCCTCAGTTCTTGGTGATAAGATACCTATCTCTCTTATTTTCCCAGACAAGGAGTTATTTTCACTGACTCCACGTGTTTTTGGTACTGTGGCTTTCGTTCGTCGTCTATCTCCCGGACTTGACAAACTCTCTCCTAGAGATGTCAAGTGCGTCTTTGTTGGTTATTCCAGAACTCAAAAGGGCTACCGGTGTTATGATCTTGTGACTAAGCGGTACTTTGTGAGTGCTGATGTCACTTTCTTTGAGTCGGTCATGTGTTTTTCTCCTGCAGGTGACAGAATGGTGCCATCCACTACCACTGATGATATCTATGTTCCTCCATCACCTACGTTGAGTACTCCTGAGCTGTCTCATGTGCCCGCCTCCACGCCAGCACCACCACCACCACCACCTCCACCTCCACCCATTCCACGACCTATTGTATCACCGTTACCGAAATTCTATACACGCCGTTCAGGTCCTGCTCAGACTACACAGCAGCCAATCATCACGCCTCAGGTATGTTCAGATGGCATTACTACTGACGGGTCAGGTTTGGTACATGTGCAGGATCCTTCAGTACAGGCAGACACTAGTCCCTCCAGTACGACAGATGATGATCTTGATGTTCCGATTGCCATTCGGAAACAGAAGAGGCAATATGCCTCTTATCCATTTGCGTCACAGGTGTCTTTTCACCGTCTCACTAGTGATTTTCAGAGGTTTGCCATAGCCTTGTCTTCCGTGGATATACCACGGACATACCAGGACGCTTTGCAGAATGATTGCTGGAGAATAGCAATGGAAGAGGAGATGAGGGCCCTACAGTCTCGTGGCACATGGTCTTTGGTCCCTGCACCTTCTGATGCTTTAGTTGTGAGCTGTAAATGGGTCTTCACAGTCAAATATCATGTAGATGGCACGTTGGATAGGTACAAAGCCCGCTTGGTCGCCCGTGGGTTTGTACAAACCTATGGTGTGGATTACATGGATACATTCTCTCCAGTGGCGAGACACTCTACTCTTCGTATTCTCTTATCCGTTGTTGTGGTCCGTGATTGGAGTATATCTAACTAGATGTCAAGAATGCCTTTGTACGGGGACTTACAGGAGGAAGTCTACATGCAGCAGCCACCTGGGTTCAATGCTGAGGGGGAGAAGCAGATGGTCTGTAGACTTCACAAGGCGATATATGGCCTCAAACAGAGTCCGAGAGCATGGTTCCAGAAGTTGTCCAACCTAATTGAGCAACAAGGATTCAAGAGGTCAAATGCCGATCACTCATTGTTTGTCCAGAAGTCATCGGCAGGTACGGTTGTCATTATGGTTTATGTGGATGATATTCTTGTTACAGGAGATGATGCTCAGGGCATAGAGAGGGCGAAGGCATTCCTAGGACGTCAGTTTGTTACAAAGGATCTTGGGACCCTAAGATATTTTCTGGGGTTGGAATTTGCAAGGAATGCACAGGGCTTGGTGATGACCCAATGGAAGTATATTACAGACTTCCTGACTGAGACTGGCATGGATGGATGCAAACCATCAAGTATTCCCATGGACCCTGTTGGAGTATTTGGTAGTGCACCTATTGAGTTGTAGCAGGGTAAATGGATCCTGGAGAAGATCCATTTACCCCATCCTGTGTTTAGTCCCATACCGCCCAATGGTGGGACTTGGAGGCTCTGGGAAGGCTATATAAGGAGTCCCAGACCTCCTGTACTCATTGAGAAAAAGCAATGAAGCATATGCCCCTTTGAGGGCTTCTCCCGTGGTTTCATCCCGCTCCTCACGGAGTAGGGTTCCACGTTAAATCTTGTGTTCCATGTTTTATATTTCTTGAGATTAGGCTCTGTTTATCATTTTCGCTTCCGCTTCATATTTTATAACATGGTATCAGAGCCGGTCGATTTTCGAGGAGTTTTTGTTCTGTATTTTTATTCGAGATTCATTTTTTGGAGTTCATGTTCTTAAAGATTTCGTGAAGACTATTGTCCTGTTCAAGTTCATATTCTGTTCCAGAGTTTTTGTTTTTTTTGGGTTTTCTAGAACCCTAGATCCGATGATCGTGAAGATCTTCCTGCCGCAATTCTCCACGAGCGTGGCGGCATGGTCGCACATTCAGGCCGCCCATACGGTCTCGCAAACCCCAGGTCGCACAAGCAGGCGAGATGAAGAAGCCCCAAAACGGCGGTGCACGCATCCTCCATCGCGCGGGCTCATGCAGTCCAGGCAGCACAGACACAGATCCAAGCCGCAAGATCCAGGCCGCAAGACTCGTGCACACGGTCTTTCCTCCTAGCGGAGTCTCCCAGTC
Source organism: Ottelia alismoides (assembly GCA_037367405.1). Classification (NCBI taxonomy): domain Eukaryota; kingdom Viridiplantae; phylum Streptophyta; class Magnoliopsida; order Alismatales; family Hydrocharitaceae; genus Ottelia; species Ottelia alismoides. The sequence continues at coordinate 82,329 of JAZKJV010000760.1, forward strand.
GGGGGTGAAACCTTCTGGCGGCGGCAAATCCCTCAGGCGGTGCCTCTCTCCAACGTGCCACTCTCCTCCAGCCCCACGGCGCGATGGCGCATGTTTATTTTTCTCCCTCGACTTCAGCCCGCAAAAGACTCCAGGCCGCGCAAGAATCGCCAAGCGCGCATCTCCTCCAAGCCCAGAGGCACAGATTTCCAGACCGAGCTCGCGGTTTGCGGTGCTCGAGCTCCAAGCGGCGCTTTCCTCTCCCGATGTCGCTACCCTTGCCGCCAACCTCTAGCAAACAGCACCGCTCGACCGTGCACCTCCACTCTCAGGCACGCACCCTCCATCTCCTCCTCGAGCCGCTCCAAGGCCCTCCCAAGAGACGCACAGTTCCGCTAGGCTCAAGGCGGAGCCCTAATTTCTGTCGCAGCAGGTGCGGCACCCCAGAAAAGAGACTGCGATCTGCAGCGCACTGCAAGCATCGTGCGTGCGAAGTAACAGGCGCGATATCTTCTCCAACTCGTGCGTGACCGATATCTTCTCCAACTCGCACGATGGCAGCCTCCAAGTCCGAGGCACTCATGCGATCCCCACGACACCAGCCTCAGGCGGAGGCACTAGATCCAGCCGAGGCACTCAGGCGAGGCTCTCAACCATCCAGGAGGGGACGCTTCCGCGATCTCCATACGGCGGCGGCACAGACTCCCCAACATGCGCAACCCTATCCCAGGCTGCGGGCCGCGCTTCTGTTATCGAGGGTTGGGAACCCTAAAGGCGGGGGTGGCGGCCTTTCCTCAAAGCTAAGTGGACCCGACGTTTTATAAAAAAACATTCTGGTTATTTGAGTGGCAGCCCAAAGGGCCTTGACCTGTACGTTTAAAAAAAGAGAGGAGAAGGCGGATATATTTTAAGGAAAAGAGAGAAAGAGGCGAGTTTTAAAAAGAGAGAGAGAGAAGAGAAGTAGAGAGAGGAAAAGAGGACGTGTTTTGTAAAGCCCAATTGGGCTAATGTATGACTGGGTCTAATTGGACCACCTTCTTATTTGTAAAAAAAAGGAGGGAAAAAAAAGCCGCGTACAAAGAAAAAAAGTCGTACGCAATTTCAAAAAAAAAGAATGAAAAGCCGAAAAAAAAGGTTTGACCGGCTTTAAAAAAATGAAAAAAAGGGAAAAGAGGCACGTACACAATACAAAAGCCGTACGCATATGTTAAAAAAATTCAAAAAAAAATGATGACGGCTTAAAAAAATGAAAAAGCCACAAGTTTCATGTTGTTTTCTCCCCATTTATATTGTCTTCTCCCAACTTGGTCGACGTCCATGTTTTCCGACAAGTATGGGAGAAAGGGGGAGTATTGTGTAGAGTCACAGGTCTATTCATATTCTTTAGATCCAGATATAGATTTCCAGAGCAACCAGATGATCAGACTCTACAGTACGGTTTCAGACTCGACGATCATTGTTTCCGAGTCTCCAGTCTCAGACACGCACGAGTGTGCGGTCATTTTCAGATGAGCATATGTTGCCATCATTGTCAGAGGTCCCCATCATTATTCTTGTTTTGTCGGCCAGAGTTTTCATGTGAGCCATAGGGACTCCAGAGTTGAGGACCATTCCCTAGACCATGTTGGCAAGGGTTTTCATGTGGTATCATAGGTACACCAGAGCAGTGCACCATTCTCTGAGCCAGATGGGAGAGACCCAGTTCTCCGACGAGGAGACTTCAGGCGCAGTTTCAGACTCGATGGTCAGATTCCGAGTCTTCAGTTGACTCACACTCCAGCCCGTTCGTCCTCCTCACATGCACGGCATGAGAAGCAACGTCCTCGACTGCAACATGTGCGCGTTGGGTTGATATTGTTCGTAGTGTCCTGTAGCGTTGAGTTGAGTTTCTTTATGTTTGTCCAAGCTGAGCATTGCATGCTCCAGCTTGAGGGGGAGTGTTGCAGTATTTGGTAGTGCACCTATTGAGTTGTAGCAGGGTAAATGGATCCTGGAGAAGATCCATTTACCCCATCCTGTGTTTAGTCCCATACCGCCCAATGGTGGGACTTGGAGGCTCTGGGAAGGCTATATAAGGAGTCCCAGACCTCCTGTACTCATTGAGAAAAAGCAATGAAGCATATGCCCCTTTGAGGGCTTCTCCCGTGGTTTCATCCCACTCCTCACGGAGTAGGGTTCCACGTTAAATCTTGTGTTCCATGTTTTATATTTCTTGAGATTAGGCTCTGTTTATCATTTTCGCTTCCGCTTCATATTTTATAACAGACCCTAGCGTGAGGCTGTATGATGGTGATACTGAAGAAGTAGATAAGAGGAGATATAGAGAAATGGTGGGAAAACTCCTCTACATTACCATAACTCGCCCAGACATTCAATTTGCAGTTAGCAGGGTGAGTCAATTTATGGAGCAGCCAAGACAGGTTCACATGGATGCTATACACATGATATTGAGGTATCTGAAATCTTCTCCAGGGTCAGGGCTGCTATTCAAAAAGGGCACAGATTTATCCATCTCAGCATGTGCAGATGCAGATTATGCAGGATGTCCTAAGGATCGGAAATCAACCTCAGGGTTTGCAGTCTTTGTTAGAGGCTCTTTGGTTTCTTGGAAAAGCTAGAAACAAACTATTGCGGCAAGGTCCAGTGCCGAATCCGAATATAGGGCCATGGCTCAAGCCAGCACGGAAATGATGTGGGTTCGTTCAGTACTAGAAGATCTACATGTAGCAGTGCCCCTACCTATGAAGCTTCAGTGTGACAATCAGGCAGCATTGTTCATTGCCAATAATCCAGCTTTCCATGAAAGGACCAAGCATATTGAAGTTGACTGTCATTATACTAGGGACTTGATCCAGAGAGGATTGATATCTACTGCACATGTGAGCTCAGGAGATCAGACTGCAGATGTGTTCACCAAGCCACTGCTCAAAGGACCTTTTCAGAGATGTTCATTCAAGCTGAGCATGATAGACATCTATACTCCACCTTGAGGGGGAGTGTAGAGATAGTTCGTAGCATTATTATCTCTTTATGTATCTGTTTGTTATTTCATAATCTTTGATAGATCTCTCTATAATTTACCTTTAAGGTCTCTCCCTATATAAGAGAGCCTAGGGTTTTCTGAATGACTATCGAATTCTCTTTTCCCAACAATAACGATATCATCAATGTACACCATTATAGCAGCAATTCCCTTCTGGGACCTCTGAACAAACAAGGAGTGATATGCAGTTGATCTTACGAACCCCTTCTTTTCTGTCGCATCTGAGAGCTTTTGAAATCATGCTCTCGGACTCTGCTTCAGGCTATAGATTGCCTTATGAAGTCTAAACTCCTTCTAACACTCCCCCTCAGCAGTGAACCCTGGTGGTTGCTGCATGTAGAATTTCTCTTGTAGATCACCATGGAGGAACGCATTTATCACATCAAGTTGATACAGTGGCCAATCCCATGTGACTGCAACATATAAAAGAACCTTGAGTGTGGAGTGCCGGGCTACGGGATAGAAGGAGTCCTGATAGTCCACCCCATAAGTCTGGGTGAACCCACAAGCCACAACCATGCCTTGTAGCGATTAATGTTGTCATTTGCTCGATGCTTGACAGTGAACACCCACTTGCATCCTGCAACGGACACATTTGCAGGAGTTGTAACAATGCTCCACATGCCACAAGACTGTAAAGCCGCCATCTCTGCTTCCATAACTAGATGCCATTGGCTCACCTTAAGAGCCTCCTGATACGTGCGTGAGATTTCAATGGCAGACAATCCCACAACAATTTGCCTGAACTCTGGTGAAAGTCGCTCCAAAGACAAATGACATGCAAGGGAATATCTAACATAGGAACGTTTGCCTTTCCGCAAGGCAATAAACCAACCTAGATCATTCTCCAAAGGTGGTTCTGTCTCAACTAGAATATTTCCATGCTTATCATGTGGTTAACCATACCTTATGCACACCAATAATACCATCAGTCAAAATCAAGTTCTCAGAATGTACCTGAAGTGTGTTGGATGTTGGGGAAGGCATTGGAGCATGGAGGACTGGCTGAGGTGTATGTGCGGGTGGAGGTGGAAGAACAACCGCATCCTCAGACTCAGAGGGACTCAACCTGTCACATGTAGGAGAGTAATACAAGACGCTCAAAGAAAGTAACGTCGACAGTGACATAGTATTGTCCCTTTACATGATCAAAATACTGATAACCCTTTTGGGTGAGAGAGTATCCAACAAACATACATTTGACAGCTCGAGGAGCGAGTTTATCACGACCAGGACACAAGAGCTGGACAAATGTCATACAACCAAATACATGTGGTGTGAGAGAGAAAAGGTCCTTCTCTAGAAGGGTGCCTTTCCCCCAACATAGTAGAGGGCATTTGATTTATAAGGTCACATGTCATCATCACAGTATCATCCCAAAATGAATAAGCGTGACTCTACATGAGAAGAGTCCTGGTGATATCCAAAGACGACGGTGTTTGTGTTGTACAATCTCGTTCTGTTGAAAAGTACAAGGACAAGAAGTCTGATGGATAATCCCTTGAGCACTAAAAAATGAGACAATTGTGTAGAACAGAACTCAAGAGCAATATCAGAGCGAATGTAAATTATACAAGCAGAGAAAATATTCTTTATTTCAACAACAAAGTTCTGAATCAAAGTACTAGCCTCAAACATATGTTTTAACAGAAAGACCAAAGACACAACAACAACAAAGCCTTTTCCCACAATTAAGTAGGTAATTTATCGACTTTTTTTCCCATATGCCTTCCCCACAGAATGACCCAAGACAATCTTGAAAAATCATCAACACAAACTAAGTAGCACCAGTGTCCCTGAAGATCAGGTACACGACTAGGATCCCACATATCTAAATGGAATAACTCAAACAGACTCTAACTACTAATAATTTATCGACTTTTTTTAGCCTTACTAACTTATCGACTTGAGAAGCTAGATCGATGATGCTTTCCAAGTTGACATGATTCACACTGGAAACTGGACATAGTAGAGATGTCAGGAATGAGGCGACCAATCCTCTGCACTGGTAGATGATCAAATATGAAATGTCATGTATAGGGAGAAACTGACTCGGCAGAAAGAGATGTGGCACCGACAAAAGAAGACTGGGTCAACCTGTATAGTCATTCATGTTCACGACCACATCCAATCAACCTGTCCGTGAGTATATCCTGAAAAACAAGGGAACTAGGGTCAAATATAGCACGACAATGTAAATCTTTTGTAATTTTATTAATAGATGGCAAATTCATGGAAAAGGCGGGTGCATGAAGAACGTCCCACAAACAAATAGAGGGAGTCAAATGAAATTCCCATGTCCAATAATAGGAAATGTGTCACATCTGCAATCACCATTGATCTATCTTTCTGTATTGGACTACATGTATTAAACTGCAAGCAATCTTCACACAAATGATGTGAAACTCCGGAGTCCATTATCCATTCTGAAGGATCTAGTCTAGAGCGCCTAGTAAATACATGATATACATGAAGTACTAGTAGAGACAGAAGCATCAATATCTGGAGAACCGAAACTAGAGGGTCCGACGACTGGAGGCATGATCTCTCTCAGATGAGCAACGAAGTCATCGTAACGATGGTCGGCAAGATCAGGAGCAACTTGAGTGGGCCGGTGTTGGAAAGTGATGCTTGGAGTAGTACGTGTCCTCTGAATGACCTGATCGACGACAGTATGAACATGGTTGACGTGGGCGTGGACCACCTCTGCCACGTGTGCCTCATCCTCTGAACGGAGAGGTACTACCTCTTCTACAGGAAGCTGCCATAGTTGAAGATGTTTGAGAGGATGTGGTAGAGGGGATACTCAATCAGCTCAGCATGCGGTACGCTTCCTTCATAGGAGGTATAGTTGCGTAGGTAAAAACCTGAGAGCGAGTCGAATTATATTCTGGGTTAAGAGCAACCAGAAGCACCCCGATCATGACAGAATCTATATACGCCTAGTGCTAATCTGGTGAGGCCGTCAAGGGTGTGTAGCTATGGAATCGCTCAAAAATACCCCGATCACCTTATTTGATCATGAAAATATCATGTTGGAGTTGCAATATCTTCGACTCATTCCTCGCTTGAGAGTATGTTCTCGCGATGATATCAGGCATCACCTTTGTTGTGGATTGACTCAGGATATCATTTGTTATCTCAACAGAGACAGTACTAGATAGTCACACCTTGGCATATGCATCATCTGTCTCACATGAGGCATTGGTCTCAGTCTTGTCCATATGCTTATCCTACGTCAGAATGTGTTTCTTGTTGTATCTCTGCAGTAGATTCATGAATTGCATTGCCTACAACTCGTACTTTGTACCGTCCATCTTGACAATAGGTAGTAGACCTTTGAAGGCACCCGTAGTTGGTGTATCAACTCTGTCGTCTAGCATCGTGAACAATCACTGGGACCTTAGACATATTGTAATGTGTCTAAGTGAACATGAGAAGAGATGGTTGCGGGCTTAGACTCATACTACAACCACTTTTAGACAATGTGGCCTGATTTTGATCTTAAAGTAGGGTAAATCGGACCTAAACCTCCAAAATCAGACCCAAAATCACGATCTCGGGATAGGGTTTAGGGTTTAAGGCTTGATGACATCTCCACCAAAACTGTCACCCATTGTCGCTCCGATGTCCTCCATCGTGTCCGCTAAACACCTACCCTCCTTCCTGCAAACTCCAACGAGACACCTTCCTCCAACCCCATCATCAGTCGGAACCTCCGGAACATGCGCATCGTCTCCCGATCTTACCCCATCTGCTCCTTGTTCCCGCTTACAACGGAAGCTCTAACGACCATTTCTCCTGCACACAAAGCACTTGAGTGGGTCCCAGCACTTCATCGCTCAGTGACCCCTCCCCCTGCACTGCAAACACCTCCCCCTGAACCATGTTGCCTCCTCTCATCTACGACTTCCAGCACCATTCGCGCCCACCAAAGAGCGTCTTCCACGACCCTCCACCTTCATCCACTCAACACATAAAATTAAGACTCTAAAAAAAACAAGAACAATTACGACTAGACCCTTATATAATGGACATCTTATATATTTGAATAAATTAAAAATTGAACTCAACCATTTATCCTAAAAAAATTGTCCGTTAATATAATTGAATGAAAATAAAAAATAAAAAAATCCGTAGGGTTCCTTATGGTGCATCAGTAATAGTCAAGCAAGTGGTTGATAATAGTGAGGGTAATTATCAATATTGTTCGAATTGTTTTCAACGATGTTGTTAAAGACTCTGAAAATGGTCTCGAAATCATGAGTGATCATGTTATCCATGGTGGATAACAGTGGACAAGTGTTGGTGTACTCCCATGGAAACAATTATTGCATGCAACAATGTCTTTGTACAACAATTTTAGTGGCACTTCCATGAAGGTGGTCCATCCACTTGCGGTTGTTAAATATTGGTTGGTGTTGCATGGGGATGACAAAACTCAAGATTGTCTTTAGCTTGCACGATTTCTTAAATAACTTTGCGTTCATCTTGCATCGACATCATTATACCAGAATCTTCTAGCATAATGCAAAAAAAATCCCTGAATATATGGATATCGAACAAAGTGAAACCTTTTATTCTTCTTTCAATCTTCTTCTTCTTAAAGTATCTTATAGACTCGTTAGATGTCACAACCTCAACACGGTTAACATAATTCGGATTTGTAGACTAAAAAATGGAGGCACGAAGGAAATAAATGGGATGAGAGGCATGGGAGCATATCGATATAATAAGGGAAAAGGCATAGCGCACAGAAATAAAGAAAAACTTAAAAGGGAGGAAAATTTAAAAAGATTTGAGGCTAACCAAGATATGTATATTTTAATGTCCTTTCATATAGAACCGGTATCATCTAATCTAAGAGGTATGCCTCATCATTTAATAAAAATGGATGCATGCAAAGGATAAATCCATTAAATTTACAAAAAACAAATAAAGAACTAAAAATACAAGAAGAAGAAGAAGAAACAAACTACTTAAATCAGGTTGCATCACCAAGTTAGTCTTAAGATGCTTGAACATACCCCACTCAGCATTACTAACTAAAATAGACCACGTGATGAAGGAACTGATTGCAATTTGTTGCAAGATGAAAGAATAATATACTCTTCTGCACACACCACATATTAAATGGATTGCATCACTTAAATTGATTTCTCAAAAGATCTCGTATTAACCTACAACACTCTTTATTCAAAGCCATTTCTTAAGTCATTTTAGGAATGACACTGTTCGCTATATTAAAATCAGAGAAAATATTACATGAATTTAGACCAAGACTCGACAAGCATGGCAGCATGTGCCGCTATATTTTCAACATAATGTCTCTTCTCTCAAAAGACAACACGGGGGGAGGGGGGATAGATATCTTTTTCTCTATCGACGGCGTCGATCGAACCCCGAAATCCTTCCATAATTATTCAGCATTCTCGGATTTCATCCAACCGATCAAAGCCCTCCTCCAGACCTACACTCCAAGGCAGCGAAAGACCGGATGATCAAGGTCGTCATCCTTCTCGGCACATACAAGGCAAGAGACGGGAGCAAAAATGATAACTCATTCAATGCATTGTCACGTAATTTTGATGATGACAACTTTAGAACTTAATTTTGGCCAATCCATTGACCTGACCTAGTATTTCTTAACACATAATCGCAATCTTTCTGAAAGCAATACCTGATTACATGATAAAATGTGCTTTCACTTTTTTACACTTCTTTGAAGGATTGGTGTTAGTAAGCTCCATTGCAAGTTTGCAACCTAAGGCACTTTGATGTTACAACACAAGCTGTCTCCTCCTATATTATATGCTATACAATTCCTTTTCATGTCTTGTTGACCTGGATTTTTGAAATATGTGTCCTCCCATCTAACTACCCGATGATAATAGCCCATGAGACATATATAATAATAAATCTTAAAGGTGTTTTTCTCATATTCACAAGCCCATCCACCAATTCACCTTCTTCGTCCACCCAAAAATGAACACTTGCCTCAATTATTTCATTATCCTCCCAATAATTATTCACCTGGATCTTCATCCATAAGGTAGAGTACTAGAAACAAGCGCCCTAAAGGCCCATTAAAAGAAGAAATGGCAAATGGTTAGTCTCATTCCCTGTTCATTCTCACTGAGCATGAATTTTTATTCAATTTGCTCGTCATTGTTAAGCGTTCTATTTTTCATGCGGTACTTCCTTTTACTTCATCTTCTATGCAATTCCCCGCTGAACAACTACTTCCTGAATTATCCCTCTTTTCTACCAATGCCAAAAATGATTACATGAAGGTTCATTCCAAGTTGACAATAATAAATAGAAAAAAAGCTAAAAAGTTAGTTAAAAATGTAGCCCATCACAAACATAGTGTTGACTGCGGGTTCCATAGTTAGCTCATTTTTCCAAGGTGCCATATTTCCAACAACATTACAAATGTGCTATAGGGACTGGCATATGTGCTATGGAGAGGCGAGACCTAGATCCTTTCATGGCCACATGCCAGACATTTTGCTTTAGGCAACTCCTATGCACCAAGCACACACCTGAAACTGCAGGTTGCTCGTTACTTTATTCATTCTACAATCTAAAACTAACAAACATATATGTAAACGCATTTACAAAGACGCTTTTTAATATTCTTCCTTTATTACAAGATTCTAACTCGTGCATGTACATGCAGCAACAAAAAAACTTGTATGTTTTTAAATGAAAACGGTAGATGAAGTTTCTCACATTTTGTATTTAGTTATTGATGCTCAGACTTTTTCTTTCATATAGTTTCGCAAGTATAGGATTAAATAAGTATGATATGCATACAGCACTTTGCATCTTTCATGCAAGCACTTAGTGGCATACCTGTTTTGATCTGTGGCACTTTGGATAACCTCTTGGCTTTAATACACTACCATATTTGAAAAATTAACATTTTTTTCTAGAAGCATATTGCATTTAAAAGTTGGAAGCCCGTGAAATTAGCATGAGACGTGATTATTTTGGAGGTGGGGAATAAGGAAATTTCATTTTATGTAAAAAAACTGTTAGTAAAGTTGTATGGCACTTACAACGAGGGAAAGAAATTGAACTTGTGGGTTTTTGTTACCCAAACGCTTCTTGAGTACCTTCATTGCATCCTTTGTTTGCCTGTACATATAAAGTGGCAGCTTCAACAGGTTAGCAGAAAGAATGCAATAGTCTAACGGCAAGACAAAGGGAAAAAAATCTCGTAAGCCCGAGAACACAGGGGCTAACCTCTACAACACAGGACTTGCTAGTAAAAGATTGGAAAATTGCAGATTATAAGACTATAGAATGAATTGTTGTTAATAGCGGTTATATGTGAGATATGGATTGTGTTATAACGAAGACGAACCAAAATTATGCATGGTCTTCTGCCAGAATGTTTGTGGACAAGTTTTTATATGATGAATATGCCCATCCTCCTAATACAGGTTTCTAATTGTTCTCTTAAACAGTATATGACCGTTAAAGTGGGAGATCATCACACCTGGGGATTGTTAATGAAACAACGAACTGGCTTATTACTTGATAAATAAATATCCCCGAATTTCAAGTTGGAATGTTCTTGGAAGAGTCGGATATTATTGCATTGCATCATCTGCAGCATATGACTGACCAATCGCCGTACAGTGTCTAAAAAAACTTATCGTTAATGCATCCACTTCCTGCAAAGGCTGCCCTGAGAAGCTGAATGCAGCCCGTGAAACTACATCTTCTACCATCACGTGCAACACGTGACCGGCTCGTAATAATTCAACGGTTTATTCCTGATACATTCTAAATTCTAAAACAAGCAACAGATATTGACGCAAGCAAGCATTGTTATACATTAGATCAAAACCTGTGCCAACCAATCGAACACAACAAACTTCCAATAAACTCAAAATGGCAACTCTTGCCAGGAAACAGCAACCTGCAACGTAAGCAAGATCTGAGGCATCAAGAGCAAAACCATACCCAGGATCCGTATTAAGTATGTCACAGAGCTCCATGTTCACCGCCCAGTCCGGTCCAATCAACAGCTCGCTCGTGGCTCTTTCTGCACAAGCTGCTGCAGGGCCGGCAGCGCTGCTGCCCATCCTTCCACTCAACATAATCACCGATCACACCAAACCTGCATCACCAAAAATAGATTCGTATTCAGCAAAAAACAAATGCGATCATACGTAAAAAACAAATGTCAAATATCAAAATCACAAACATCAGACTAAAACCCTAATTCGACCTCGCCCTATCTTCAACACCAAAAAGATCGCAACTCTCACACGCGAGCGCAGGCGAACAACCGCGAGGACACGCGATCGAGCTCGGGAATAAGCTAAATCGGATCAAAACGACGAGTCAAAAAGGTCTTCTGGGAGAAGCAAATTGGGAGTGCGGACCGGAGAAATATGTGGGAATCTGTCTACCTGGGTGTGATTGTATCGATCGAGTCAAAGAGGATTCTAGGGAGAGATTGGAGCGCTCAGATGACGAGAGTGGTCGCTTTCGATCGCCCGCCTTCCACCGATGTTCTCATTCGTGACGAACTCAACATAAACACGAGAGAGGGGGAGAGAGAATTTTTTCTTTGCCACGAGTCAGAGATTAAATTGCTTACTTGCTTCGTGACGAACGAAGATGGACTGAAATATTTGCTAATATTTTGGATTTGTTATAACGGAACGATGGATCGTAGAAGGAATTATAGTTGAGACATGAGAGTAGAGAGAGGATCATGTAAATTACTCGATTATTATCCGCCGCAAAGGTGGCTTATATAACGATTGCTCTTTTTAATTCAAGTGCGTGTGGTGTGTGACGCAGTGTCATTATAATGAGATGTGTATGGTAAGGATGGTTTTATGTGTGAAGCACGGACGACGTTATATCGAGGAGGAGGCGTGTGAGGGCACGTGTCATCGTTGGTATGTTTGGAGCTTTCATTGTAAACAGAGGCAATGACAATAACTAAGAATCCTCAAGTTAATACAAAAATCACAAAAAGAAACAAAGAAACAATAACACGAAGCTTAACAAAAAGGATATTTAGAATAAGGTTGTTAATCATGTGTATATATGTACAAACTAACTAATAAAATAAGATGTGAATTCTATTATTTATGATCTTTAACCTCGTAAGCAAGAATAGTCTTGACGGGTCGACAGATAAAGAAAGAAAATCAAGTCGAAAACACTAAAATTAGTGTAACACTAGTGTGTGTTCGTGTACGATATTTTCTCACTCGTACGAATTTTATATCTACTCGGAATTACATGAAATCGCCTTCCCGTTGCAGATAAAAACAAACTCGAAAGATGAAAAATACTTTAAAAATATCAACCTGTAGATATGAAAAATAATCTCAACCCTAATTCAGCATGTGCCAACACTATGATGCATGTATCTTCACACACAAGTACATATGAACATACACACCTTTAAAGCAAAGAACATTCGAGTTATTGTAAATTGTGCAACTATATATAGGATTTAATGGGGATGCCCCTCGGGGGAGCTAACTTGGCTCTCTCTGCCCTATTTTCCCTCATTTTTTTCATTTTTTTGAAAATTTCTTCCGTGAATATTCATCATTATATCCCTTTATTATGTTGTTCAAATTTCGTGTGAAACACAGACTCTTACGGACTCCATATATACAGTCGTTTTTTAACGGCAACAGAATTGCTAAAAACGACCTCGTCTAGATGGAGGCCGTAGGAATCTCTGTTTCACATGAAATTTGAATAACATAATATAGGGATATAGTGATGAATATTCATGGAAGAAATTTGAAAATAAAAAATGAAGAAAATAGAGCTGGGGAGCCAAGTTAGTTCCCCTCAAGGGGGCAGCCCCATTTTACTCTTATATGTAATATAGAGTTTATTTTATTATGTTTTTTCCTCTTTTATTCCCAACTTCCGTTAGTTTTGTAAATATAGTTTATAATCCCACTAGCTATTGGAAAGAATCCAAAGAAGTCTAAATAGGAAAACACAAAATTAGATACGTACATAAATTCTGGTTTTCTATGCAATTGGTCACGAATCATGATGCGGCTTATTTGCCCTCTTTTGCAAAAAGTTTCGCGGCAGTACCTACCGCTCTCAAAAAATATACTATGTATATTTTATTAGATGTAATTATAATGAAATATATTGTGTTTGTAATGTAGTAAGAAAACAGAATTTGAAAATAATAGTCTCTTGCATAATTAACTACTAAAGAATGATTAAACTTACGAATTTATAGGTTATGAAAGTTGTGGACAAGTGATACTTACGAACTTTCTGGTATACATTTTTAAGATAAAAATCGTCTACTATTTTTCTTTGGTTCCTTGTTTCTTGAGTTTTCTCCACTCGGCTTGTGGCGAGCCTTCACCTCGATTAGTGTGCCAGGTGGCATACTTTAGTTGGGCACACATTTGCCATGATGACTCGTTGTTGACTTCGATCAATCGAGTCTTCCCTTGATCCAACCTCCTACATGGCATGCTTCCATTGGTGGAGTGCACCATTGTTCTTCATTCTTGCTCGATTTGTCCATCCAATGGACACGAACTCCATGACCCTCTTTTCATGGCATGTTCGTTCGTCTATGCCATCATTTTCTTCCGAAATGACTCATCTTGCACCCGGAGTTATTCTCACAATCGTCTAAAGCTCACATCTCCTGATTCACCCTAATCCCCTCCCTAATGAATAAGAACTCATTTATTCAACTATTCTTACACTCGCCACTAACGCATACTCATGTTCCATTATCGATAAGAGGGTGACAGGTTCTTTGGTTGTTGTTCAGCGACAACGAACATATGAGGCTTTTGTGTGTTTTGATGGCCCTCTTCCACCATTATAGGATTCATCCAAATTGTTGTTGAGCTTCTTAAACTTTTATTTGTCATTGAATGTCGTAACTACAGTTTAAGCAACCCCCTCCCATGAGCGAGCAGCATCTCATCAGTCACATCCCGATCACCCGGAGACTTCTGATGAATATGTTATTCATCGTGCTAAAAGCTGAAAATATAGCTCATTTTCTCATAAAGCAAGTTCATTTAGGTGTTTATATTGCATCATTAGCATTCATGTGTAAATAAGAAACGTAAATTATTATTCACATTGTTATGAATATATGTAGCGGCTATAAGCCATTACTCATTGTAACCCGTGTAAGGGTATTTTTGTATTTTCTCCATCATGTACTCTCTAGGGTTTCTAGGGTTTTGTCCTATATATGGACCCCTAGACCCATTAGAATAAACAAGCAATTACCTTTTCTCTGACATGGTATCAGAGCCACCACAGCCATCCTAATCCTAGGTCGCCTCCCGCGTCCTCACACGCCCGCCCCTTCCACGCCCATCGCCTCTTCCGAACGCCTCCCACACCCGCACGCCCGCCTCCCATGAACGCCTCTTCCCATCGCCAACCCCAGGCTATTGCCCCAACCCCAGGCTGTTGCCGCCCCGCCCCCAGGCTGTCGCCCGCCCCCAGGCTATCACCCCAACCCCAGGGTGCCGCCCCCAGGCTGCCACCCCTACGCTGCCGCCCCCAGGCTACTACCCCTCTTCCCAGGCCGTCGCCTCTCTTCCCTGGCCACTCCTCTTCTTCCCAGGTCGCAGATTAGACCTCTGAAGCCCTCGTCGTCCACCGCCCTCTGGAGCTTTACGCCATCCGACAATCACGTGGCCTTCCTTCCACAGACCTCTGCCCGCACGTCAACCCCAGTGACGCCACATCATGCTACGAGCGCCTGTACGCCGTCATCCCAGGCTGCCAATCGCGCATATGTACACCTCCTGCAATGCCATATGGTGATGTTCTACTAAGTCTTCATGTTCTCTGAGATTACCAACATTATCTAGTTCTTGGCTACTTGATCTGTGTGGCCGCCATGGCATCTACTCCCACAACTATGGACTCCAAGTCCCTGTATCAATCTACATCTATGTTGGTTCAGGGCACTACTATAAAACTCAAAGTATCTGAGAACTATGTTCTCTGGCCTTGGTCCTTTAAAGTGTTTATTAGCGATCAGCGTAAGACCTATGTCCTTACCAAAGTTCCGCCCACAGAGATGAACAAAGACTATGACACCCGGTACGTTGATAACTGTCAGGTCATCACTTGGCTGACAAACAACGTTGATCCATCTATTGCATCCAATCTCCTATACAAGGAGACTGCTAAATCAATGTGGGAGAGTCTTGAAAATACCTACTCGCAGAAAACTACCGAATCCAGGCTTTCAGACATATATACTAAGATTCGATCTACAAATCAAGGAGATACATCCTTGATTCAGTATTACAGGCTGCTAATAGGTCTATTTGAGGAGCTTCTTATTTTTCAGCCGACATGTTGTGATAAAAAGGTTGGGGTGCGGAAAGAGTGGCAAGTATATCGATTCTTATCAGGCTTACACCCTCGGTATAAACATGTGAAGGACCAGTTTCTGACCGCTGCTGCATTACCTACTCTTGAAACAATCTTTGGTCGACTTCAGGAAATTGAGTCTCCTCAACCTCCTCCATATGCTGAGATATCAGCTCATTTTGCGAGAGGACGATCCATCCACTACGGGGGACGTGGACATGACTCTGGTCGGGGACATGGCCGTACATTTGGACAAGGACGAGAATCGTCTCGAGCCCAAGGGCGTGATCATCCTACTGCTCGCTTTCCCCTGTGTATTTATTGTGGTCGCCTAAATCACCCATCGGAACGTTGCTGGGCCAAATTTGGCATGCCTTCTAATGCCAACAGTGCGTATGAAATGACCCCCTCTGATACTGATTATGAGGCCACTGTCTCTAACGAAGAACAACCTGCGAGTGACAGTCAGCCTTCTTTTACTGCCTATGAATATGCTAGTCTCCTTCAACTACTACAGAACTCTCATAATAATGCCATCACCTCTGCTTCAACTGTCAGTCTTGCCACAACCTCTGGTACAGTCGTCAGCACAGCTACTACATCAAGTCCTACATGGATCATCGACTCTGGAGCCTCGATGCATCTAACAGGGGAAGGTAGTATTCTCACTTCTTCCCGTCCGTCTTCACTTGTGAAAACTGTATGTGTTGCCAATGGAGCTCATTCGCTAATTACTAGTGTGGGCACCATGGAGTTTTCCCCCAAACTCAGACTCACAGGAGTGCATTGCGCTCCTGCCTTTCCTCTTAGCTTATTATCGGTTCATAAACTATGCACTAAGCTTAACTGTCAAGTGATATTTGATAAATTTTATTGTTACTTTCAGGACATCCGGACGAGGCAGGTTTTTGGTGAGGGATATGAGAAGAATGGGCTATATTATCTTGACATCCCTACTGATTCTGATTTTGCGGGTGCGACGTCTATTTCCACTGATCCTGCTATGGCATCTTCGTCTTGGTCATCCATCTGCCAAAGCCCTCTCCATGATGTTCCCTGAACTTTCAACGCTCAAACCATTTGAGTGTGAGGCGTGTCAGTTTGGGAAACACCATCGAGCATCCCTTCCTGCTCGAACGGAGCCTCATCGTTCTGTCCTTTTCTCCTTAGTCCATTGTGATATTTAGGGACCTTGTCTGGTTCGAACACTCAGTGGCCATAAGTATTTTGTTGTTTTTATTGATGATTTCAACAGGCTGTCCTGGGTCTATCTACTAAAAGAACGTTCGGAGATTAATATTATCATCAAAAATTTCTTTCATTATGTCAAAAATATTTTCTCCACTCCTGTACAAATTTTCATTTTGATAATGCTTTGGAATTCATCCAAAATGACCTTGCCACCTTTTTTGCCTCTCAAGGGAGCATACATCAAACCTCTTGTCCCTATACATCCCAACAAAATGGGATAGCAGAAAGAAAATTACGACACCTTCTAAACATTGCCCAGTCTCTTCTCTCTCAGATGAAAGTTCCCAAAACCTATTGGGGTGATGCTATATTAACTGTCGTTCATCTTACTAACAGGGTCCCCTCGCCTTCTCTAAATGAGTCTACTCCATTCTCTCTAGTCTACCCCACAGAGTCCCCTTTCCCCCTGCCTCTACGGGTCTTTGGTTGTGTGTCCTTTGTTCATAAATTTCAAAATGTAGGTAAACTCTCACCACGTGCGATCAAATGTGTTTTTCTGGGGAACCCTCATACTCAAAAAGGTTGCAGGTGTTATGAACGTCATGGTCATCACTATTACATCTCGGCAGATGTTACATTTTTTTGAGAAAACAAGCTTCTTTTATCATACTATCACTGATATTCCTCTTGATCTTCTACCTCCACCCATTGTCTACAAACGAAGAAATGTACCTACACCACCAGATGTCCCTTTACCCGTCTCACTTTTGCAGGATGATATGCCCTCCTAGAGTATCCCCCCCTCCAAGGATGTACCGGATGATCCTCTCGAGCTTCCCATTGCTCTACGGAAAAGTAAGAGACAGTGTACTTCTTATCCAATGTCTCACTACACCTCTACTGCTAGTTTATCTGCCTATGACAGGCGGTACACATATGCTCTCATGTCTATTTCCATTCCATGAGATCACAACAGTGTGTTACAGGACTTTGGTTGGCGACATGCAATGAATGAATCAATGGATGCGCTTATCTCCAGAGGGACATGGGATCTTGTTTAATGTCCAAAAGGGACTCGACCTGTGGCATGCAAATGGGTTTTTTACGACCAAACAATCGCCAGATGGCTCAATTGACCGGTTAAAATCTCGCCTTGTGGCCAAAGGTTTTACACAAACCTATGGGCGTAGACTATTTTGAGACATTCTCACATGTTGCACGAATGGGGTCTATCAGGACTATTCTTTCGTTAGCAACAAATAAATCTTGGCCTATATTTCAGTTAGATGTGAAAAATGCTTTTCTCTATGGTGACCTTCGATGAGGAGGTATACATGATGCAGCCTCCCGGTTATGAAGTCGAGGGGGAGTATGTATGTCGACTTCGCAAAGCGATATATGGTCTCAAGCAAAGCCCAAGGGAATGGTTTGACAGGCTTACCACAGAAATTAACACTCTTGGATTCCAGAGAACGACATCTGATTACTCAGTATAATGAGCAATTGGTACTGTTATACTTGCCGTCTATGTTGATGATATGGTTGTCACGGGTGATGATTACAATGGGATATCGGGAACCAAGGCCTTCCTTTGAAATGTATTTGTTACTAAGGACCTTGGTCATCTACGCTACTTATTGGGCATAGAAGTACTTCACACTATAGAAGGACTTCACCTCTCACAGAGGAAATACTATCTGGACATTCTTACTGAAGCAGGAGTCCTCGGATGCAAGCCCTCTGGTATTCCTGCAGACACAAAGAAGCACGTCAACTTGTCTGATTCTACCTTTGACGATGTCACTCGATACAAAAGCCTTGTTGTTAAACTCCTCTACCTTGCTGTCACCAGACCATATATCTCCTATGCAGTTAGCAGATCTAGCCAACACACGGAACAACCGTGTTACAGCCACTGGTAGGATGTCCTACAAATTCTACGATACTTGAAGGAATCTCCAGGGCATGGTCTCTTTTATGGGGCAAATGGGAACACGAATGTTATTGCATATGCTGATGATGATTATGTAGGTTCCCTGCAAGATAGATGCTCTACTACAGGCTAAGCTATGATGGTTGGAGGAAATATTGTTACATGAAGGAGCAAGAAATAGACCGCAGTATCCAGATCCAGTGCAGAGGAAGAGTATAGGGCAATGGTTCAAGCTACATGTGAGATCACATGGTTATTGGCTTTTCTTCAAGAACTTGGCATTAATGTCACTACTCCTATTCCTCTATATTGTGACAATAAATCTGCAACCTACATTGCATGAATCCAGTGTTCCATGAATGAACTAATCATATAGAGATAGACTGCCACTTCGTACGGGATGCTGTCAAAACTGGAAGAATTACTACTCCGCATATTAGCACTGATCTTCAGCTTGCAGATATCTTCACAAAAGCCTTACCCATGAAACGATTGTCATGGATTATTTCCAAGTTGGGCATGACTGATAAATATGCTCCAACTTGAGGGGGAGTATTATGAATATATGTAGCGGCTATAAGCCATTACTCATTGTAACCCGTGTAAGGGTATTTCTGTATTTTCTCCATCATGTACTCTCTAGGGTTTCTAGGGTTTTGTCCTATATATATATGGACCCCTAGACCCATTAGAATAAACAAGCAATTACCTTTTCTCTGACATACATTATACATGAAAAAGGAGTTGAAAATCTTGTATATATTCACATGTATATCAGCAACTTTGCATGTTATTTATACATTCATATTGACTCCAAAATAAATAAAATCAACCCCATTATGTGGATATCACTAATATTAACAAAAAAGCTAACAACTAACATGTATATATATATGTAATAATCTCAAACCATAGTTTGAATCAAGAAGGCGTGAAGTCAAATATCTATCCCATACAATCTCTTATGAACTAATGCTCACTTTTGAATTAATATAAATATAAAATTATGCAATTTATGATCCAATCCAAAAGAATCAAAGTTCATATGTGAAACTTGATTTTTGGAGCCTTATTGTATATTATACATATTCACTAAATTTGTTCCATGATTTTATGTTCATAAATAAACATTTTAAATTTATTTATTTCCCACTTACTTTCATTGTTTAGTATTTTTATAGAATGCAATAACATTAAAACCCAAGAAAAATATAAAAATAGTAGAAAATAGTGTGTTGTGACTATTGATGAATCATTTATTCATTAATGTTTTATCACATTTTATCTTAAAACCCTTAACAGATACATGTAAATATGCATTAATATTCACTTTTTTACAAAAAAATAACAATAGTAGATAAAAACTCACTTCCATGCATTACAAAGATGTAAAAAGAATGAAATCAAAAAAAGAAAAGAAAGAAAACAAGGTAGACTGTAAATATGTATATACTAGACATTATGACTCGGGAAATGAAATATAGTTGTCAGTTATATTTATATAGCATAACCTCATGCGACCAAGTCGACATGAATTGGTTGATAAATAATAAAGTATGGGAAGATAAGATCGAAATAAAAAATTACTAATACATAAATCATGAATTGCATCTATTTATTGTATATAGAATCTTCCCATAATTGTACGTGACACATACGTACATATTTCTCACCAAACTACTCACCTATTTTATATAAAAAAGGAAAATGGGGCTGCTCCTCGGGTGGAGCCAACAGAATGCTCCCACCCCATTTGTCCTCATTTTTTTCTAAAATAAAAATATATACTTTCATCACTATATCCCCGTAATTTGTCATACAAATTTCATCAAAAACAGAGACTACTATGCCCTTTATCCATAACAAGACGATTAAAGCAATTCTAAGACCCTTAAAATTACATGTTCTGAATGAAGAGACGATGAATCCGTGATTCATCACTCTAAAGAGATTAACTAAGCTCGGATCCCCAAAATTCATTGGCATTTCATCACCTATATTGCATTATTAACATTCATGTATGTATAAATAATAACATTTTATCATAAATTAAGAAGCCACAATTGACCTGTAAAATAAGCTAACTTCCCATATTTTTAACTAATTCATGCTAACTCCAAAACACCTGAAACCACCTCTATTGTGTACATGTAACTAACAATAATAAAAGAGAAATACAAAAAAATCACTAACATAAAATAAGTGGCTCATAAACTGAAACCCTAATTTTAGAAATTCTAGACTAAAATGCTGATATCTCTTTCATGCAGTGTTTGATCTGATCCTACTCATTTTGAACTGATGTACATCAGTTACATTCAAAATAAGACCAAGTTCAAGTGAAACGGAGTTCATATGTGAAAGTTGAGTTTTGGACCTCTTTTATATATTGTGTATTTTACCCGAGTTGGGCCTATTATTTTACGTACATAATCGACTCTTTTTATTTTATTTCTATTCCATTTATTTTCTTTGACAAAAGTTTTAATAAAATATGCAAAAATCCAAATCCAAAATAAAACCAAAATCAAAAGAAATTGACAGAATCTGAGTCTTCACTGACAGTATGTACAATAAATCCCCTTTATTTTTACTCCTTTATTCTCTTAAATAATAAAATACAAACAATTAGATTAATGTGTACATATTTACCTTTTATTTTAACATATTTTTCTCACTTTTAATATAATTTAAAAATAATAATAAAATTACAAAACCCAAAATCAAGGTATTCTATGTAAATAGAGTACCCCCAAAAATATCTATTGCGCAAATGACCTATTTTTGTTTTCATCTCTTCATGAACGTTGTAGATCTCATGGAGATGAACAACTTTCTTGAAGAAAATTTTTTCAGTCCGAGGTCATTTTTTTAATTCTGTTCAATTTTTCTTTTCTTTTATTTTTCGAATTTTCTAGGAGTGACACGTGACATCTCCTAGAGCTGCTACATGTCACCCATTTTTATTAATTTATATTTTGATTTATTTTATTTTAAAAAAAGTTAATTAAAAAATAAATATGAAAAATAAAAATTTGCCACGGTGGCGCCCATCTGAATGTCAGATCTCGACCGATCTGATGGCCACTATACTTCATCTCCTCCCCCAATTTCGCCATTACCTCCCTCGATCTCCACCTTCCTTCTCTAGCGTCACGCCTCCTTCCCAATCAAATCCATCACCACCGACCGAATTCCCTACGATCTTCTTCTCGATCTTGTGCTACTCCATTGCCAATTCCCTTCCTGATTTGAACCTTTGATGAAATCAATCACCTCCACGTTGCCTTCCCCAATCCTCATTTGAGATCTTCATCAACCCACTTTCCATTACCGGGCACCTCACCTACTATATAAGACCCGGGCTTCTCCACTTGATGCTCTTCATTCACCGATAGAACCCAAAAGCAAAGGAGGACCGATGGTGGCATCCAGACCCTCCTTCTCTGGTGAGGTTCGGTGGGTATACTCACCATTGCAACACTGCCATATATGCCAAGGTGAGTTGCTCTTATGGCTCCGGCTTCGAATCGTCGAGCCCCACTCCGATGTGTATTGTTCATCGCCTCTGACAACTAGCAAGGGCTTCACCGCACGCCTTCGAGCCTTTGACAATCATCAAGCCTTCTCCACCGTCATCCAATTGCAGTCGTGTCGGGACTCCACCTCCTTCGACTCCAGGATAGCCCGTGCATGGTGGGGCACCCGTCGATGACCGCCCTCCAGCCTAACCTCGCCACTTTACCTCGCCAACACCAACATGTTGCTCCTCCACTAGCCATTCATGAGCCCCCAGGCGTGAGGCCTGCGGCCTTCCCACATGTCGCACATGTACGAGAGGGAACGATTTGCAAAAGGGTCCCTCTACTTCCACCTTTTTTTCAAAAAAAGTCCATCCAGTATGGGGCATGTGCTACCTCTATATATTTTGCAACCCCTTTCCCCCAGCGGGATGGTAATCACTTCTAAGTCCCTCTTCTACAATTTTATTTTATTTTATTTTGTAATTTTGCAAACAAGGCCCTATCTTTCATACGTATATTGAACCTCATTTTTTGCATCATTTTCATTATTCAAAAATAGTACTTTTGTTCAACAACTACTTCTTTTCACTGTGGCATGCTTGTTGTATTTTTGTTCTCTGTGGTTAATTTATAATAATTAGTCTTGTGGAAATTTGTATATATTACCATTATGTGCTTAAAAATTCATATATATATATATATATATATATATTTAATCACTGCTCAGAAAAATATCGAAACTTTGTGGATCATATATTTATTTGTGTTTCACATTGTGTCCAAAAAGAATTGCATTTGCATACATCATTTGCTCTATAAAAATCATTTTCTGTATTTCAATATTTAATTTTTGATAGGTGTTAAATCTCACGTTTTTAGGGTTTAGGATTTTTTGAGATACATCACCTAGTGATGTATCTCCTATATTTTTATTCCCTATAAATAAGTAGGTTTAATATTTATTATAATTAATTATTTAGATTCACCTTTTATGCATTCATTAGTTCATCAAATATTTATATTGCATCAGAAAATTCCAAAAATAATATAGTGCATTCATTACATCATTTTTTACATCTTGGCCAAGTTTTGTGATTTTTGGACATCATTTAATTGCTAAATATTTTATCGTCCTTAAAATTGATCTGCATTTGCATTTGCATTTGCATTCAAAAATTGCATTAAAAATACAAAAAAGATCTGCCTCAAAAGGCATACATAAACTTTGATAGACATTGACCTAGGTTGTTCCTTTGCCTCCTCGAGTATGACCATGGGGCTTGCTCATGCTAAATAAACATAAAGCACTCGAATTAAACTTGGTTAATTAATTAAGTGGTTATATTTCTTGATTGATTCGAATTACCCGTCTACAATGAACGACATTTTTAAAAGCATAAAAATATCAACTTAACAAGGGTAATTAACAACTCGTCAGATGGTACCATTGTCGGTGAGGCAAATGACTTAGTTTTTTGTCTAGAAAAATTAGTATTAGGTTTTCCATACACTTGGATAGTCTGACCCTCAAGCCTTCATTCTAAATTTCCATTTTTAGCATTTCTTTATTAGCATTTATTTTCTGGTTTTATTTTTTATTTATTTTTGTATCGACAATCTAACATTTTCTCTCTTATTTTTGTACGAGGTACCCAGCTTACTTAGAGCGATTTTTCAGAAATCGATGCATCTCTATAGCTCGCCAAAAAGTCACATAAATTTAAGATCAAGTCAAGTCGTAAGAGAGCATAAACAGTCTAGGATTTATTTTCGGCATTTTTATTTATTGTAACTATTTGTAATAATTGCTCATTTATAATGGTTTTCATTTGGAACCTCGTTTATATAACCATTGAACTTTTTCTGTGTGGTGTGTTGGCATGTTTCACTCTTCGATGAGGGTGGGGCCCAACATGAGTGGCTCGTAGATTAGACTTGCACACGGCTATTATAGCTTCAAGGATTTATTTGTCTATGCTTGTAAAACCTAGGACCACATCACACATTAATTGAGTCGCACTCTAGCTCGTTCAACTTAGTCAAAAATTTTAACTCATTTCTTCCCAGCCAATAGAACTTTTTGTTAGGTACAGTTTTGTCGTCTTACATCTCATAGTTTTCAATTCTTGTATTGCACCCCACATTGAAATTATGAGGAATCAATGTAAGTCTTCTGACTAAGTGATGAATCCCTCCTATATCATCATTATTCCGCTATTTTTATCCTCAATTAATAAGAACTTTCTACAAAAGTTTCATTAATTCCACATCTTTAAGAATATATTAACCTATTAATTAACATTATTTTTATAGTATTTAGTTACTAACATTTTCTTCTTTATTTTTTATTTTTATTAAAACCTATAAAAATTAGATTAATTATTGTCTATATTTATTTTTGCCTTTAAAAGAAATTAAAAATACAAAAATATCAAAACCCCAAAGTGGTGTTTTTATCACTTAAAAATACTCCTGAAAATTCATCTTTGTACAAAATGACCTCTTTTGACGTTTCGTTCAACATGAAACTTGTAGATCTTATCGAGATCTACAACTTTCATGTTTTGACTTTTTTCCTAATTTTTTTGATACTAATTCTTTTGAATTTTTAGTTATTTTACTATTTTTAAAATTTTCTAGAGTGACAACAAGGCACCCTTTGGGCCGCCCATGGGGCCTACTCCTCCTCTTGCCACCTGGCCATCTTCTGGACCGTTAGATCATCGCTATCCCGCCTCCATCATGACCATTGGTTCATGCTTGATTCTTTGTCATCTGATCATCCTCTAGTGTCCCATTAGAACCGTTCACTTCCTCCTTTATTTCCACCGCACGATGACCTCCATCCTGCGCTCCAGAACTGCTCACACGGCAACACCATTTTATGCCACCCACCAGGCCTCTTAGATATTCGATCTACCCGCATGTAGAGGCTCACAAGCAGCCACGTCACCTATTCTCCTCCCACCCATTGGATTCCAACCTAATTCTTTCTCAGCCCTCCATCTCTACCTGCATCTTCACCGCCAGATCAGATCTCCTGATTAGATCTGCACCACTCGTAACGCCCTCTACCTCGCGCCCACTCTACCCCCTTCCATTTTTAGCCATCACCGCACCCTTTCTCTTCTCGATTTAACACTCCCTTACGACACCCCTGACATTCGTTACCCTCACTAGACCATCATTAGTCCTCATCATTGCTCCACCTTCCTCAGGCGGACGCTGCAAAACCACATCTTGATTACCTGAAACCGCCCACCTCTGCCTATAAATCGATCTCCACTGCCACCTCCACTCCTCGTCCACCATTTCCAAGCGATAACCTAGGTTCTCCCACCCCTCTAGTGATAGCAGGGGGGAGTTCGTCGAGGAAACGATGACTCTCCACCTTGGAGTCGATCCACAGTCGCCATGGTTGTGCTGCGACGGCTCCGCCAATGCTGATCTCTGTGCATGGTCGCACACACTGGACGATGACCCTGAACATCTTCTGATGCTCAGCATAGGCCAATCCTTAGCCAAATCGTCCTCTCCGATCAAGTACCTTCTTTACCATTACTTCCATCGATTTTCTATTTAATTCATCACCTACAACAGACTTCACCGCCCATTTACCATCCTTCGAGCTTCACCACAACACCAGCATCTACGCGAACTCCTCCATTCACCTGCCTTCGTCCTCCAGAACCTCCACCACCTTCACCCCCTACTTCTATGCTTCGTTGGAGAAGAACCATTGACTGCCCCTTTCTCTGCTCCGATTAGGCCTCCACTCCACCTCACTTCATTCACGCACGCACCTCACACGCTTCGGCTACAATTAACTATTGCATGTACTCAATGGACAGAATCTACACCGCCTCGCCGATCTCCATCTCAGCCCCCCGTGATGCTTCGTGGGAAGCCGCCTCCAGCTTCCCTCGTCACTCCACAGATCATTGGCCATCTTTGCTAAGTGTCCACAGAGGTCTCTGGATCTCTTGCGTGTACAGTGGAGCTCATAGGAGCTCGAGCGGACTCGCTTGAGCTCTAACTACGTCGCCGTTGCTCCGGTGGAGATGAAGAGCATATGTCGTTGGATAGCGCCTCTACGATGGCCATCCAATGGCCATAATGGAGCCACGTCTTGCCACCAATCCTACCATGGAGACCCGCGCCAGTAATCGAAGCGCTTAAGATCTGCCATGTAGATGTTGAAGCTACGCCTTCTTGAGCTAGCCTCTCGCGTGCCATGTGTAAGGGGTTGGGATTATTACAGAAACCACCCTAGGACTTTCAGAATCATATCCAGGTCCAGGCACACGTGTCTCACGTGCGTGCCTGGATAATTTAGAACAAGGCCCTACGGGTTTGATAATTACAGACATTCCCCTATACGCGGAAGGAGAAATATCATTCGGCCCAAACGGTTTTGCTAAATTGCAAATAGGTCCTCTAGGGACCTATTTTTGATTATTTATCTTTATTTTCTCATGCAATTTTATTACATTTATGCCCTTACATTGTTTCTTCATTATCTTGAGCATATGGATTACGTTTTAATTGATTTCAGTGTCATTTTGAAGCTCAATTTATTCTCTACCTAATGGCATATATTATTTATTTAATTGACACTTAATTAAGTATGCTAATTTTTGGAAGTAATATATGTCTCTTTTTATATACTCATCTACCATTGCATGCCCTTCATTTTTATGCTTCATGTGTCGCTAAAATCCATCATCATTTTAATGATCAAATATTTTATGTTTTAGGGTATATTTGTACATGCATGTAATTCATATTACATCTCACTTATAATTACATTTAAAAATCAAATAAAAATTACAATCATCATTTTTTTATCGGTATTTTCTTGTGTATTTGCATGGAGACCTAAAATGAGAAGATACTCACTCTTTAATTAATAATGAAATTTGATAAATAGATGGAGAGGCATGTATCCCTGTGTTTGACCTTAGTATGCTTTCCAAGTAAAATAATTTCCACATATTTGAAAATGTGATATTTGCTGAACCATTTTTACCACCTATACTACAATAAAAAGATGATAATTAAAGTAGTGAAAATGACGTTCATCAAATGGCATCATTGCTAGGGACACGGTTCACCTTTATCATTTTGTTAATTTTCTTGAAATATTTTTGATGCGAATATTTTCAACATTTTCAGGTCCTCTCATCACGTTGTTTTTGCATCATTTTTGTTTATTATTTTTATTGATATTTTTCTAACATTGTTCATCAAATGACATCGTTGTCGGGGACACGTCACACTTTTATCATTAGGTCTAGAGGAGAGACTCCTGGACTGGGATCTTGGGTGACATCTCGACTCAACTCTCATGAATGTAGTACAGTAAAAGTCATATCCTTATATTATACGTGCAAATAGAGAGTCTGATAAATATAGAAGTTGGATTCCTTTTGATTAACGCATGGTTGAGCCCAGAATTTTAGGATCACTCCAATCAAGAGTCGTCTATGAATTGAGCCTTGAAAATTCACATGCATCTTCTGGGATGTGTCCAACTATGTAATTCATTCATTGATGCTCGGGAACGAGCATGGTTTAAGTATAGGAGTATGATGAATCTCATATTCAACATGCTAACATTGGTCAATTAGGCTATGTTCCCCAAAATCCATTAACATCTAATAATTAATATATAATCATTAGCAATCATACATGTGTTAATAATATTCACATTTCATCATGCATAATTGCATCAAAAACTAAAATGTAAATTGTCCTAAAAAGCTGCTAACTTCACTTACTTTTAATTAATTCATCCTAACTCTGATTAACATAAAACCACCTCCATTGTATAGATATTACTAATAAGAATAAATAAATAAATAATACAAAAAACTACTAACTCAAATAAGTGACAAATAAACCCGAGTTCTAATTTCACATATGACAGACTAAAACACACAATATTCTCCATATAGTGTCTGATTTTGTTCTACTCACTTTTAAAGTACTCCATTTTTAAATACCTTCAAAACAAGACTAATTTCATAAAATTCAGACCTCATATGTGAAAGTTGGATTTTGGGCCTCTTTTGCGCATTTTAGCTTTTTGCGATTTTTTAACTTGAGTTTTTATGTATATAATTAACCCTTTTAAGTTTATTTCTTATTCATTTGTGTTTGTTGATGGAAGTTTTATCAAACATCATAAAAATCCAAATTTATATCAAGACAGAAATCAAAGAATTGACTGTCTCCGAGTGTCCTCTGTGAGTCTGTACAAAAATCTCATGTTTTGTACTTCTATTTTATTTTCCTATTTTCTTATCTATTAAAAATACAAAAATTATATTAATATGTAATTAAGTTTCTTGTATTTTATCATATTTTTCTAGATTTTTTATTCTCTTTTAAAACCACAAAAAAATTATAAAACCCTAAAAGTCGATTTTCTATACACATGAAAACCACCAAAATATCACTTTGTTCATATGACCTCTTTTTATATTTTTCTTCCTCTTTTAATTTTGATTTTTTTGGTATGCCACATGGTAGCCCCTGGGCATGCCACATGGCACCCCCTGTTGGACATGCGAGCCCACGGCGAGCCATTATGCAATAAATGTTATTGCGAGTATCATTCCCTGATCTAAAATGAAGAATAACTAATTTGCACAATAGATCCCTTAGTACAATTGGGGTTATATACCACGGCCATCTTGTGATCATACAACTGTTGATTCAATTATTGAATCATTGAGGCTGGTGCTTGGATGAATATCTTATTTTGAAATTGATTTGATTTGATTTGATTTGAAATTAGGGTTATATACCACGACCATCTTGTGCCAATTGATTTGATTTGAAATTAACTTATGTTGATTTATCAATATATATTAATTTAAATTAAATTAATTGTTTTTGTGTTTTTACAACAAGATATAGCCATTGAAAGAGACATGAATCAATCTCATCCATTGATTGTGTGATGTCCATGGATTGAGATCCATGGATTCCCAAAACCCTATATAAGAAGAGGCACCCTTGCTCTTCGAGTTATACAACAAAGAATGCTCTCTCTCTCCCTCTCTTTCTCTACATGCCAAGCCTTTCTCTCTCTCTCTCTCTCTCTCATTGTGGCCGTCCACCGTGGAGGCCAAGAGAGAGTCATCATCGCCGCAACATCGTTGTTATGTTGCTGGATCATCTACTCATGGATCTCCATCTCCTTTGAATCTCGCTCGTGAAGAAGATATCAGATCTCGTGTGACGAGATCAAGAGATCTGTCGCTTGGATCATCAACATGAATTGCGAGGAGCACGCGTCTTATCAACGCGCTCGTAAGCTCTCCTCCGTTGGATCGGACTTGAGACAGGAGGTCTCTTGGTTTAAAGACTTGATCGCAACAACACTTCAAGCGGTAACCACAGTACCTATTTGTGGTTTAGATGAAACAATCTGAGAAGTGTTCTTGGATCAGTGGTTTCATCATTTTATTTTTTTTAAAATTCTGCTGTCTGGAGCAACTAGTGCGACTAGTTGCTCTCGATCGCATTCGATGTGATCCTCACACTTCTGTGATGCACTTAAGGATTTTCACATATCCTTAAAGTGGTATCAAAGCCTTAGGTCAAAGGTTGGATACGATCCATAAACCTAAGAAGACCTGGGTTCATAAGGGATTGTGATAATTCTATCGCATTTCAATTTTCGCAGCCCTATTTTGTGATAAATTTCGGCCCTATTTAAAATGTTTAAACACAAAAATATCACTTTGATAATGTTCCCCATTAATTAAGGAAACTGTGGGATTTGCGTGATTTGGAATCCGATAACTCTAGATATGATCTTTTTAATATATCCACTATTTTAAGGATGATGAATAATGACGTAATTAATGAGTTAATTACGGTTTTTAAAACATCTGAAAATGTGTGTTTATTAATTGGGTTGTGTTTTAAATCAAATAGGAAAACTATAGAAATTTGTTTTTCTTAATTTGGATTTAAATTGATTGAGATATGTTAATTTTAGTAAGTAGGGGTCACTGCTGAAAATTAAATACTCGATCATGAACCTTGTGATTGTCATTTAAGTAACAAGTGAATTAATGGTTAATTTCCTGGAATAATTATGGATAATATTTAGGAAATATATGATGATAATTGTTCCCTTTAATGACATTGCCTCAACCAATAAATGATTATATATGATCTAGATCACCAATTGGTTACTTGATACACTTTCATCAAACATGTTACTTGAATAGGTTTGGAAATTTGTTTAGCAAATTTCCTTATAATCAAAATGATTTTGATTATTACTATATGGTATAATTTCGGTTGAAAAACTGATGAACATCTCAAATACACAATGGTCTATTTGGCATTATCCTTTCTTGAGGTGGATATGGTGTCTAATCGGGGAGCGTTGGGGTAGTAGGTTGTACCGTGTGCGGTTTGTCCCATTCCCGTCAGTACTGGACATGGCAATGGGTAGGGATTCGATAATGTTTGAGAAATCATGGTGTATTTTTTAATTATTAAAATTCGAATAATACATACTTTGAGATAATACTATTCTTTCAAGTAACAATCAATTTTGTTGATTGAATTAGGTTGATAATTGATATAGTGTGATTAAATTGATTATATTCAATCAAAACACTCTGTTTTGAATAGAGTTATTATTTCCCTTGGAAGAATTAATCATAATGAATATGATTTATAATGACTAATTAAATTTGAACATGATATGGAGGATCACATAAGTGACATCCATGGTCTCCCGTCAAGGCAAAGAGTTCTGTCGCCAGAGATTGTATGTCGGAGACGCATGTCCGAAGTGACAGCTCCTGCATACAAGCCATTTGGATCGGGTTCTTTGCTTCTCGAAAGAGTAAGGATGTATGTGTAGTGATGCAATATCAGATCCTCATATTATTGGGGTGATATTGGATTGTGCATAACGAGTTGTATTCATGTTGACGGTTGGTTCAATTAATGATGGGTCAACATCACTTTAGGGGTTGTGGGCTCGGGTGTTAAAGACCAAATTGGGAATGCAAGTTGGACTTGCAAGGCGGAATGTGTTCCCACTTATTTTTATCCGAGTTACAATTTCTCATATTATAGGGATGTGACAAAGTAAGAAAGGACATCCCAGATCTTGTTGAGATATAATGGTAAGTATATCTCTTACATTGCAAGTGATTAAGGGAATAAACTTTCAGTGTTGACAAGGCGAGATAACTTTGATATAAAAACTCCTAAATAAAAGTAAAAACATATATTTATATATGCAAATTTCTTGTTTCAGATAATCCCCATTAAACCCACTCAATAGAATACTCAGTAATAACCAATAAAATGTCATGGATTGATCCATGATCAAGATATTGTACTTACAGTTGGACACATAATGTATGTGGTTGCAATGTACAAGTTTCCTTATGATAATGAGGAATGACAATTAAATAGACAATAGGACTACAATCTTAGGGTTTGTATGTTTTTATAGTCTTGATCTCATATAATGTACTTTGGAAGTGACATGTCGATGATGATCGCAATTGTCAAATAATCCTTATAAAATCTAAGAAGATGAACTGGCATACATATGTGCTCTCATATTTAATCATGAATGATATGGTTCACTGCATTGTGCAGAATAGTGGCTCTATAAGAGATGATGTATTCAAAATGTTTGAGTACCTACCTGGACCAAAGTCTTTAAGAATTAAGATGTATGTGGATACGATGAGTGTCATCATTCTACTATCTATACTCTAGTCATTCATGAAGCTTCATAATATTCATATTGTATGAATTGAATGAAGCATGTATAAATGAAGATATACTCTTATATTGAAATCTTTTGAATTCAACGTAAGAGATCCTTTGTCTTAAGCAATTGTTGTTTATAGATGAAAGGAGCACAATGAAAGCATGGGTTGGACCCAAGTTAGAAGGAAAGTCAAAGAGTTGACTGTACTTCTATGGTTTCCATACATATGACATCCAAAGAGTTGGATGAATGTCAATACTGCAATAAGCTGATGTATTATAGTGTAACTATCTATTCTATCTAGGATCCTTTGAGAAGGACTCAAATAGTGTGTCAGAATAATATGTTGTTGGACATGTGAGCCCCGGGCGAACCATTATAACAATAAATATTATTGTAATATATATGTTTTATCAATAAAAGTTACTGATGTTTCAATCCCTTTCTGAAATTAAATGAATGAATGCACTATAAGGTCCCTCTGTACAATTAGGTTTATGTACCATGGCCATCTTGATGATCATATAGCTATTGATTCATTAAATGAATCGTAGAGGCTGGTGTTTGGATAAATATCTAAAGAGTTAGATAGAGGACTCATCAAGCATCGTCAAATGATTATTAAGAGATGATCTCCAGCCTGAGTAGGAGATGGCAATCCTTTCTCATAGAGGTTGATATCTGAGCGACCTCTTGACGTAGATCCTCTACATGGGAATAGTGATTCGGAGGTGTCAGATTAGTTAGGTCAAAGGATTGACTTAGCGAGATCGAGATAACCTAAGTCCTATGTTGAATACTGTCACAACATAGGCACACATCCTCTGACCGGAGACAGATGTGTTACTATATGTCTGAGTGTGTACATTTGGCAGACCAATAGGTTGATGACCTAACCAAGGTCTGTACACCGGCGAGCTGGTATGCATGTAAGGGCATATGAGTAATACGATCTCTCAAAGGGATCATACATGTTCACTTATGAACCAGGAGACATGAGCTCACTCATGAGGTATGGGGACCGATCAAATTCCACGCAGGTCGTCGTGCTTTGGAAGCAAGACATGAATTTGAGGGTATGATATATGCTTTGGGAAATCATATGATCGATACCAACTCCCAATGATTAAGATTGAGAAACTTGATGATCAAACCCTGAAGAAGACAATGTAAAATTGATCTACATTTTCAGGTTGATCATAGGTCTTCCAATGTGCAGGATGTACAGGTATTGGGAATACCTGAGGGTCATGTGATCATAAACGATTGTATAACCATGACGCTTCCATTCCGAGGGAGCGATGAAACAGGTCTGGATCTTAGTGACTCCTCTCAGTAGAGAAGCAATCTGATCTTGGTCCAAGTGTTGGACATTGGTCTGAATGAGATTCAGATGCAATGAGAAGATTAGATTTGCAGTCTTGATTTAATCAAGTATCTTTGGGAGGTACGTAAGATCTGGATTTGAGATGAGATCTCAACATCCAAGTCACTATACATGGAACAATACAATTGCCCTGTCCTTATCTCCAAGTATCTGCGGAGAAAGCACATTATTCTTGAAGGGGTTCAAGAACAATTCGTTTGATGAATTATGTATCCAAGCAACAAGATATTGATAATTAAATGAGATTTAATTATCAAGTATAATATGAATAAGATTCATATTGTGAGAATGATTGTCCAAGATAATTAAGTGAGATTTAATTATCAAGGATACACAGATAGTGGATAGTACTATCCATAATATCTGTGTTTATATTATAAATATGATTTATAATATATTAAAGAGAGAGCACCTTTGTAAATAGCATTTGTTAATTGTTAATGTGAATTGGATTCACATTAAGCAATTAATTGGAAATATAATTTACATTTTGTTTGGATTGTGAATATGATTCACATCCTTCAAGCGCCAAGGAAGCCTACCTGTATCTGGATCAAAACCCTAAGGATTCATTGCTAGTGGAGGAATCAGTGGAGGAACAACTGGAGAAATGCAAGATGTCTAGAATCCACGAAGAATACAACTGAAGAGCTGAATGATTTGAATTTTAATAAAAATGTTTTTGAAAAGTTATGTTGGACTAAGAATCTGGGTACAGATGCTCCTATTTCTACAGCAAATTCCTTTGATGCTCTCAATAAGGACGAAAATACAGAGAGAGAAATAACTTCTAAATGTCAGAATGAGGATATTGCTCAAGATTCTTCACAAGAACCTATGAGTCCTTTTAAGGAGCCAGCTCATAAAAGAAAAATGGTTACAGATTTGAGTACAGCTATCAGTGATTCTCATAAAGGTGAAAACTCTTCGAAATATGTGGAATTCGCTAAAAGAAAGCTTGCTGAATCAGTGAAGATAAGAACACCAAAAAGTAGAAAGGCTAAGGAGAAGACACGAAAGAATTATTTTGATAGCGAGTGATTCTTTATTCTCTTCTGCTTTCAAATCAGATTCCCTTGGTTCCTTCTTTGAAAGCCACTAAGGGAACCCTTAGGGACTGGAATCTTACTACGATTAAGAAAATTCTTAAGGATCTTTTTGAGACCATTGTGTTGCTTTATTCTTGTTCCCTGGATGCTGAAGGAAGGATGATTGATAGATTTTATACCCTTGTTTGGAAGGTGAATGTTCGAGACTGGTTGTTAGCTTGGAGAAGTTTTGAACTCAGTCACTCTCGGATTTTGCTAAAGAGCTGCAGACCTCTTAAAAGGAAAATGCCGGAAGATTGGTTTGGAGTTGTGTAGTTCAAAAGATTTGGAAAGTTCAAGACCTTTGAAATTACTGGTCTTCTTTGAATTCCATTACTCTTAGCTTTTGGATGATTCCTTGGAGCCTTGGAAAAAATCCCAACTCTAAGAGGATTTGTTGACACTTCTGGAGGGTTGTGGCTTATCTTTCACCGGACGTTGTGTTGATGCTGGAGTGGCTAATCTGATACAAAGTCCCCTAATGCTCAAGACCTTTGAAGACTCGGATGCTATTGGGAATTGTTTCTTTTGTTTACTCTCCTCTGTTTTTGTAACCCCCTTGAAGGGCTCCCTCTGTACTTTTTCATTCTTGATGAAATAAAAGCAGTTACCTGGGCTGCAAAAACCAGGCTTACTAAAAAAAAGAATATATTCACATTTTTTCAATGACATGATTGAAATATTCACAAATTAATTTGGAATTAATTTAGTGGATAAATTTGCAATAAATGTTGTTGCAAATAATTAAGAGATAATGAGATAAAATCAAAATGTGGATAATTAACTACCAAATGAGGTGGTGTCACCCATGAATTAGTTATGGGTGACGCCCCATGTTTTGAGGTGGGTAATTATCCACTTTTTAATAATTATCATATTATCTTGTGATAATTAATTTTATTGAATTAAATTATATTGATGATAATGCAACATATATTTAATTTAATATTAATTAATATGTTGTTGTTTTTGAACAACAATGATCATGGCTATTGATTAAATACACATATCAATCTAACCTTTGATTTTGTGTATGCCATGGATTGCGATCCATGGACTCCCAAACTAGTATATAAAGAGGGTAACCCTAGCCTCTTCAAAAAAATACATTAATAGTACACGCCTACTCTCTCTCTTTCATCTCTCATTCTCGCCATCTCTCTCTCTATCACTCTCTCTAAGATGGACGTCCACCTTGTGTTTTGAGGGAATAACAATCGTCTCCACTCCGTTGTGTTGTCGCTTCGATTGCTAGTGGATCTCCATCTTCTTTGGAGCTTCTTGCTTTCGAGGAGGACGCTGGATTTCGTTGAACGAAACCAGGAGATTCAAGGCTTGGATCTTTATCGAGAATTGCGGGGAGCACACATCTCATCATTGCGCCCGCAAGTGCCATCGTCGTAGATCGGACTTGAGTCAGGAGGATCTCTTGCTTTAAAGATCTAGTGATCGCGACCACACTTCAAGAGGTATTTCTAATACTTTGAGGTTTGATGAAACGATCCAAGAAATGTTCTTGTGATCATGTGGTTTCATCTCATGTTTAAAATTTTTAAATTCCGCTGCATCTAACGACTAGTGCGACTAGTCGCCCCGATCGCATAAGATGCGATTACCAAGTTTCTGTGATGTGCTTAAGTATTCCCAATATCCTTCAAGTGGTATCAGAGCCATAGTTCGGAAATGGTTTTGGATACGATTCGTAAACCTAGGACGACTTGGTTTGAAAGGGCTGCGAAAGTTTTATTGCATTTCAATTTTCGCACCTCTATTTAATTGAATTTTTCAGCATTGTTTAAATTGTTTAAATACAAAATATTCAATTGGATTTTGTTTTCCATTAAATAAGGAAATTATAGGATATGAGTTTATGAAATTTGGATTCCATTTGCTTAAGATATGACCTTTGAATAAACATGTATTCACTGTTGCGGGAACTGCGAATCTAAACGTGATTAATGAGTTAATTACTGTTTTGATCCGCCTAGAAATGCATGAAATATCACTTGGATTCTATCATAAATCAAGTTAGCCATCTTAGGAAACTGTTTTATGTAATTTGGATTTAAATTGATTGAAATATGTTGATTTTAGTGAGTAGGGGTCACTGCTGAATATTGACATTTTTGATCATGAACCATGTGATAGTCATTCAAACAAATTAATGAAAATTAATTGTTAATTTTCTGAAATGATTATTGATAAATATTTGTGAAATATTTAAAGAGATAATTATTTCTTTGAATGACATTTCACTAACCAAGATGATAAGATAGTTGATCTTGATCATTAATCGGTTGATATGAAATCATCAACAAACATTGTTTTCATGCAAAACTCTAGTTTATCCTACAATAGTTGTATGACAACTTTTAAATGCAAAACCCTCTTGCTTGAATAGGATTGGAGATTTGTTTAACAAATCTCCTTATAATATTATCAAAATGGTTTTGATGAATATTATATGGTATAATTTCAGTTGAAAAACAAATAAGCATCTCAAAGTACACTATGATCTATCTGACATTATCCTTTCCTGAGGTGGATATGGTGTTTAGTCAGGGAGCGTTGGGGTAGCAGGTTGCACCAGATGTGGTCCGTCCCACTCCCTTCGGTGCTGGCCATGACAGCGTGTAGGGACTCGATAATGCTGGAGAAGTCAAAGTGTATTTTTCTAATTATTAAAATTCGAATAACACGTACTTTGAGATTATACCTACTATTCAAGTAATAATCAAGTTTGTTGATTGATTATTGGATCGATAATTAATTTAATGTGATTAAATTGATTATATCCAATTAAAAGCACTCTATTATGAATAGATGTGTATTTCCCTTAGAAGAATTAATTATGTGAATATGATTCACGATAATTAATTATTACAATTTGAATATGAGGTGGAGGATCACATAAGTGACATCCATGGTCTCCCGTCAAGGCAAAGGATTCTGTCGCCAAATATAGTATATAGGAGACGCATGTCCGAAGTGACAGATCCTGTATATGATTTATTTAGATCGGGTTCTTTGCTTCTCAAAAGAGTGAGGCAGTATACGTACTGACCCCAATATCGAGTCCTCATATTATTGGGGCGATATTGGATTGCGTATAGCGAGTATTAAGCATGTTGACAGTTGGTTCAATTAACAACGGGTCAACATCATCTTAGGGGAGGTGGGCCCGGGTGTTAAAGATCGAATTGGGAAATGCAAGTTGGACTTGCAAGGGAATAATCTTTCAAAGTTGACACATCAAGACAAATTTGATTTAAAATGCCTTAATCAAATGTTTTTAAAAATGAATATATAATTATTTATATGTTCTAATATAGTACATTCTTAATTTCAGAAAATGAAATCCATGAACCCTCTAAACACTGGGCTGTTAGCTGCATTAAAGTCTACAGAAGATGTAATGAAGAAGGACGACCCCTCTACAAGTGCAATGGTTGCACAAGTAAGAGGAAAGCGCGGTCGGAAGCAAGGTTCTCGAAATGGCCCGACCTAGAGGATAAAGAAGAAGAATCAAGGAGTTGGTTCATCTTCTAGTGCTTCCATGTTAATGACATCGAAGAAGACCGATGTTTGTCACCACTATAAGAAGCCAGGGCACTGGCGGCGTAACGACCCAGAATACCTGAAGTCGGCTGACAAAGGTAAAGCCCCAACAGGTATAAAATCTACTTTCATCATGGAAACTAGCTTTCTCGTTGGACGAGAAGGAAGTTGGGTTGTAGATTCTGGTGCTTCTGTTCATGTATGCAATTCGTTACATTCTTTTCAGGAAACTAGGAATCTGGAACAAGGGGAGATAGTCATCCAGATAGAATCTGATGCAAGTGTTGCAACAGTCACCATCGAGACCTACCGACTGTCGTTATCTAGTGGTCGAGTCCTAGTACTTAAAGAGTGTCTTTATATACCTGAAGTTAGGAGGAATTTGATATCTTTATCTAAGCTTGTTAGACGTGGATATTCCTTCCTTTTTGTAATGAGTTAGTCATTAATCAATATGATAAATTTATTGCGGATGGTGTTCTGACTTCTGGTGAACTCTATGAATTGTGCATTGATGAATGTGTCATGAATGTCACTACCACTGATAATAAAAACCCTAAAAGATCCAAGGAGAATGGAAATCATTCTAGTATGATTTGTCATCAATGGCTTGGTCATTTATCTGTTGATAGGATCAATAGATTGATAAAGGATGGACCTTTAGATTTTCTATAGGTTCAATCTTTACCTACCTGTGAACATTACATTTGAGATAAAATGACTAGGATACCTTTTTCGTAACAAGGTTACGAGATAAGAAGGTATTCTTGACCTAATACATACTGATGTATGTGGTCCCTTCAGTACCGTGACTCAAAATGGATATCGATATTATTTGATGTTTATCGATGACCATTCACGATATGGGTTTATCTTTCTACTACGTCATAAATCTGAAACATTTGAAAATTTCAAAGAGTTTAAGGCTTTGGTTGAGAACCAAACCGATAGGAAGATTAAACGGATTCAATCTGACCGAGGTGGCGAGTACCTCTCAAGTGAATTCAAGGAATATCTTAAGAGAATGGAATTGTATCCAATCTCACTCTCCCTAGAACCCCCCAACTTAATGGTGTTGCTGAAAGACGCAACAAGACCATCATGGACATTGTCCGTTCAATGATAAGCAAAGGATATTTACCTCTTAGTTTCTGGGGATATGCAGTAGAGACTGCAATATATATCCTGAACAAGATTCCTAGCAAGTTTGTACCCAATACTCCTCACGAGCTCTGGTATGGTACCAAGCCTAGTGTTAAACACTTGAGGGTTTGGGGTTGCTTGGTCCATGTGAAGAACATGGATGCAAGTAAGCTAGAATCTCGCACTTGTGAGTGCTACTTCATTGGGTATGTTAAAGATGGTATTGGATACCAGCTTTATGATTGATGAATCCACATTTCATCATCTTTATTCTATCATTTTGGCACCAAAAACCCTAGCAAATGCCTGTAAATAGCATTAAAACCATCATCTTAGCATCCATGCATGTGCATTCAGATTGTGTATAAATCACTGTAATTAAAGCCAAAATTATAGAATAAATAAAGAAAAGAAAAAGAATAAAATATTGTAAATATTTTATGACCCAAAACCCCCGAGACCTAGGCATCTCGATGAATAGGTCGACAAGGAATAAAGTAGGGGGAGATAAGGTCAGAAATACAGACAAAATACCTATTCACTCTATTCATTCTTTATTCATTTTGGGACCTATTTTTGGTTCCACTTTTTACACATCAAATAACGAAACCTTGTACATGAAAGTTGTAGATAAATTAATAAAGAAAAATACAAAATTGATTTCACAGAAAAATAATGTACAAATAAAAAGTTATGGTCTGAATAAAATTCCAGAATGCCAACTTCCCAGACCCGTATCTCACAAATAAAAACTCCAAATGCAGCGTACTCACCTTTAATTGTATATAGAAGAAAATAATCTATCCAATGGTGGTGGTTTCACATTTGGCGGAGCTACGGTTTGAAAGTTGACTTTTGGACCCCCATTGTATACTTGTACATATTAAAATATTCAATTTATTATTTATTTATTATTTTTACAATTTTATATTTTTATAATGTTGTAAATAATACTTATAATAATTATGTGCTTTTAAATCAGAGTAAAAACATAAATAAAATACAAATAAAAATACTTGTATATATCCAATACATAGGTATAATACCTATACTTATACCTATACTTTTTATACTTTTATTTTATTAAACATACAAAACATATCAGAAAAATGAGATAAAAATATATTCATGTATATAAAAGTATGTTATAAATTTATAAAATCATAAACATAGATAATAATACTAAAAATACCTAAATAAAAATCTAATACTAAAATATATAGATCTATATACAATAAAGGGTATAAATGCAAACTTGTAAAAATAATTCTCAGAAAAATAAATAAAAATCACTAAAAAATTCTTCATAAAATAATAAACATTTTTCATTTTATAACCTAAAATCAATAAATTCATTTACTATTTTAATTTGATTTTACAAATAATTTCCATTCTGAATTTCCTGGTTGGTCCACGTGGACCAACCAGGGGCGGTCTAGAGTTGACCTCGGTCAACTCCCTGACCGAGGCCTGCCACCCCTCTGACGCCGCGATTCTCACCCATTTTCAAGAAATTTTGGCGCTCAATCCGCTCGTCCTTACCCTTCGATTCCTTCTTGGGAATTCATCACCGATCATCACTCTCCCACGCCATCTCTTCGGATCACGCCAGATCTCCATCATTTGCGCGTGAGCCTCGCTTCCAGGAGACGCCATCGCCACCTACTTAACCAACCCCCCATCTTCCTCCCCAAGTTTGAACACCTTCGGTCCACCCTTCAGCGCCATTCCCGTGTTCCTGAGCTCCGTGGAGGTGACAGCTCCACCGCCAGCCCTTCAGCCAAGGCGCGCGAAGTCGGAGGCGTCTCCACCACCTCCCGCAACTCCGGCGGTCGAGGTACCCTTCTCTCCGGTCTACACCGTCGAGGATGCCATTTCACCCCTTTCTTTTTCGTGCATTAGCTTAGTCTTAGTCTTAGGATCAAAAACCCCAAAAAAAAATTCGAAGTCTCATCGCCTGTATCGCCCGATTCGTCAACCTCGCCGGAGCGCAACTCCGGCCGAGTTCCCATCCGCCGTTCAACGCCACCTCGTCGCCACCGCGGGGTCCAGGCAACTTGCCCTGGACCCTCTCACCTTATTTTGCAGGTCCACGCGCAGTCAACGCATCTGGAGGGCCATTTTGAGTCCTCGCCGGAGATACCTGGAGCGTGAAGCTCCGCCGCCTTCGCGCCCGCATCTCGACATCCCTCCGGCGAATCCGAGCCGTCCAGTCCATAGAGGGACCTTCCAGGGAGATGCAGCTCCATTTTGGAGCCCATCCACCGCCGAAGGAGCGAGATCGGAGTCGGGGAAGTTCGCCTCCGCCGGCCTTCTTCCCCGTTCTTCCTCCTCGCTTCTCCACCGTCCGATCGAGCCGCAGCTCCAGTTCGAGTCTCGACCGTCCGATCGTCCATGCCCTGCCACCGTCAGATCTCTTTCTGAGATCTAATCTCAGACGTCGACGCCAACCGTCATCGACCGCTTCCGTGCTGCCACGTGGATAAGTGGTCCGCTTCCCGCCGTTGGATCGTTCATCGCCGCCAGCCGTTGGATGCGCGCCACGCGTCACCTGCAGAGCGCTCGAGCGAGGGTATTTTGCACCCCAACCCTCTCACTTTTTGTATTTACTTTTTAGTATTTAAACTTTCGTCTGTAGTTTAAAATACTTTGTAATATTTGCAAAACAACCCCTAGGCTTTGTTTATTTGCGTTTGGATCCTTCGCCACGTCACCTCACGTGACCTGTACACGTGAGGGGGTGGGCATTTTGCAAGGATACCCCCGGTTGTTTGTGTATTTCGTTTAAGTCCATGAACATTTATGTCAAGTTGTAATATTTTGGAGAAATTGCATCGAACCCCCTGAGCTTTGTAATATTGCAAAAATACCCCTCCCAGGCGCGTGCAAGTCACGCGCCCTGGTGGGTAAATTGCAGATATACCCTTGCGGGTTTGGATATTTGTGTTTAATCCTCAAAATGCAAGTTTCAGAGTAATATTTTGTGGAAAAATTGCGTACGTGCCCCTGGATGTTTCACTATTTGCATATATGCCCTTGCCAGCACTGTTTGATGATTGGAGTCTTGTTCTAATTAATTAAAGCATCATTTTAACTCCAAAAATTCCACAAAAATAGGTTTAAGTTTCTGGATAAGTGTACTTTCACGCCACATATTTAGTTTTTGATTTTATTTTATTTTCATATTTATTAAAAATCAAAAACAGCCTTTTTGTGTACTGTCTACCTTAGAAAATACCAAAAAAATATCAAAACACCTCTAAAAATTCCAAAAAAATCACCTAGTGTCTATTTTATCCTATTTTAGTGTCAGTCCAAAAACCACTAAAAATATCAAAAGAAAAACACTAAAAATTTAAAAACTCTCAAAAACTTCAAAAAAATATAGAAAATAGTGGAAAAAACCAAAAAATGTAAACTCAGCTTCTGTTTCTTCCTTATTTTGTTCTTTTCATTAGAAAAATAGTGTTAAACATTTTTGCTACTGGTTGCTATTTTTAAATTACATTTTATTCACAGCCAGCCCTATTCCCACTGTTTTGCCTTATTTCAGTGTTTAAAAATACCAAAAACATCTTGAAAAATCCCCAAAAATCACACAAACAGTAAAAAAACCTTAAAAATACCAAAAACATTTTATTTCTGAATTTTTGAGTATTTTTGCACCTTTTTATAAATCTTTTAGCTTGCCTTTTATTATATTGCCTTTACTTTCCAATATTGAAAAAGAAAATAAAAAATATAAAATATAAAATATAAAAATCAGAAAGTTAAAAATCAAAATACAAAATTAAAAATTAAATTAAAAAAAAAATTAAAAACCCACAAAAATTGTAGTTGCTTGCTTAGTGTAGACACTCCGCACACACACTCACTTGTGCATTCAATTGCTTGAGCTACACTGTCTGCTCCCTGTGTTCGAACTCTCTGCATACTTGCCCTTTACATCATTTGTGCAGAGTTAAAAATAAATTTTAACTCCACATTGTTTCTAATTTGTTGATCTTAGTGTGGGTTAATTGTTGATCAAATACGGATTTCATTTGAGAGTCGCAACAGCGACGGTTATCTCCGCCTTGTGTGAGATACCAAATTTAGACCCTCGTGAGATCCGTGTTTATCAATGATCCTGAGACCAAAAAAATGTTTTTGTCTTTAGAGATGTGAAATTTCTAGAGGATGATTTCCTTAAAGGTCAAGAAAGAAATGAAGTAGAGGAACTCATTGAATCCCCTGAGGATTATGAGATTCCTGAACCAGAAATTGAAGAGATAACTAAAGATAAAACACACATACCTCTTTGAAGGAGTTCAAGGGTGGTTGCACCACCAGAAAGGTATGGATTCCATGTGTCAGGTGAGACTGATGATGATCCTTCTTCATTTGATGAAGCACTCACAGATCATGACGTGGACAGATGGATGTTAGCAATGAATATAGAAATTGAATCCATGCATAAGAATGGTGTATGGACCCTAGAGGATCCACCTAAAGGGGTAAAACCCATTGGGTGTAAATGGATCTTCAAGAGAAAAAGGGGATCTGATGGGAAAGTGGAGACTTTCAAGGCACGACTAGTAGCCAAGGGCTACACACAGAGAGAAGGCATCGACTACGATGAGATGTTCTCTCCTGTGGCTATACTTAAGTCCATCAGAACACTGCTAGCTATAGTTGCATCTCTTGACTACGACATCTGGCAGATGGATGTCAAGACAGCTTTCCTCAATGGATACCTTGAGGAGGATATTTATATGGAGCAGCCCCATGGATTCATAGTTGAGGATGGAAAAGTATGCAAGCTAAAGAAATCCATCTATCGGCTCAAACAAGCTTCTCGAAGCTGGAACATCAGATTTGATGAAACCATAAAGAGTTATGATTTTGTGCAGAATCCTGATGAAACTTGTGTGTATAAGAAGCTTAGTGGGAGCGCCATTGTGTTCATCATGCTTTACGTAGATGATATCCTTATCATTAGAAATGATACAACAATGATGACCAGTGTGAAGATTTGGCTATCTCATACCTTCGAGATAAAAGATC
Organism: Ottelia alismoides; assembly: GCA_037367405.1. Classification (NCBI taxonomy): domain Eukaryota; kingdom Viridiplantae; phylum Streptophyta; class Magnoliopsida; order Alismatales; family Hydrocharitaceae; genus Ottelia; species Ottelia alismoides. The sequence goes on from JAZKJV010000760.1 coordinate 126,371, forward strand.
TTGGAGAAGCCTCTTACATCTTAGGCCTGAAGTTGTTCAGAAACTGAGAAAAGAGGATATTGGGATTATCACAACATGGATACATTAAGAATATTCTTGAACGATTCCATATGGATAGTTTCAAGAAAGGATTCCTCCCCTTAAGACATGGCATCCACCTGTCTAAAGGGATGGCGCCTCAAAGTGTAGAAGAAAAGAAGGCCATGGCTGGATGCCCGTATGCATCAGCTGTAGGAAGCTTAATGTATGCTATGATGTGTACTAGGCCAGACATCTGCCATGCAATGGGAGTGGTAAGTCATTACCAATCCTGCTATGGAGAGCAACACTGGAATGCAGTAAAGAACATATTCAAATATCTGAGACAGACGCAAAATTACATCTTGGTCTATGGAGATGGTGATCTCAAAGTCTTGGGATATATAAATTCAGACTTTCAGTCGGATATTGATGATCGAAAGTCGAGATTAGGGTTTGTATTCCTGTTGAACGGTGGTACTATGAGTTGGAGAAGCAAGAAGCATGATACTACGACGGATTCAACAACAGAAGCCAAATACATTGCCGCATCGGATGCTGCAAAGGAGGCGGTGTGGTTGCGCAAGTTCATCTTGGAGCTTGGCATAGTTTCCTCTGATACTCCCATCCCGTTACTCTACAATAACACGGGAGCCATTGCCCAGGCAAAGGAACCTAGATGGCATCAAAAGAGCAAGCACGTGGAAAGGAAATACCACGTCATTCGGGAGATTCAAAAGCGTGGTGATATCATCATCACCAAGGTGGACTCTGCCGATAACGTTGCTGATCCTCTTACCAAACCTCTGACACAGAAGGTTTTCGACCAGCATATAATGAGTATGAGTTTACGGATTGTACCTGAATGGTTCTGAGGGATAGTGGGAGATTGTTGGACATGTGAGTCCCGGGCGAACCATTCTTACAATAAATGTTATTTTAATATATATGTTTTATCAATAAAAATTATTGATGTTTCACTCCCTTTCTAAAATTAAATGAATGAATGCACTATAAGGTCCCTCTGTACAATTAGGGTTATGTACCATGGCCATCTTGATGATGATATACCTGTTGATTCATTAAATGAATCATAGAGGCTGGTGTTTGGATGAATATCTAAAGAGTGAGATACAAGACTCATCAAGCACCGTCAAATAATTATTAAGAGAAGATCTCCAGCCTGAGTAGGAGATGACAATCCTTTCTCACAGAGGTTGATATCTGACCGACCTCTTGATGCAGGTCCTGTGCATGGGAATAGTGATTCGGAGGTGTTAGATTAGTTAGGTCAAAGGGTTGACTTAGCGAGATCGAGATAACCTAAGTTCTAAGTTGAATACTGTCACAACATAGGCACACATCCTCCGACCGGAGACAGATGTGTTACTATATGTCTGAGAGTGTACATTTGTCAGACCAATAGATTGATGACCTAACCAAGGTCTATACACCGGTGATTTGGTGTCCATGTAAGGGCATATGAGTAATATGATCTCTCAAAGGGATCATACAGGTTCACTTATGAACCGGAAGACATGAGCTCACTCATGAGGTATTGGGACCGATTAAATTCCATGCATGATCGTCGTGCTTTGGAAGCATGACATGAATTTGAGGGTATGATATATGCTTTGGGAAAACATATGATTGATACCAACTCCCAATGACCAAGATTGAGAAACTTGATGATCAAACCCTGAAGAAGACAATGTAAAATTGATCTACATCTTCAGGTTGATCATAAGTCTTCCAGTATGCATGATGTACATGTATTGGGAATACCCGAGGGTGATGTAATCATAAACGATTGTATAACCATGATGCTTCCATTCCGAGGGAGTGATGAAACAGGTCTGGATTTTAGTGACTCCTCTCAGTAGAGAAGCACTCTGATCTTGGTCCAAGTGTTGGACATTGGTCTGAATGAGATTCAGATGCAATGAGAAGATTAGATTTGCGGTCTTGATTTAATCAAGCATCTCTGGGAGGTACGTAAGATCTGGATTTGAGATGAGATCTCAACATCCAAGTCACTATACGTGGAACAATATAATCGCCCTGTCCTTACCTCCAAGTATCTGCGGAGAAAGCACATTATTCTTGAAGGGGTTCAAGAACAATTCGTTTGATGAATTATGTATCCAAGCAACAAGATATTGATAATTAAATGAGATTCAATTATCATGTATAATATGAATAAGATTCATATTGTGAGAATGATTATCCAAGATAATTAAATGAGTTTTAATTATCAAGGATACACAGATTGTGGATAGTGCTATCCATAATACCTGTGTTTATATTATAAATATGATCTATAATATATTAAAGAGAGCACCTTTGTAAATAGCATTTGCTATTTGTTAATGTGAATTGGATTCACATTAAGCAATTAATTGGAAATGTATTTTACATTTTTGTTTGGGTTGTGAATATGATTCACTTTTTTTCAATGGCCTGATTGAGTTATTCACAAATTAATTTGGAATTAATTTAGCCGATAAATTTGCAATAAATGTTGTTGCAAATAATTAAGAGATAATGAGATAAAATAAAAAGGTAGATAATTAACCACCAAATGAGGTGATGTCACCCATGAATTAGTCATGGGTGACGCCCTATGTTTTTAGGTCGGTACTTATCCTCTTTTTAATAATTATCATATTATCTTGTGATAATTAATTTTATTGAATTAAATATGTTGATGATAATGCAACATATATTTAATTTAATATAAATTAATATGTTGTTGTTTTTGAACAACAATGATCATGGCCATTGATTAAATACACATATCAATCTAACCGTTGATTTTGTGTATGCCATGGATTGTGATCCATGGACTATCAAACTAGTATATAAAGAGGGAAAACCTAGCCTCTTCAAAAAAGTACATTATAGTATATGCCTACTCTCTCTCTTTCATCTCTCATTCTAGCCATCTCTCTCTTTCTAAGGTGGCCGTCCACCTTGTGTTTTGAGGGAATAGCAATCGTCTCCACGCCGTTGTACTGTCGCTTCGATTGCTCGTGGATCTCCATCTTCTTTGGAGCTTCTTGCTCTAGAAGAGGACGTCGGATTTAGTTGAAGGAAACCAGGAGATTCGATGCTTGGATCTTCATCAAGGATTGCGGGGAGCACGCGTCTCATCATCGCAAGTGCCATCTTCGTAGATCGGACTTGAGTCAGGAGGATCTCTTGCTTTAGAGATCTAGTGATCGCAACCACGCTTCAAGAGGTATTTTAAATACTTCGTGGTTTGATGAAATGATCCAATAAATGTTCTTGTGATCATGTGGTTTCATGTCATGTTTAAAATTTTTAAATTCCGTTGCATCTAGCGACTACTGCGACTAGTCGCCCTGATTGCATAAGATGCGATCACCATACTTCCGTGATGTGCTTAAGGATTCCCAATATCCTTCTTCTATATCTATATATAATCATTGATATTGACTTTTTTATTTGATAAGATCAAAGTCTATCAATTGTATCTCTTGTTGGACATGTGAGCCCCGAGCGAACCATTCTTACAATAAATGTTATTATAATATATATGTTTTATCAATAAAAGTTATTGATGTTTTACTCCCTTTCTGAAATTAAATGAGTGAATGCACTATAAGGTCCCTCTGTACAATTAGGGTTATGTACCATGGCCATCTTGATGATGATATAGCTGTTGATTCATTAAATGAATCATAGAGGTTGATGTTTGGATGAATATCTAAAGAGTTAGATAGAGGACTCAACAAGCACTGTCAAATGATTATTAAGAGATAATCTCCAGCCTGAGTAGGAGATGGCAATCCTTTCTCACAAAGGCTGAAATTTGACCAACCTCTTGATGCAGGTCCTCTGCATGGGAATAGTGATTCGGAGGTGTCAGATTAGTTAGGTCAAAGGGTTGACTTAGAGAGATCGAGATAACCTAAGTCCCATGTTGAATACTGTCATAGCATAGGCACACATCATCTGACCAGAGACAAATGTGTTGCTATATGTCTGAGTGTGTACATTTGACAGACCAATAGGTTGATGACCTAACCAAGGTCTATACACCGGCGAGCTGGTGTGCATGTAAGGGCATATGAGTAATACGATCTCTCAAAGGGATCATACATGTTCACTTATGAACTAGAAGACATGAGCTCACTCATGAGGTACTGGGACCGATCAAACTCCATGCATGGTTGTCGTGCTTTGGAAACATGACAAAAATTTGAAGGTATGATATATGCTTTGGGAAAGCATATGATCGATACCGATTCCCAATGATCAAGATTGAGAAACTTGGTGATCAAACCCTGAAGAAGACAATGTAAAATTGATCTACATCTTCAGGTTGATCATTGCTCTTCCAGTATGCAGGATGTATAGGTATTGTTAATACCTGAGGGTGATGTGATTATAAACTATTTTATAACCGTGATGCTTCCATTCTGAGGGAGTGATGAAATAGGTTTGGATTTTAGTGGCTCCTCTCAGTAGAGAAGCAACCTGATCTTGGTCCAAGTGTTGGACATTGGTCTGAATAAGAGTCAGATGCTATGAGAAGATTAGATTTGCGGTCTTGATTTAATCAAGCACTCGTGGGAGGTCCGTGAGATCTGGATTTGAGATGAGATCTCAACATCCAAGTCACTATATGTGGAACAATACAATCGCTCTGTTCTTATCTCCAAGTATCTGCGGAGAAAGCACATTATTCCTGAAGGAGTTCAAGAATAATTCCTTTGATAAATCATGTATCTAAATAACAATATGTTGATAATTAAATGAGATTTAATTATCAAGAATAATATGAATTGAATTCATATTTTGAGAATGATTATCCAAGATAATTAAATGGGATTTAATTATCAAGGAAACACAGATTGTGGATAATGCTATCCATAGTATCTGTGTATATTATAAGTGTGATTTATAATATATTAGAGAGAGAGAGCACTTTTGAAATATAGCACTTATTAATTGTTAATGTAAATTGGATTCGCATTTGGAAATGTAATTTACATTTTTGTTTGGGCTGTGAATGTGATTCAAATATTTTCAATGGCATGATTGAAATATTTACTAATTAATTTGGAATTAATTTAGTGGATAAATTTGCAATAAATGTTGTTGAAAATAATTAAGAGATAATTATATTAAAATAAAGAGAGATAATCCACCACCAAATGAGGCGGCGTCACCCATGAATTGGTCATGGGTGACGCCCCATGATTTTAGGGTGGACTATTATCCCCTTTTAGTTATTGTCCTTATATCTTATGATAATTGATTTTATTGAATTAAATTATGTTGATGATAATGCAACATATATCTAATTTAATATAAATTAATATGTTGTTGTTTTTGAACAACAATGATCATGGTCATTGATTAAAAACACATATCAATCTAACCATTGATTTTGTGTATGCCATAAATTGTGATCCATGGACTCCCAAACTAGTATATAAAGAGGGCAACCCTAGCCTCTTGAAGATACATCATTGTACACGTCTAATCTCTCTCTCTCTCTCTCTCTAAAGGTGGTCGTCCACCTCGTGATTTTGACGGAATAACAATCGCATCTACGTTGTTGTGCTGTCGCTTCGATTGCCCGTGGATCTCCATCTTCTTGGGATTCTCGCTCTAGAAGGAGACGCCGGATTTCGTTGGACAAAATCAGGAGATTCAAGGCTTGTATCTTCATTGAGGATTGCGGGAAGCACACGTCTCATCATCACGCCCGCAAGTGCCATCTTCGTAGATCGAACTTGAGTTTGGAGGATCTCCTGCTTTAGAGATCTAGTGATCACAACTACGATTCAAGAAGTATTTCTAATACTTTGTGGTTAGATGAAACGATCCAAGAAATGTTCTTGTGATCATGTGGTTTCATCTCTTGATTTAAATTTTTTTAAATTCCGCTGCACCTAGCGACTAGTGCGACTAGCCGCTCCGATCGCATAAGATGCGATCATCACGCTTCCATGATGTGCTTGAGAATTCCTCTTATCCTTCAAGTGGTATCATAGCCTTAGGTCAGAAAAGTTTTGTATACGATCCGTAAACCGAGGATGACTTGGGTTTGAAAGGGTTGCAAAAGTTTTATCGCATTTCAATTTTCGCACCTCTGTTTAATTGGATTTTTTTGGCACTATTTAAATTGTTTAAACAGAAATATTCAATTGGATTTTTGTTCACCATTAAATAAGGAAACCATAGGATCTTAGTTTATGTAATTTAGATTCGATTTGCTCAAGATATGGCCCTTTGAATAAACATGTATTCACTGTTGCGGAAACTGCGAATGTAAATAGATTAATGAGTTAATTACTGTTTTGATGTGCCTATAAATGCATGAAATGTCATTGCGTTCAATCATAAATCAAATTAGAAATCTTAGGAAATTGATTTTGCATAATTTGGATTTAAATTGATCAAGATATGTTGATTTTAGTGAGTAGGGGTCACTGCTGAAATTGACAAATTTAATCATGAACCTTGTGATAGTCATTCAAATAAATTGATGAAAATTAATTGTTAATTTTTTTTCTGAAATGATTATTGATAAATATTTGTGAAATATTTAAAGAGACAATTATTTCATTGAATGACATTTCACTAACCAAGATGATAAGATAGTTGATCTTGATCATTATTTGGTTGATATGAAATCATCAACAAACATTGCAAACCTCTAGTTTATACAACAATAGTTGTAGGACAACTTTTACATGCAAAATCCTCTTGCTTGAATAGGATTGAGGATTTGTTTAACAAATCTCCTTATAATTTTATCAAAATGGTTTTGAAGAATATTATGTGGTATAATTTCGGTTGAAAAACCGATGAGTATCTCAAAGTACACAATGATCTATCTGGCATTATCCTTTCTTGAGGTGGATATGATATCTAGTCGGGGAGCGTTGGGGTAGGGGGTTGCACCGGATGAGATCCGTCCCACTCCCGTCGGTATTGGTCATGACAACAGGTAGGGACTCGATAATGCCGGAGAAATCAAAGTGTATTTTTCTAATTATTAAAATTCGAATAATACGTACTTTGATATTATACCTACTATTCAAGTAATAATCAAGTTTGTTGATTGAAAATTGGATTGATAATTAATTTAATGTGATTAAATTGATTATATCCAATTATAAATACTCTATTATGAATAGATGTGTATTTCCCTTGGAAAAATTAATTATCTGAATGTGATTCACGATAATTAATTATTACAATTTGAATATGAGCTGGAGGATCACATAAGTGACTTCCATGGTCTTCCGTCAAGGTAAGGGATTCCTTCGCTAGATATTGTATATAGGAGACGTCTGCCCGAAGTGACAGCTCCTGTATATGATTTATTTGGATCGGGTTCTTTGCATCTTAAAAGAGTAAGGCTGTATACGTAGTGACCCCAATATCGAGTCATCATATTATTGGGGCGATATTGGATTGCATATAACGATTATTAAGCATGTTGACGATTGGTTCAATTAACAATGGGTCAACATCATCTTAGGGGTGGTGGGCCCAGGTGTTAAAGACCGAATTAGGAAATGCAAGTTGGACTTGTAAGGCGGAATATGTTCCCTCTTCTCTTTATTCAAGTCACAAGTTCTCATATTATTGGGATGTGATAAAGATAGAGAGGAGATCCTAGATCTTTCTTGAGATATAGCGGTAAGTATATCTCTTACTTTGAAAGACAATAAGGGAATAATCTTTCAAAGTTGACATAACAAGATGAATTTGATTTAAAATGTCTTAATCAAATGTTTTAAAATGAATATATAATTATTTATATGTTCTAATATAGTTTATTCTTAATTCAGAAAATGAAGTCCATGAACCCACTGAGCAGGCTCCTGGAGGTCAATCAGTTGACCAGACCAAATTATTAGGATTGGATCCGAAATTTGGATCTTGTCCTTTCTGCGGAGCGCATCTCGTATGTGCTGTCCAAGGATAAGATAAAAAACCCTAAGACTCCGGAAGATAAATCTTTTAATGAGAAATATGATGAAGATCATAACTTGGCAAGATGCTATATTCTTGGGTCATTGTCCAATGTGCTTCAGAAGCAGCATGTGGAAATGAACCATTGCCAAGAAATCATGTTGAATATGAAGGAAATGTTCGGTGACATAAACCGCACACATCGCTATAATGTGATGAAAGAACTTATTCGCTGCAAGATGCAGGAAGGGACCTATGTCAGAGAACAAGTGCTCAAAGTGTTTGGATACCTCTCTGAATTGGAAACCCTGGGAGCCTACATGGATTCTGAAATGCATGCTGATTTCATTATCTTGTCACACCCTAAATCTTTCAATAACTTTGTCGTGTCATATGACATGAGTAAAGGTAATTTCACTAACACTGAGCTGTTAGCTACTTTGAAGTCTGCACAAGATGTAATGAACAAGGACGGCCCCTCTACTAGTGCAATGGTTGCACAAGTAAGAGGAAAGCGCGATCGAAAGCAAGGTTCTCGGAAGGGCCCAACCCAGAAGAGAAAGAAGAAGAATGAAGGAGTTGGTTCATCTTCTAGTGCCTCCACTCTAATGACATCGAAGAAGATCGATGTCTGTCACCACTGCAAGAAGCCAGGGCACTGGCGGCATAACTGCCCAGAATACCTGAAGTCAGTTGACAAAGGTAAAGCCCCAACAGGTATGAAATCTACTTTCATCATTGAAACTAGTTTTCTCGTTGGACGAGAAGGAAGTTGGGTTGTAGATTCCGGTTCTTCTATTCATGTATGCAATTCGTTGCATTTCTTTCAGGAAACTAGGGATCTGGAGCAAGGGGAGATAGTCATCCAGATGGGATCTGATGCAAGTGTTGCAGCAGTCGCCATCAGGACTTGCTGTCTATCGTTATCTAGTGGTAGAGTCCTAGTACTTAAAGAGTTTCTTTATGTACCTGAAGTCAGAAGGAACTTGATATCTGTATCTAAGCTTGTTAGACATGGATATTCCTTCCTTTTTTGTAATAAGTTAGTCATTAATCAATATGATAAATTTATTACGGATGGTGTTCTGACTTCTGGTGGACTCTGTGAATTGTTCATTGATGAATGTGTCATGAATATCACTATACCGGTAATAAAAACCCTAAAGATCTAGGGAGAATGGAAATCATTCGAACATGATTTGGCATCAAAGGCTTGGTCATTTATCTATTGATAGGATCAATAAATTGATAAAGGATGGACCTTTAGATATTCTACAGGTTCAATCTTTACCTACCTGTGAACATTGCATTCGAGGTAAAATGACCAGGATGCCTTTCCGTAACAAGGTTACGAGGTGCGAAGGTATTCTTGACCAAATACATACTGATGTATGTGGCCCCTTCAGTACCGTGACTAGAAGTGGATATCGATATTATTTGACGTTTTATCGATGACCATTCCCGATACGGGTTTATCTTCCTACTACGTCATAAATCTGGAACCTTTGAAAAGTTCAAAGAGTTTAAGGCTTTGGTTGAGAACCAAACTAATAGGAAGATTAAACAGATTCGATTTGATCGAGGTGGCGAGTACCTCTCAGATGAATTCAAGGAATATCTTAAAGTGAATGGAATTGTCTCCAATCTCACTCCCCCTGGAACACCCCAACTTAATGGTGTTGCTGAAAGATGCAACAGGACCATCATGGACATGGTCCGTTCAATGATGAGCAAAGCAAGTTTACCTCTCAGTTTCTGGGGATATCCAGTAGAAACTGCAATATATATCCTGAACAAGATTCCTAGCAGATCTGTACCCAAGACTCCTTACGAACTCTGGTATGTACCAATCTTAGTGTTAAACACTTGAGGGTTTGGGGTTGATTGGTCCATGCGAAGAACGTGGACGCAAGTAAGCTAGAATCTCGCATTTGTGAGTGTTACTTCATTGGGTATGTTAAAGATGGTATTGGATACCAGCTTTATGACCCTGAGACCCAAAAGTTTTTTGTCTCTAGAGATGTGAAATTTCTGGAGGATGATTTCCTTAAAGGTCAAGACAGAAATGAAGTAGAGGAACTCATTGAATTCCCTGAGGATTCTGAGATTCCTGAACCAGAAATTGAAGAGATAAGTAAAGATGAATACCCGTACCTCTTTGAAGGAGTTCGAGGGTGGTTGCACCACCTGAAAGGTATGGAATCCATGTGTGAAGTGAGACTAAGAATGATCCTTCTTCATTTGATGAAGCACTTGTGGATCATGACATGGATAGATGGATGCTAGCAATGAAGTCAGAAATTAACTCCATGCATAAGAATGGTGTATGGACCTTAGAGGATCCACCTAAGGGGGTAAAACCCATTGGGTGTAAATGGATCTTCAAGAGAAAAAGGGGACCCGATGGGAAAGTGGAAACTTTCAAAGCACGGCTCGTGGCCAAGGGCTACACACAGAGAAAAGGCATCGACTACGATGAGACGTTCTCTCCTGTGTCTATGCTTAAGTCCATCAGGATACTGCTTGCTATAGCTGCATCTCTTGACGACGACATCTGGCAGATGGACATCTGGCAGCTGCATCTCTCGAGGAGGATATCTATATGGAGTAGCCCAGGGCTTCATAGTTGAGGATGGAAAAGTATGCAAGCTAAAGAAATCCATTTATGGGATCAAACAAGATTCTCGTAGCTGGAACATCAGATTTGACGAAACCATAAAGAGTTATGATTTTGTGCAGAATCCTGATGAACCTTGTGTGTACAAGAAGCTTAGTGGAAGCGCCATAGTGTTCATCGTGTATCCTTATCATTGGGAATGATACATGAATGATGATCAGTGTGAAGATTTCGCTATCTCATACCTTCGAGATGAAAGATCTTGGAGAAGCCTCTTACATCTTAGGCCCGGAGTTGTTCAGAAACCGAGAAAAGAGGATATTGGGATTATCACAACATGGATACATGAAGAAGATTCTTGAACGATTCCGTATGGATAGTTCCAAGAAAGGATTCCTCCCCTTAAGACATGGTATCCAGCTGTCTAAAGGGATGGCTCCTCAGAGTGTTGAGGAAAAGAAGGCCATGGCTGGATGCCGATATGCATCAGCTGTAGGAACCATAATGTATCTCATGATGTGTACTAGGCCAGACATCTGCTATGCAGTGGGAGTGGTAAGTCGTTACCAATCCTGCTATGGAGAGCAACACTGGAATGCAGTAAAGAACATATTAAAATATGTAAGATGGACGCAAGATTACATCTTGATGGTGATCTCCAAGTCTTGGGATATACAAATTCAGACTTCCAGTCGAATATTGATGATCGAAAGTCGACATCAGGGTTTGTATTCATGTTGAACGGTGGTGCTGTGAGTTGGAGAAGCAAGAAGCAGGACACTACAACGGATTCAACAACAGAAGCCAAATACATTGCTGGATCAGATGATGCAAAGGAGGCAGTGTGGTTGCGCAAGTTCATCTTGGAGCTTGGTGTAGTTTCCTCTGATACTCCCATCCCGTTACTCTGCGATAACACGGGAGCCATTGCCCAGGCAAAGGAACTCAGATGACTTCAAAAGAACAAGCACGTTGAAAGGAAATACCACATCATTCGGGAGATCAAAAGCGTGGTGATATCATCATCACCAAGGTGGCTTCTGCCGACAACGTTGCTGATCCTCTTACCAAACATCTGACACAGAAGGTTTTTGACCAGCATGTAACGAGTATGGGTTTACAGATTGTAGATGAATGGTTCTGAGGGCTAGTGGGAGATTGTTGGACATGTGAGCCCCGAGCGAACCATTCTTACAATAAATGTTATTGTAATATATATGTTTTATCAATAAAAGTTATTGATGTTTCACTCCCTTTTTTGAAATTTAATGAATGAATGCACTATAAGGTCCCTCTGTACAATTAGGGTTATGTACCATGGCCATCTTGATGATCATATAGCTATTGATTCATTAAATGAATCATAGAGACTGGTGTTTGGATGACTATCTAAAGAGTTAGATAGAGGATTCATCAAGCAATGTCAAATGATTATTAAGAGATGATCTCCAGCCTGAGTAGGAGATGGCAATCCTTTCTCACAAAGGCTGAAATTTGACCGACCTCTTGATGCAGGTCCTCTGCATGGGAATAGTGATTCGGAGGTGTCAGATTAGTTAGGTCAAAGGGTTGACTTAGCGAGATCGACATAACCTAAGTCCTATGTTGAATACTGTCACAACATAGGCACACATCCTCTGACCAGAGATAGATGTGTTACTATATGACTGAGTTTGTACATTTGGCAGACCAATAGGTTGATGACCTAACCAAGATCTATACACCGACGAGCTGGTGTGCATGTAAGGGCATGTGAGTAATATGATCTCTCAAAGGGATCATACAGGTTCACTTATGAACAAGAAGACATGAGCTCACTCATGAGGTATTGGGACGGATCAAATTCCATGCATGGTAGTCGTGCTTCGGAAGCATGACAAGAATTTGAAGGTATGATATATGCTTTGGGATAGCATATGATCGATACCGATTCCCAGTGACCAAGATTGAGAAACTTGGTGATCAAACCCTGAAGAAGACAGTGTAAAATTGATCAACATCTTCATGTTGATCATAGGTCTTCCAATATGCAGGATGCACAAGTATTAGGAATACCTGAGGATGATGTGATCATAAACGATTGTATAGCCATGATACTTCCCTTCCGAGGGAGTGATGAAAAAGGTTTGGATTTTAATGGCTCCTCTCAGTAGAGAAGCAATCTGATCTTGGTCCAAGTGTTGGACATTGGTCTGAATGAGATTCAGATGCAATGAGAAGATTAGATTTGCGGTCTTGATTTAATCAAGCATCTGTGGGAGGTCTGTGAGATCTGGATTTGAGATGAGATCTCAACATCCAAGTCACTATAAGTGGAACAATACAATCGCCCTGTCCTTATATCCAAGTATCTGCGGAGAAAGCACTTTATTCCTGAAGGAGTTCAAGAATAATTCCTTTGATGAATTCTATATCCAAGCAATAAGATGTTAATAATTAAATGAGATTTAATTATCAAGAATAATATGAATAGGATTCATATTGTGAAAATGATTATCTAAGATAATTAAATGGGATTTAATTATCAAGGAAACACATTGTGGATAATGCTATCCATAGTATCTGCGTATATTATAAATGTGATTTATACTATATTAGAGAGAGAGCACTTTTGTAAATAGCATTTATTAATTGTTAATGTGAATTGGATTCACATTAAGCAATTAATTGGAAATGTAATTTACATTTTTGTTTGGGTTGTGAATGTGATTCACATATTTTCAATGGCATGATTGAAATATTCTCTAATTAATTTGGAATTAATTTAGCCGATAAATTTGCAATAAATGTTGTTGCAAATAATTAAGAGATAATGAGATAAAATAAAAGGGAGATAATCCACCACCAAATGAGGTGGGTCACCCATGAATTGGTCATGAGTGACGCCCCATGATTTTAGGGTGGATTATTATCCCCTTTTAATTATTATCCTATTATCTTGTGATAATTGATTTTATTGAATTAAATTATGTTGATGATAATGAAACATGTATTTAATTTAATATAAATTAATATGGTGTTGTTTTTTAACAACAATGCTCATGGCCATTGATTAAAAACACATATCAATCTAACCATTGATTTTGTGTATGCCATGGATTGTGATCCATGGACTCCCAAACTAGTATATAAAGAGGGCAACCCTAGCCTCTTGAAGATACATCATTGTACACATCTAATCTCTCTCTCTCATCTCTCATTCTTGCCATCTCTCTCTCTAAAGGTGGCCATCCACCTTGTGATTTTGAGGGAATAGAAATCGCATCTACGTCGTCGTGCTGTCGCTTTGATTGCTCGTGGATCTCCATCTTCTTGGGGCTTCTCGCTCTAGAAGGAGATGTCGAATTTCGTTGGATGAAATCAGGAGATTCAAGGCTTGGATCTTCATCGAGGATTGCGGGAAATACGCGTCTCATCATCGTGCCCGCAAGTACCATCTTCGTAGATTGGACTTGAGTCAGGAGGATCTCTTGCTTTAGAGATCTAGTGATCGCAACCACGCTTCAAGAGATATTTCTAATAATTTGTGGTTAGATGAAACAATCCAAAAAATATTCTTGTGATCATGTGGTTTCATCTCTTGATTTAAAATTTTTAAATTCCGCTGCTCCTAGCGACTAGTGCGACTAGCCGCTCCAATCGCATAAGATGTGATCATCACGCTTCCATGATGCGCTTGAGGATTCCTCATATCCTTCATCTCTTTCATTTAATGACAGTTGCAATTGGTTGCATATGTTTTAGAAGACAAAAAATTGATATTAAGGTTTAACAGTCATCCATAGATATTGATGAAATTGTTGCAACAATCTCTATTAGATTGATAGACTTCATATTTTCAGTGAGAGAGTCCTTAGTCTTAAAGAATCTCTCTATTACCTGGATATCAGAATACACTCATAGTTTATTTCTAAGTGTTGGAAATAAACATGAATTCTGTAATAAACCTATCATAGAGAGTTACGATGAATATATTTCAGGTAGTAATCTAACAATTAGAGGACTCTACTAAAATACAAAATTTATGAATGGTTCATTAATATTTCTAATACTGAAAATTAAACCTTAAAAGATCAATAGGAGGATGAAGATCATTTGAAAATGATCTAGCATCTAGCTTAGGACATATGTCTATTGATGAGATCAATAGACTAGTAAGAGATGAAACTTTAGAATGTCTAAAATTTCAAAACTTACATACTTATGAATATTGTATTTAAGTAAAATGTCCAATACACCCTTCTCTAATAATGATGTTAGATGCCGAGGTATTCAAGATCTCATACATATTGATGTATGTGGATCATCTATATCATAATAAATATTAATGATATGAGATATCATGCGATGAATTTGTGACATGGGATTTCTTTCCTTAACCTTAGAAAGCTTTGAATTGTTCAACGATTTCATAATTTTGGTTTAGAACCAAAGTTTGAAGGAAGATGAAAATAATTTTTATCTAATCTAGGTAGTTAGTTCCTATTAGATGAATTCATGGAATACCTTATGGAGATGTGAATATCATTCCTATCTCACTTCTCATGATACACCTAAACTCAATGGAGTTGTAGGGAGATAGAATTAGATCACGTGAGACATGATTTGGTTAATGATGAATATTATCATAATTACCTCTTAGTTTCCAAGTATATATGTAGTAGAGACTACAATATATATCCTTAAAAAGATTCCAGGTAAATCTAAACCCAAACATCCTCATAAGCTATGGTTTGGAACCTAACGTAGTGTTGGACACTTGAGGATTTAGGGTTGCTTGGTCCATAACTTTGTCATGGATGCAAGTAAGCTGGAATCTAGAACAAAAGTGTGTCACTTCATTAGGAAAATAAAGGATGGTATTTGATACCTACTTTATGACCTTAAGATTCTTGAAAGATCTCATCTCTAAGGATATGATTCTTAGAGGATGTCTCTCTTGAGAATCAAGATGAAAATGAAGTGAAGGAACTCATTGTCTTGAGAAGATAATGAGGCTCCAGAAATTGGAAACTGAAAGGATAATTAAAGATGAAACACTCATACCTCTTCAAATGGTTTGAGTATGTATTCCATGTGTCAGTGAAGTCTGACAATGATCGAACTTCATGTGATGAAGTTCTGAAGATCATGACATGGAAAGATGGATGTTATCAATAAAAGTCTAAAGTAGACTTCATATACAAATGTTGTATATGGACCATCGAGGATCCATCTATATGGGTAAGACCCATTGAGGTGTAAATGGATCTTCAAGAGATAGAGGGAACATGGTGAGAAGGTTGAGACCTTCAAAGCATGGCTCTTAGCCATGATCTACACATCGAAGAGAAGACATTGCTTGCGGTGAGACTTGCTATTCAGTGACCTTGCTTAAACCCACCAGAATTTTGCTAACTATAGCTACACGACTTGAGTTTGACATCTTCAAGATGGAATTCAAGATTGCATTCCTCTATGAATACCTCTCCGAGGATATTCATATGAAGTAGCCCTAGGGCTTCATGTTGAGTAAATCAAAGTATGCAAGCTGAATAACTCCATCTATAGACTCGAATAAGATTCTTATAGTAGGAACATAAGATTTTATGAAATGATAAAAGTTATGATCTCAGATAGAATCTTGATGAACCATGTGAAGCTTAATGGGAGTGCTATTGTGTTAATCATGCTAAATGTAGATAATATCCTGCTCATTTGGAATGATATAAGGATAGTAATAAGTGTTTTATAATCTGGCTATTCCATACCGTGAGATATGATCTCAAAGATACTTCTTAGATCTTAGTTCTGAAGTTGTTCAGAAGCAAAGAGAAAGGGTATCGGGACCGTCACATTAGTTGTACACCTTGGACATTTTCATTTTCTGGAAAATTCCAAGAAAGGCTTCCTTTCCTTAAGATATGTCACTGACCTATCTAAAGGGATAGACCCTCAAAGAGTTGAGGAAGTGAATGCTACAACTGAATGCCCTTATGCATCAGTTACGAGAAGCTGATTGTATGCTAGATATGTACAAAAGTCAAATGTCTGCCATGCAGTGGGAATAGTAAATGTTACTAATCCTACTATGGTAATAAAACACTTGATTGCAGTAATAACAATATCTTCAAAAATGACAAGACTTTTTTGAGATAGTGATCTCAAAGTATTATCTTCAAACAAAATTAAGACTTTATAAATAGTGATATAAAAGGTCTTAACCGCAGATACCTTAGGAGATAGAGATCTCCAGGAATATGGGTATTCTAATAAGGATTGTGGAAATACTGATTATAGTGTCAAGGACACTATAACTGACAAGATTTAGTATTGGTTGCGTGAGATGCAACATTTGCATTGGATGCGAGTACCGTTACTGGGAGATATGCAAGTGCCCTAAAAGGACTTGGTATAGTCTCTCGGGATCAGTTTACCTACCTATTTTTCTAAATAGCCTATGATTTTCACACGAGTGAGAGTTTAAATGATTAACCCATTAATGGCTCTTTGGGCTAGAGGGTGATTGTTGGACATGCGAGCCCACGGTGAGCTATTATGCAATAAATGTTATTGCGAATATCATTCCCTGATCTGAAATGAAGAATATCATTCCCGATTAATTAGCTGCATTTCATTACTTATATTGAATAATTAGCAATCGTGCACCTATAAATAAATTTTGCATTTTAGCATGCATTTTCGCATTAAAATAAGAAGCCAAATTCACTTGTAAATATTCACATGTATATTAGCTAAAATCATTTATTTGTATATATTTTAAACTAACTCTAAATTCAATAAAATCGATTCTATAATGTATTACTAACATTAATAAAGAAAAATATCAAAAAAGTACTAACATGTAAAATTGTCTAATAAACCCCAAATCCAAGTTTGAAACAATGAACTTTAAATTGTGGATATCTCTCTCATACAGTGTCTGATTTAGGTCTACTCACTTTTAAAGTAATATACATTCAGAGACCTTCAAAACAAAACTAATTTCATGAAAATCGGAGATCGTATATGAAAGTTGGGTTTTGGGACCCTATTGTATCTTGTACATATTGACCAAAATGCCCTTGTACTTTATCTTCTTATTTTCTTAATTATTAAAAATAAAAAATATATTAAGTTGTAAATAATCCTTTCATATTTTCTCTAACTTTATTTTGACTTTTCTCTTATTTATAATGATAAAAAATTGCAAAAGATAAAATATGGTATTTTATACCTATAAGATACCACCCAAAAATATTTTTGTACAGATGTCTTCCTCTGATTTTTGGTCCTTCACAAAAGTTATAGATCTCATTAAGACGATCAAGTTTTGTGTTGACCACTTTTTGATTTGAACCCTTTGTTATTTCTTTTTTATTTTCTTTACATTTAATTTTTGATGTTTCCAGGTGCGACATGTGGCAGCTCCTGAAGCCGCTATGTGTCACCTATTTTTTAATTTAATTTATTTTATTGATTTCGTATTTTTGTTTTATGTTATTATTTGTTTTAACTAATTATATTTATTTATATATTTTCCCTACATTTTTTTAGTAGCCTACTTATTTTATTTATTTCCCCCTTTTACTTCTTCTCCCTCTACTTGTTCCCCACTCCAAGTCATCAACTTTCCATTTTATCTACTTTCTCCACTTCCTTTCTGACTCCCTCATCGTTTTTTTATTCACTGCCCCTCCATCATTTTTCTTCATCCGCCGATTTGAGAGAAGAGAGGTCGAGCCCCTTTAACCTACATGTGACAATTGAAGGAGACAAGTTGAGCGACGACGACCTTTCAAGTGAGATATACGGTACCACTTCGCCGTGTCGCGAGCTTCCAAGCAGGCTCACTTAGCTTCGAAGGATTCCACCATTCTCGAGGCGACGATCGGAGTTGTAGCGTAGCTCCTCCAAATTGTGGCGAATCACATGTAAGCAATCCCTCTCCTCTTCCTTGTCATTTCCTTTTTATCTAACATTTTTTTCCTTTTTGATTCATATCACAATCACACATCATCGCATTTTCATCACCCATATTTTTTCAACCAAACAACACCACCAATCCTCATTCACCACCTCGTAATCATTTTCTTTATTTTTATTTCTACATCATCATCATACAACACCAACATCACCCCTCTCATTTATCTCCATTTTATTCTTTGTTTAAAAAAACTAAAAAAATTACAAAAAAGCTAGTGTCATTCGCCCACGGTGCAGCCGCAACCTCGCGCCAACAGTCTGATCTGTGCGACACACCACCACCTCCACCACGGTGCTCCATGCCACGTCTCCTGCGTGGCCCGCTACCGCACGCTGCCGCGACACTCCAACCCGTACGCACCGCACTCCTCGCTCCGCCCGCACCCTGCGGCCGCGTCTCCCTCCATCGTTTTCCCCACAGGTCACTGCCATCGCCCACCAGCACGACGCCCACACGTCGTGCCGCCATCCAGCGCTGTCACGGGACGCCTTCGTCCTCTACCTCTGTCGCGCCGCCTGCTGAGCACTGCCACGAAAGCCACCCTCTAGCGCTGCCCCGCTCCACCCTCAAGAATGAGCCCTAGAACCCATGTCTTCAAGGTCTATTTTATTTTATTTTTTGGAAAAATTGCATACTTAGTCCATCATATTTCTTCATTTGCAAAATAGTCCCTATTCACATTTCAATTTACTTATTTCACTTTCTGTATTGCAAAAACACCCATGTATTTTCACATTTATTTGGACAACTTTTTGGCATCATTTTTTGATATAAAAATAATAATTTATTGATTAATTAGTTCTACACATTGTTGCTATTTAATTAGATTTTCGTGAGCATCGGGTAATTAATTAAAATTAGTTCGGTGAAAAATTGATTATTTTACCCATGTTCGTGATCTATAATTCATATTAATTAAATATTGCTCCAAAAATTGTGCAAAAATTGTAGTTGATGCATCTAGTTGTGCTTTAATGGCTACCCAAATTTCATCGAAAATGGATATGTATTTTGCCTAAAATAAATTGTTGAGAGATTTATGTAATTGATTTTTAATTAAATCCACGAATATCATTTTTGCGAATTTAAAGTATTCTAGATTTCTCATTTAGATATCTATTTGAGATAAATCGTTCTCTGGATAATTTTATTTTGTGGATTTATTAGGAATTAAATTCTCATATTCACTCTGTTTTCCGTAAAAAAAATCATAAAAAATCATAAAGTGTCATAAAATTCCAAAAACATTAGTGTAACTTAATTTCATCATATTGCACTTCCAGTACATTTTCATAATTTTTGCATCCTGTTTGCACGAAAAATTACATATAAACCCCAAAAAAGTTTGCATTTTTCATTGTTGCATTTTAATCCCAAAATTCAAAAAAAAACATTTCGCATTCAACATTGGATTAGGTTTACAAGAAAAATATAACTTGGCTAATTTGGATTAGTTTCATATTAAAATGAATTTTGGCTAAGTTGATTATTTTCTTAATAACCTAATTCATCTGCATTTGTGCATCTGCATTTTTATCGCATAAAAAAAAATAAAAAATCCCTCTTGGAAAATCGTGAGCTAATTCGCCTAACTTGATCCAAAGTTGTTCCTTTACCTCCTTGAGTCGACCTTAGGGCTTGCCGAGGTTAAAAATACATCAAACCACGCATTCATTAATTCATCGATTCATCGATTCGTGCGGTTAATTTTTTATCGATCATGATTGTCCAACTACAACAAAAACGACAACGCATTTTTATCAAATTAAAAAAGGTAATTTCGCATACATCACTTGCGCCCTCCGCCAATGATCTCGACCTTTAGATGATGTTGGATCAAGGACGGACCTTTTTATCCGACGATTCCAAAGCTGCCATTCATCCCCCCAACCTCCCATCCAAGCCTAGAGGCTCGACCCTTCGAAGCAACTCCACGTAGGTTCGGTACTCCAAGCCTTACCTCCGCACCTGAACCTCCTACCGAATGTCCCGTACGTGCTGCGGGGACATTTTGCAATCAAGTCCTCGGTCTTTATAGAAATTACAGGAAAGTCCCCACCAACCAAGTCACGTGCATGGCACATGGTGCACGGGTAATTTGCAAGAAGCCCTCATTACTTTCCAGACTTACACGGGGTCCAGACTTTGGATGACGTCAGCATCATGTGCTTAGCACATGGATGCCTCGGGAAAATGCATCTGAACCTAGACAGTTTTTGATATTTACAGATAAGACCTTTAGGGAAATGTTTGAAGAATAAATAAATATTTTTATTACATTTTAGTCCTTGAACTTCATTTTAGCATATATTTTTCATTTGAAATATGATTTTAGCATATAATATGTAGTTTTGAAGCTATTTTCATGCTATATCATTTTGCATAGTTTGATGGACAGATTTGTAGCTCATTATTGATGATAATTATTTGATGAACCTCTTTGATCCATGTAGTCGACATTCTAACTTATTTGTGCAATAATTTATTGAGAGATTTGCTGAATGATATTTGCAGGGACTAGATTACGGGGATTTGAATTTGATTACTTCTCTTCATAACTGATAATACCTTTTGAGAAATTTGCAGGGGCATGAACTAGGAGGAATTAGTTCACAATTTATGAGATGAAATTTATTTTTTGATGAATCCTATTCATTATTTTTTAGACTCGCTCAATAACAGATTGCGAGATTTAATTCTATACTATTATTGAATATTTAACTTTGATAGGAACTTAATTAAGATTCAATCCTTTAATATTATTATCTTTTATTTGAGGAATTAAATCACAGAAATTTTAAGGATTAGTGTTTTTATTACGAGTATCAATTAATCTTCTTACCTGCAGTCTTGGATTAATTTGAATTTCTCTTGAAACTACATTTATTGATATGCGATTAATTTTCAGGATTTATTGATTATATTATTGAGGATTTAATTCGTATAAAATCACAGATCCTGCGATCCATTATCCGCTCTGTTTATTTTTCTTTGCATTGTATTTCATCTTCACAATTCTCTTTATTTTCTGACATAGAAATTAATCGAACATTTAATTATTTAAGTTAATTTAATTTAAAACAATACAACGAAAAATCATTGTTCCACGTGTTTGATCTTGGTAGACTTGCCAAGAAAAATTCTCCACAACATTCAAAGATTGTGGTTTTTGCTGAATCGAAGATCGTCTCTTATGCTACAATTCTTTATTACTAAAGAGGCAATTTTAAAGTTCATCAAATGGCACCATTGCCAGGGACACGACTCACCTTTTATCATTTTGTCAATTTTGTTGAAATATTTTTGATGTGAATGTTTTCAAAAATATCAGGTCTTCTCATCACGTTATTTTTGCATCATTTTTATTGATTATTTTTCTTGATATTTTCTAACATTATTCTTTTGTGGCAGGGCCCATGGAGATCGAGGACGCTTGATGTACATGGAGGCGTGGAGTTGGGAGCTCTCACTACGAGGAGCTACAAAAGAAAATCAATATAGATTCAAGAAACATTAGTTAGCTCTTCATTCATGTATTTTCTCGTAAAAATATGTATCATGTGCATTCCTAGTAGCCCTCGTTTGAGGGCTCGCGTGTGTGAAAAAAGGAAAAGATATATATATATATATATATATATATATATATATATATATATATCACTAGATGATCTACCCCCCTCTCACACACACATATACATGCATTACATATATCCACTCACCCCACCCCACCCCCTCATCATTATGTATATTCACACACACACCCCTCCCGCATTCACATCTTCATATGTAAAATCCCCCCCTCCCATCTCCTTTAGATTCTTCTGTATAAATTCAAACCCTAACCCTAATAGCCTCAGACTCCCTAGCCCAAACTTCAAATCTAATGTTTAGGCTATTTTCAGCCTAAGTATAGGGGGGGGGGACTAAATCATTCCTTCCTCTCCTTATTTCTTATACTTAGGTCATTTTTGATCTAAGTATAGGGGGACCCTCCGATCAGTTCCGCTATATCACCTTGTATTAAACCAGGGCTATGGCTTCATATCACTTGTGTTATGAGAGCATAGCAAAAGTTAAGTATAGGGGGGTATATCATATATTATTGTATATATACTATAGCCATAGCTCGTGTTTTAAAATTCTTGAAAAATTTTTGGGCTTGGTTTAAGTTGACCTAATGAACTGATTTTTGTAATTTTTTTTGTAAAAAAATCTTTTTAAATTTGAGGGACTAAATTTTTGTAAATAAAACTAACAGTTTTCAAAATTCCATAAAAATCTGAAAAAAGTAAACATTTTCTTTGTAGAGGCTCTGATTACTAGGATTAAAAATGAATATCTACTCTTCAGTGAGGGAACTTCAATCTCTCTTAATAGAGTGGGTGGTTTGGAGGACATCGTCTATGGTTCCATCTTCAAGCAACACGGGACCATCTAATGATCCGTACTTACACGCATACTGGCTGGAAGAAGATGCAACTATTCATACGAGCTTAGGGCTACCATTGTCTCTCATAGGAATAAAACATGAATGAAAAATTAAAATTCGTAAAAAATTGCAAAAGATAAAAATCACAAAAATTCTCTAACTCTGGAGTTGGTGTATTCCTGAGATATTGACATTCACTCAAGGCTTGAGGATTTAAGGACACTAATTTTATGAGATTATGAGAGTCAGAGCTAGCCGGTCTTAGTCATTAGGGTTTTAAACTTTATAATCCACACTTCCCTAGTTTGAAAGATTTGAGCGCTATATTGCACTCTTCATCTCTACTCTTTAAATAATATGATCAGTGCAACACTTTCACAACTGCATGATTGATGACATGAGTTGGGTTATTACTTGAGGAACTAGGACTAAAGATTTATGTACAGACCCGATCTAATGATGCTCGAGGATGGGATAAAGTTAATGAAGGCTTCGAGAAACCTGAGTGTCGGCAAAACCCTATCCAGTATGTGAACAAGTTCATATTCTATCGCTTGATATTTACCTATATGCCAGGGTGTGATGAAACATAATTAATTGTTGATTAGTGTGCGTCAACTCTTGGTAAAAGAAGTGGATCTAGCCGAAAAGAAAACAAAGAAAGAAATATATCAAGAAAAAACTCTACCTTTAAATTCAAATTACAAGGAGCTTCTCCAAAGGCGGGTGCTCCCAAACATTTTCAAAGTGTCCACTTGGACTAAACACAATTAGGACCAACGAGTCGGGCTAGCACCATAAAAGGGATATGCATCGTATAGTGATATAAGTCTGGGTGTCGAAGGTATCTTAGATACTCAAAAGAGACACACCCCGGTGTACTCCCATAAAATAAGTGCAGAAAACTCCAAATTCTCTTAACGGACACATTGATCAACAAAAATAAAAATATACAAGTGTTGAGTAATAAGTCACTCGAGAGGACTCATGTTCCAATGTGAGGGAGAGAAAAATAGACACAAACATATGCCCTCCATCATCTGGCATCCATCTACACTTTCAAGTTTGACAAACTAATGAGACGGTTGATTGAAGCAAGAATAGACTTATTCCCTAGTGTTGAGGATTAGGTCTAGAGGAGAGTCTCCTGGACTGGTACTTTGGGTGATGTCTTGACTAGAGTCTCATGATTACAGTACACTAAGTTTCATATCCTTATATTTTATGTACAAACAAAGAGTCTGATAATTAGAGAAGTTAGATTCCTTCCGACTAGAGTATAGTTGAGCCCAGAATTTTAGAATCATTTAAATTAAAGGTCTTCGAAGAATTAAGCCCTGACATTTTCACATGTACTGTCAGGGGTTAATCTAACACATTCATTCTTTAGATGCTCAAGGATGAGCATAGTTTAAGCATAGGGGTACGATGAATTCCTCTTGAATCTTCATTATTCGCTATTTTTATCCTCGATTAATAAGAACTTTATGAGAAATCTTCACTAATTTCGCATCTTTAAGAATATACTAACCTATTAATTAACATTACTTTTATTGTATTTAATTATTACCATTTTTTCTTTATTTTTTATTTTTATTAAAACCCAGAAAAATTAGATTAATTACTGTATATATTTGTTTTAGGTTTTAAAAGAAATTTAAAATACAAAAATATTAAAACCCCAAAGTAGTGTTTTTATCCCTTAAAAATACTCCGCAAAATTCATCTTTGTACAAATGTCCTTGTTTGACTCTTTGTCCAACATGAAACTTGTATACCTCATCGAGATCTACAACTTTTATGTTTGACTTTTTTCCTAATTTTGCTTCCTTCTAATTCTTTTGGATTTTTATTTATTTTACTATTTTCGAATTTTCTGGAGCGACCACATGACGCCCTCTAGGTCGCCCGCGTGGCCTGCTCCTCCTCTCACCACCCGATCGTCTTCTGGGCCATTAGATCGACGCTAACTCGCCCCCATCGTGGCCATTATTTCCCGCTTGATTCTTGGATTTCTGATCATCCTCTGGCATCCATAACCGTCCACTTCCGCCTTCATTTCCACCTCACGATTACCTCCCATCGTGCGCTCCAAAATCGTCCACATGGCAGCATCATTTTATACCACCCGCCAAGCCTCTCAGCCATTCGATCTACCCGCATCAAGTGACTCACAAGCAACCACTTCACCTATTCTCCTCCTACCATTGGATTCCGACATAATTCTATCTCAGCCCTCCATCTCTACCTGCTTATTCACCGCTAGATCAGATCTTGATTAGATATGTGCCACTGCTTCGTGCATCATCTGGGTTCCGCATCATCGTCAACCTCAAGTAATTCCCTCCACCTCACGCTGATGCGGCTAAAATCTGATCATGGCTTTTGATGTTATAAAGTTGTCGGTGTAGAAAAGCCGCGAAGAGATCTCAGTCGATCAAACAAATTCGATTTTTAGAGAATAAAAACCTATACTATTTATTTTACTAGTTGAGTGTGCCTGGGTCGAACTCAAGGAGGCAGAATAGAATATTTTGACTTTTTTTAAGAAAATATTTTTTGCAATTTTATTTTTCCTCTTTTTAAAGCGATCAGTGAAAAGCTATGATTTTTATTGAGTTTTTGATTTCATATTTTTATTTGATTTTAATATTTTCCAATTTTTATTTATTTTTCAAAGAGATATTTTTCACAAAATTTAACTATGACATAATAAGTGGAATATAGGTGATACTATATAATAGGTAAAAAGCCGAGCAACGGACTCGGTTAACACACGAAATTCAAATCAAAACGAAGATGGTTTGCGAAGAATCAAAACACGATAAAACTATGAGAAAAATACACGAAGAATAAATGGAAAACTCGCGTAGGTAGTTGTATAACTACCCCAAGAAAATCTACAAAAAATGAGGTCAAAATAGGTCCAAAAATCCCCTACAGCCCAGGGGTATAAGCGCAAGAAAATGTATTAAAAAGTTCTGCAAAATGGTCCTTAACAGGGACTATTTTGAAAGAAAAATAAGAAGTTTTACATTTAGTTCCCTACGGAGGGACCTAAATGTAAATACTGGATAGTTCTGAAGCGAGGATGAACATCAAAAAGTCGATTGGGTTTATTATGCAAAGTCTCCACCGTTTCGTTTTAAAAGGCTGCGATTAGAAGCTGCGCGCTGATCCTGGCTGTCCAGATGGGACACGTGTCGCAAGCCTGTGCGCCTGGAGCTCTTCAGCTGTTCTTGGGTTTGTTACACAACTGCCGATGAAGGCTTCTTCAACGAATTTTCTCCGGCGATCGGCGGCAATCTGAGACCTCCTGTGGGGCCAGAGGGTTAGCTCCTCTAACCCTCGAGCTTGCTCGCAGTGGTTGGCGGCCGGAGATGGCTTGAGGCGGTGGTGGAAACGCGATGAAGTCGAGTGTCTTGTCGAGCTGGAGGTTGAAGGAGGCTGGAGCACCTCTTTTGAAGGTGATTTCCATGAAGATCGAAGGTTCCATATGACTTTAAGTTGCACCCAATCAAAGAAGAACCTGCAAATAGAAGATTTATGTGCTCGATTCACAAAGAATCGTCCAAAAGATTATAGTTTAGCAAGCTCCAAGTTGGTGTTCTAGACTTAGAAGAAATCCGCATTCAAAATGTGAGAAAAAAGATGACGCGATTTGAATGGTTTTTGAAACGATTTGAAAGTTTTTGATGATTGAGCGTCTAAGCTAAATGATTAGGTGAGCTAAAGATGGGATTAGCCATGCTAATCGTGGCACTATAATTGAGGCAAAATGTGATGAAGATGAATGACGAGGTCTATGGTTTCAGAGATGTATTTACCTCTAAATGATGCTCGACGGTCGATCTTCGTCGGAGCTGAACACGACGCTTTGGCGGCGATGCAAGGCAGCAAGAGCCTTGGAACCTCCTCCGATGTTCCCTCCTCCACGCGGGCTTTCTTGGGCGGAGCTGTCACCTCCAAATCCGGCGAAGCGAGACGTGGATAAATGGGGGCCGACCACTGGAACTGAATGTTTCAGGTGGCAGGAAAATTAAAAATGGCGACATTTGGGCTCTTTTATAAAGAGATTTCGTGCACCCCAAGTTAAATCTAAGGGTTGGCGAGCTTGGTGGTAGTTAGGAAGTGAAGATCAAGGGTTGAAATCATCGGAAGGAGTAAATATACGCGCGAGAAAATTAGGTGAAGGCAGCCAGTTGGAACAGATTTTGTTCTACCTGTTTCTTGAGGAAGATGAACCAGGTGCTGACACGTGTCATCATCTGGTTGGTCCAGATACTAAAACTACTTGTAAATTCATTATTAAATAATAAATAACGTTATTTTAAATAGGTATAAATACAAGAAATGTAAATAAATTAATTATCTAATTTATAGAATAATTGCTTTTTATGAATAATAAATATTATTCAAAATATAAATATTATATTAATAAATATGTATAAATAAATAGGTTTTGGATTTTTAATTTAATAAATAAATAATTAAAAATTAATTTTATATTTTCTTAATTATTAGAACAATAAATAAAAGTTATGTGAATTTTTAGGGATTTTAATAAATTAATTTACATATATTAATAAATATGGGTATAAGTTATACAGTTCATTTTTACCTATAATTTAGGGTTTTTGATTTTATTAAAATAATCAATAAGCTCCAAAAATTATGAGATAAATTAGGGTTAAATTACAATATCATGAAATTATTTAGAAATTATATAATTAAAAAAACTATAAATAATGTGTGCTACATAAAATAAATAGCCCAGAAACCCCGTTGTCATTTGATCCCCACTGACTTTTTGCAAACGGACTCCGAATTCGATGAAACTACCTTTATTAATTAGAGAATATTATTTTATGAACTTTAAAGGTGAGTAGAGTGAAATTGGAGTTCGTATTAAGAAGTTATGATGTTCGGAAGTTGAGATTTTGACAATTTAAAGGCTGGATTTCTTGGCATCTATATAGGGTAATATTTTAACTTATTTTTATATTTTTATATACATTTTTAGAAATAATTAGGAAAAGAGTTTGATAAAAAATATATACATATGAGTTAATTAAAAATCTTTGAAGTTTTGTATTTATTTTATAAATAGTAAAAGATGTATCAAGTGTGACTTAATTTATTTTTTTATTTTATTTCCTTATCTCCCCCTACTTTTTGGTTTGTCGACCAATCCATGATGTCTTGGTCTCGGGGTTTAGGTTATATAAATATACCTTGCAGTTATATTTATATTTCTAATTCATATTTTACATATTTTCATATTCACAATCTACCTTCTTTTCTTTTCTTTATTTTTATTCTTTTATTTATTAACATGTTTTTATGCTTAAAAGTTAATATTATTCATGAATGGAATTTGGATAAAAGATGAAGAATATTTACATGCATTTGTTAAGGGTTTTAAGACAAAATGCGACAGAAAAGTTAATGAATCATGGATTCATCAATCCCCTACACTTAAACTTTGCTAGTCCCTTAGCAAACACTTATTTGAAAAATAAGAAAAAATAAGAAATTTAGAATAAATTTATTTTCCTAAACAAATTCATGAGAACAGACAAAGGACAGAGCTCGATCAGACCAGAAACAAGCATTTTGTCGGAGCCTTAACTAGGATTATGATTTTATCCTCAACAGTCCTCAAGTTCCAATAATCCTTATTCAAGATCACTTCATCGGCTATTTCAGACTCACTTATTCATATCGCAAACTCTATCATCTTTGAAGTCAACTTGTACAATGTGTGAATTGATTTAGCTCTTCCTGCTTAGAAAACCGAAGAAACCGTCCATCCCGGCTATACACTTCTATTGCTTCCTCATCCACCTACTATTTCCTCAGGGAGGAAGGTATTCCCTTCTGAGTTCAGTTCTGCTATGTCCACAATCGAATATAGAGAGAAGATAGAAGAATGAGAAAAGAAGTGGTGTGCGACCAGTGTAGACGCATCTCCATCTGAAGCTCAATCGGTGTAGCTGAGTCTCCACTATGATGTGCAGGTACTTTTGGTGGAAGCTTGGACCATTGTGGTCATATTTGTATTTGATGGCTTCTTCTTTGCTTTGACTTTGTAATTTGTTTGCACTGCATTCATCTCTTTGTGCCTCGACGGATATAACATCTTTTGTTCCGTCCTTTTTTGAGGTCTTAGAAAGAATTGTGTCAGCAGATCCTTCCCTCATCCGAAGCAACTATCGCAACCCCAATCTCTCCCGTCTTTAGACTTCAATGCCGCAAAGACAAGGATAGAGACGTACTACCAAGATGTACAACCCTTCACAACTCTATGCAAGTCGAGCTAAGTGCGGAGTGCATATGTTCAAGATTGGTTCACCGGTGTAGAGTTGTACGGATGACACCAAATGGTCTACTTAAGCACAGATGACTTGATTTCCCTAATATGGTCTTTATGGAACCTAAAGATTTAAGTCACAGACCTGAAGAGTCTAAATTCCAGATCCTAACTAGGCTCCTTACAAAGAAAGTTAAAAGCCGTGATCAAGCTCCATCCTTTAGACTAGAGACTCAATCGTTAATTCCAGAAATCAAACTTATTCTGAAAAATGTGAATGCAAATGCAACCATGTTTTTGTGAAGTATGCTTTCTGAATTTTATTCATTTTTATGGATTTTATGGCTTTCGTGGTTTTTATGACTTTTAGGGTTTTGTATTTTTATGGATTTTCTGGTTTTTATAAACATGTCCTTTTTATTCACGGGTTTTACAAGATATTTTATTTAGGTTAAGTATCTAATAGATTTTATGGTTTTTTATCTACAGAAAATTTTACAAGGATTGAGTAATTTTTACACATGTTTTAATAAATAAGATTTTAAGTAAATATTATACACATTTTCAATATATATATTTTAGTTACGGCTTTTAAATACAAGTTTTAAACATATTTTATTATTTACAAGGATTTTATAAATAATAAATAAATATATAAATAGATTTTAAATTAACCCTTACCCACTTTTTATGGATTTTATAGATATAGAAAATACATCAAAGTACAAGTTATGGACAAAAGTATATATACAATATATACGCACCCCCATATACTTAGCTTGAGCTATGTCCCCATAGCATCAAAAGAGAAAAAGGAGTACATAACTCGTGCTAAGTAAAAGTGGGTAAAAAGAATATACGAGACAATTCAGTCAACCCTCCCCCTATACTTACGATCTGGTAATCGTAAGTATAACGGGAGAGCAAAAACGGGATGACTGAGTGAAAAGAATAAATAACGAAAGTTCAAAAAGGAATAAAGAATACGAGATCATGGAAATCACTCGATCCCCCCTATACTTAGGATAAGGCATCCTAAGTATAGAAAAGAGTGTGGCCAAAAATCGGAGACCAGTGATTTATGGAGAAGAAAAGATATACAAAAGAATCAGAACAAAATATAAAATGTGAATCAACGAACAATCGATCCCCCTATACTTATGATCTGGTATCCTAAGCATAGAAGACGAGCAAAAATGGGGTCGATTGTGGTCTACGAAGAATATACAAGTGTTGCGGCTATCCAGAAATCGAATGGCTCAAAAGAATTTGTACAGGATGAGGTGAAATGAAAGAATGATCATGATTCCTGTACAAAATAGATCACTTCAGTACGAGCCATATGATTAGTAGTCTCGATGAAGTGCTTCAACAACTGCCCATTAACCACGAACAGTTCTGCACCAGGTGACACATCTGATATTGCTATACTGCCATTATCGTGCACCGTTATGACTATGTACGGTCCTTCCCACTTTCTTTTTAATTTGCCGGAAAAAATTCTCAACCTTGCATTGAACAACCAAGCTTTCTGCCCAGGGACAAAGCTCTTGTGTCGAATGTGTCTATCATGCCATGTCTTCACTTTGTCCTTATAAATGAGGGTGTTCTCGTATGCCTGATTTCGAATCTCTACCAGCTCATTCAGATCTATCTTCCTCTTGGCTCCTGCTTTCTGCTTATCCAGTAAGATTTCTCGAATTCCCATTCAAATTTGTGCATGATTTCTATAGACAAGTGGCACGGTCCTTATTGATGAAATGGCTACCCCCATCTGAAATGAGAATACGTCGAATCCCAAACCGCGAAATAATGTGTTCCCTTAGGAACTTGCAAACGGTTTTACTGTCTGCGGTTCGTGCGGGTATAGCCTCCACCCATCTACTAACATAATCTACAACGAGAAGGATGTACTCAAAGCCGCTGCTGGAAGGGAACGGTCGCATGAAATCTATGCCCCATGCGTCAAAAATCTCGCAAATGAAAACGGGTCGCATCGGCATTGCGTCTCTAACACTGATTGTCCCTACTGCTCTCTGACAATCTGGGCAACTCTTCACAAATGTGCAGGCATCTTTAGTAAGAGTCGGCCACCATAATCCGCTCTGAAGTACCTTCTGCATTGTCCTCTTCCCTGAGTGATGTCCTCCTGCTTCCAAAGAATGACACAACGTGAGGACACTATTATATTCCTCCTGAGGAATACAACACCGGTAAACACAATCCGGTCCTTCGCGAAAAAGAACCGGATCCTCCCAGTGGTAATATCGTGCCTCAGAAAGTAGTTTATCAACTCGGTTCTTTGGCCAACCATGAGGACTTTTCTGTGTGACCAGAAAGTTCACTATGTCTGCATACCATGGAAGTTTAGTAACTACAAAGATGCTTTCGTCAGGAAATCTCTCTGCGTTCTCTAGCGTGTACTCATCTGAAGTATGATCTGTCTGTAATCGGGAGAGGCGATCAGCTACCACATTCTTTACCCCAGGTTTATCTTTGATGTCCAAATCAAATTCCTGAAGTAATAGAATCCATTGTAGAAGGCGTGCCTTAGCATCCTTCTTTTCCATAAAAAACCGGATAGCTGAATGATCTGTGTATACGGTTATTTTTGAGCCAAGAAGATAAGATCGGAATTTATCTAACGCAAACACTACTGCCAACATCTCCTTTTCTGTCACTGTATAATTTCTCTGAGCCTCGTCTAAGGTTCTACTAGCATAGTGGATGGCAACAGGAAGCCATTCCTCCTCTATCCTAATACAACCCCAACCGTAAAATCTGAAGCATCTGTCATGATCTCGAAGGGAAGAGACCAATAGGGCGGCTGTAGGACAGGATCACTGATAATATTTTCTTTAAGTTTGAGAAAGGCACTAAGACATTTATCATCTAACAAGAACTCGATGTCTTTGCCTAATAACTCAGTTAACGGTCGAGCAATCTTAGAGAAGTCTTGGATAAACCGTCGGTAAAAGCCGACATGCCCCAGAAATGACCGTAACTGTTTAATGTTGGACGGTGGTTCGAGTCTTTTGATAACATCCACCTTGGCACGGTCAACCTCCATGCCTCGCTGGGAGATGACGTGCCTCAACAAGATCCTGTGGGTAACCATAAAATGGCTCTTTTCCCAAGACAGAACGAGATCTACCTCACAACATGTTTTAACAACCTGGTCTAGGTGCGCTAAACAATCGTCAAAGGACTCACCGTAGACCGAAAAATCATCCATAAAAACCTCTAGAAAATCACCGACCATGTCCGCAAAAATAGCAAGCATGCACCTTTGGAAAGTAGCGGGAGAGTTGCACAGTCCAAAGGGCATCCGTCTAAAGGCATACGTATCGAACGGACATGTAAAAGTGGTTTTCTCCTGGTCTTCAGGAGCAATTGATACCTGGTTGTATCCGGAGTAACCGTCAAGAAAACCGAAGTACTCCTTCCCTGCCAACCGTTCTATGACCTGGTCTATAAAAGGCAACGGGAAGTGGTCCTTCTTTGTCGTGGTGTTTAATTTCCTATAATCAACACACACCCGCCACGACGTGGTTACTCTCTTTGGAATCTCCTCTCCATTCTCATTTTTAACCATCTGAATTCCCGACTTTTTCGGGACACCATGCAATGGGCTAACCCATTCAGAGTTGGAGATGGGATAAATGAACTCTGCGTCACACCATTTCGTAATCTCTTTCTTGACAACTTCTCGTAAAATCGGATTCAGCCAACGTTGAAACTCTCTGTAGGGTTTGCTGTCATGATCGAGATAAATATGATGTGAACACAAAGAAAGATTAATCCCGCGAAGATCGGATACAGTCCACCCAATAGCCTTGCGGTTTCTTTCTAGAATCTCCATCAGACGAGATTCTTGATCGTCGGTCAGATATGAACTGATAATGACCAGAAACTGTTGATGTGGACCCACAAGGAAAGCATATTTCATATTTGATGGCAAAGTTTTTAGTTAAGGTAAGGTAGAATCTGGATCTGCTGAAACATCCTCCGTATGTAGGATCTGTATTGGTTGTGGATTTATCGGCTTTCTGATTATCCACCATGTCGATGTGCTCTAGAGTCGGACTACTGAAGATGTGCAGAACATCATCCGACTCCTCAGAATGATTCGAGGAAAATAGCTCAGCTAAATTAAAGTCTGTTGCTGGATCATCTGAGATGGAGGAATCGTGTAGAGTCTCTGAATCTGAAAGATCTGCAATAAGTTCGTCAGAAGTCTGATCCCTTTGCTTCTCGTCATCCAGATTGAAATACAAAGTACCATCTGAAGAACCGCCATCTGTAGTCTCGGACCCGTCCTCTGTTAAGCATTCTTGGGTCTCTACTTGATATCTTTCGAGGTCGTCAAGACAGACCTCATCCATGTAATCGCAGGTGGCCAAAAAACTCAAGAAATCCGAAGATGCATCACTAGATGTGTTCGAATCTCTCGCCATCTCTATATGTACCTTCTTACTCTCGGTGCGAAAAGATACCTTCCCTGTATCATAATCAAAGAGAGCCTTTGCGGTTTCTAAAAAAGGCCTCCCGAGAATAATCAGGGTAAGATGTAACTGTGTAGGGAAATTCATGTCCAGGACCGTAAAGTCCACTAGGAATTGCAGACCCTGCATGGTTACGATAACATTCCTTAATATACCCTTAGGTCTCTTTACAGATCTATCAGCAAACTGAAGGATCACACGGGATTTGTAAAGAGGACCTAACTCGAGCCTATCGAGTAAGGAAGAGGGTATCAAATTAATCAAGGAACCGTTATCTAAGAGAGTGCGGTCGAATTTGGCTTTTGCAATCTCGCATCTGACATAATGTGCACCTGAGTCCTTCTTCTTCTTCGGTAATTTGTTCTGAATAGCACAAGATGTAGCCTTAGTCAGAACATGTTTCTCTATGCGGGATCTCTTTTTCATACGTGTGGTGTATCGTTTTTTCAGTTGATTCTTAAGCGTAGGAAAATGATCTAAGGCATCATGAAGCGGGATCTTCAGAAAGATGTGATCTTTGAGTAGATGTTCGGTCTCTGGAGTCACAATGTTCTTTTTGGTTTTTTTCTTTCCTCTTCCTAACAAAGCATCGGGAAAAGGAACAAAGTCAGGAGTCAGAAAATCAGAATTTAATTTATATCAGAATCAGCTTGTACATCGAGAGTTTCAGAATTATGTACAAAACTCTCTAAGACAGAGGAAGAAATGTTTTCTCGAGATTCTCTGCCTGTTCTGGGCTGATGTCATTGTCTGATTCATCAGTGTCCATATCAATGGTATCGGCATCGCTCCCGGCTCTTGAATATACAAATTGGTCCTCATCAACATGCTGATTCTCCTCCTCGGCATTTTGCGGCTCATGGATGTGCTCGTGCTCCTCGTCAAGTGCCTGCTCTTCTACTCCAGCAGGTGCTCGTGGCGATCTATCGCTCCTGAGACGAATGAAGTTAGATAAAAATTCACGAAAAGAGATCGTACCTATAGTGTCGTCTACCTGATCTGTATGCCTCCTCTTGTTGTTCGGGTTCTTTTGAGGCTGGGCTGGAAGAGTGGTCTTCGGTATGGTTAACTCGTCCAAATGACGGTTAACCTGATCCATCTCAGTTTTATGCGCAATCTGGAGCGTACTCACCATATCCATGATCTGATTGAGTGCATGGGCCTGTGAAGACATCTTTGGTTTGGTGTGGTGGCCCTAGCTTGCTCCTCTCTTCTGCCTTGGCATGTATTGTTGAGAGGTGGAAGGCTGAGAGTATCCCCGGTAATGGCGCCATTTTGATGCGGCTAAAATCTAATCGCGGCTTTCGATGTTATAAAGTTGTCGGTGTAGAAAAGTCGCGAAGAGATCTCAGTCGATCAAACAAATTCGATTTTTAGAGAATAAAAACCTACACTATTTATTTTACTAGGTGAGTGTGCCTGGGTCGAACTCAAGGAGGTAGAATAGAATATTTTGATTTTTTAAGAAAATATTTTTTGCAATTTTATTTTTCCTCTTCTTAAAGTGATCAGTGAAAAGCTATGATTTTTATTGAGTTTTTGATTTTATATTTTTATTTGATTTTAATATTTTCCAATTTTTTTTATTTTTCAAAGGGATATTTTTCACAAAATTTATTTATGATATAATAAGTGGAATATAGGTGAAAATATGTGATACTATATGATAGGTAAAAAGCCGAGCAACGGACTCGGTTAATACACGAAATTCAAATCAAAATGAAGACGGTTTGCGAAGAATCAAAACACGATAAATCTACGAGAAAAATACACGAAGAATCAATGAAAAATTCGCGTAGGTAGTTGTATAACTACCTCAAGAAAATCTACAAAAAATGAGGTCAAAAATAGGTCAAAAAATCCCCTACAACCCAGGGGTATAAGCGCAAGAAAAGGTATTAAAAAGTTCTGCAAAATGGTCCTTAATAGGGACTGTTTTGAATGAAAAATAAGAAGTTTTACATTTAGGTCCTTGCAGAGGGACCTAAATGTAAATACTGGAAAGTTCTGGAGCGAGGATGAACATCGAAAAGTCGATTGGGTTTATTATGCAAATTCTCCACCGTTTCGTTTTGAATGGCCGCGATTAGAAGCTGCGCGCTGATCCTGGCCGTACAGATGGGACACGTGTTGCAAGCCTGTGTGCTTGGAGCTGTTCAGTTGTTCTTGGGTTTGTTGCGCAATTGCCGATGAAGGCTTCTTCAACGAATTTTCTCCGGCGATCGACGGTGATCTGAGACCTCCTGCGGGGCCAGAGGGTTAGCTCCTCTAACCCTGGAGCTCGCCCGCGTGGTTGGCGGCCGGAGATGGCTTGAGGCGGCGGTGGAAACGCGATGAAGTCGAGTCTCTCGTTGAGCTGGAGGTTGAAGGAGGTTGGAGCACCTCTTTTGAAGGTGATTTCCGTGAAGATCGAAGGTTCCAGATGATTTTAAGTTGCACCCAATCGAAGAAGAACCTGCAAATAGAAGATTTATGTGCTCGATTCACGAAGAATAGGCCAAAAGATTATAGTTTACCAAGCTCCAAGATGGTGTTCCAGACTTAGAAGAAATCCACATTCAAAATGTGAGAAAAAAGATGACACGATTTGAATGGTTTTTGAAATGATTTGAAAGTTTTTGATGATTGAGCGTCTAAGCTAAATGATTAGGCGAGCTAAAGATGGGATTAGCCATGCTAATCGTGGAACGATAATCGAGGCGAAATGTGATGAAGATGAATGAAGAGGTCTATGGTTTCAGAGGTGTATTTACCTCTAAATGATGCTCGACGGTCGACCTTCGCCGGAGCTGAACGCGACGCTTTGGCGGCGATGCAAGGCAGCAAGAGCCTTGGAACCTCCTCTGATGTTCCCTCCTCCACGCGGGCTTGCTTGGGCGGAGCTGTCACCTCCAAATCGGGCGAAGCGAGACGTGGATGAATGGGGGTCAGCCACTGGAACTGAATGTTTCAGGTGGCTGGAAAGTTAGTTAAAAATGGCGACATTTGGGCTCTTTTATAGAGAGATTTCGTGCACCCCAAGTTAGATCTAAGGGTTGGCGAGCTTGGTGGTAGTTAGGAGGTGAAGATCAAGGGTTGAAATCATCGGAAGGAGTTAAGATACGTACAGGAAAATTAGTGAAGGCAGCCAGTTGGAACAGATTCTGTTCGACCTGCTTCTTGAGGAAAATGAACCAAGTGCTGACACGTGTCAACATCTGGTTGGTCCAGATACTAAAATTACTTGTAAATTCATTTAAATAATAAATAACGTTATTTTAAATAGGTATAAATACAAGAAATGTAAATGAATTAATTATCTAATTTATGGAATAATTACTTTTTATAAATAATAAATATTATTCAAAATATAAATATTATATTAATAAAAATGTATAAATAAATAGGTTTTGGATTTTTTAATTTAATAAATACATAATTAAAAATTAATTTTATATTTTCTTAATTATTTTAACAATAAATAAAAGTTATGTGAATTTTTAGGTATTTTAATACATTAATTTACATATATTTATAAATATGGGTATAAGTTATACAATTCATTTTTACCTATAATTTAGGGTTTTTGATTTTATTAAAATAATAAATAAGCTCCAAAAATTATGAGATAAATTAGGGTTAAATTACAAGATCATGAAATTATTTAGAAATTATATAATTAAGAAAACTATAAATAATGTGTGCTACATAAAATAAATAGCCCAGAAACCCCGTTATCATTTGATCCCAAAACCGACTTTTTGCAAACGGACTCCGAATTCGATGAAACCACCTTTATTAATTAGAGAATATTATTTTATGAACTTTAAAGGTGAGTAGAGTGAAATTGGAGTTCGTATGAAGAAGTTATGCTGTTCGGAAGTTGAGATTTTGACAATTTAAAGGCTGGATTTCTTGGCATCTATACAGGGTAATATTTTTAACTTATTTTTATATTTTTATATACATTTTTAAAAATAGTTAGGAAAAAAGTTTGGTA
The DNA here is from genome assembly GCA_037367405.1 of Ottelia alismoides. NCBI lineage: Eukaryota > Viridiplantae > Streptophyta > Magnoliopsida > Alismatales > Hydrocharitaceae > Ottelia > Ottelia alismoides. Next base: position 164,160 of record JAZKJV010000760.1, read on the forward strand.
AAAAATATTACATATGAGTTAATTAAAAATCTTTGAAGTTTTGTATTTATTTTATAAATAGTAAAAGATGTATGAAGTGTGACTTAATTTATTTTTTAGTTTTCTTTCCTTATCTCCCCCCTACTTTTTGGTTTGTCGACCAATCCATGATATCTTGGTCTCGAGGTTTAGGTTATATAAATATACCTTGCAGTTATATTTATATTTCTAAGTCATATTGTACATATTTTCATATTCACATTCTGTCTTCTTTTCTTTTCTTTATTTTTATTCTTTTATTTATTAACATGTTTTTATGTTTAAAAGTTAATATTTATTCATGAATGGAATTTGGATAAAAGATGAAGATTAATGAATATCTACATGCATTTGTTAAGGGTTTTAAGACAAAATACGACAGAAAAGTTAATGAATCATGGATTCATCACGCGCCCGCTCCGCCCCCTTCCATTTTTAACCATTACCATGCCCTCTCTCTTCTCGATTCAAGACCTCCTCACAACACCCTGATGTCCCTTACCCTCGCCAAACCATCAATGGTCCTCATCATCGCCCCATCTTCCTCGGGCGAATGTTGGAAAACCTCACCCTTATCACCTGAAATCACCCACCTCCGCCTATAAATCAATCGCCGCCACCCTTCACTCCTCGTCCACCATTTCCAGGAGATAGCCTAGCTTCCCCCTCCGGTGACAATGGAGGGGCAATTCATCGAGGCGACGGTGATTCTCCGCCTTGGTGTCGATCGACGACCTCCATGGCTGTGCTGCGGCAGCTCCACCACCGTTGAGCTCCGTGCACGACCGTGTATGCTGGGCGACGACCCCGAGCATCTTCTGATGCTCAACAGAGGCCGAATCCTTTGCCCAATTGTCCTCTCCGATCATGTACCTTCTTCACCATCACTTCCATCGATTTTCTTCAATTTAATTCACCACCTACAATAGACTTTACAGCCCATTGGCCATCCTCCGATCTTCACCACAACACCAGCATCCACGCGAACCCCTCCATTCACCTGCCTTCACCCTCCAGAAGCTTCACCACCTTCACCCCATGTTTCTCTTCTTTGTCGGAGAAGAACCATTGGGCCTCCTCTTTCTCTGCTTCGATCATGCCTCCACTCCACCTCACTTCACTCGTGCACACATATCGCACACTTCGGCTACTACTAATTGCTGTAGGTACTCAATGGACAGATTCTACACCACCTCACCGATCTCTAGCTCAAACGTCGGTGATGCTTCCTGGACAGCCATCTCCTGCTTCCGTCGCCATTCTACAGATCATCGGTCGCCTTCGCCAAGTGACCACAGAGGTCTCTGGATCTTTTGCGCGCATGGAGGAGCTTCGACCGACTCACTTGAGCTTTAACTACGCCACCGTTTCTTCGGCAAAGACAATGAGCAGATGCCGTTGGATGGTGCCTTTGCGATGGCCATCCAACGACCCTCATGGAGACACACCGTGACACCAAGCCTACAACCTTGGAGACCCGAGCTAGGAACCGAAGCGCTTAAGACCTGCCACGCAGCCGCTAAAGCTGCGCTTTCCCGAGCCTGGCCCTCGTGTGCCATTCATGCGAGGGGCTGGGATAATTGCAGAAACCACCTTGGGACTGTCAGAATCACATCCAGGTCCAGACACATGTGCCTCACGTGCATGCCTAGACAATTTACAATGAGGCCATGCCGGATTTGATAATTACATACAAGCCCATGTATGCAGAAGGAGAAATATCATTCGGGCCCAAACAGTTTTGCTAAATTGCAAATTGGTCCCTCTAGCAACCTATCTGTGATTATTTATCTTTATTTTCTCATGTATTTTTATTATGTTTATGCGACTGCATTGTTTCTTCATTATCTTGAGCATATGAACTATGTTTTAATTGATTTTAGTGTCATTTTTGAAGCTTAATTGATTCTCTACCTAATGGCATATGTTATTCATTGAATTGACACTTTATTCAGTATGCTAATTTTCGGAAGTTATATAGATTCTATATTCATCTGCCATTTTCCTATCCTTCATTTTTATGCTTCATGTGTCGCTAAAATCGGTCGTCATGTTAATGCTCACATATTTATGTTTTAGGCTATATTCGTACATGCATATCATTCATATTACATCTCACTTATAATTGCATTTAAAAATCAAATAAAAATTACATGCATCACCCCTTGCATTATTTTATATGCATTTTCTTGTGCATTGGCATGAAGACCTAAAATGAGAAGATACTTACTCTTTAATTAAGAATGAAATTTGATAAATAGAGGAAGAACCTCGTGTCCCTGTGTTTGACCATGGTATGCTTGCCAAGTAAAATAATCTCCACATATTTGAAATGTGGTCTTTGCTGAACTATTTTCATCACCTACACTATGATAAAAAATCGACAATTAAAGTGGTGAAAATGGCGTTCATCACTAAGCATTCGTCATTGTTTTCCCCATACCCACAGTCGGCTTTTCCTGAATTTTTCTTCCTCATGTTTTGTCACTTAAGATCTAAAGGAAATTGGTACTGAAGTAGATGTGTATTTCTGCTCACTTAATTCTTTAGTGAGCGTCTAAATTAAAATTGGGTCTTCTATATAAAATTGACTTAAATTAACCCACAAAATTGAGAATTTTTATAGGAGAATAACCACATCCTTGAATTCATTTATTGCTTTGAGTGAGTGAGGGATGGAAACTAGGATAGAAACAAGATCCGGAGTCTTTATTCAGGCTACAGATTCTAAAAATGACTAGCTACTTCTCAGTGAGAGAACTACGGTCTCCCTTAACAGAATTGATGGTTAAAGAACAATATGATTGGAACCATCCTTAGGTAACACATGTAGCCATTTTGTGGTCCGTAATTGCACCCAAACTGGCTAAAAGTGGATGCAACTAGCCATACGAATTCTTGCTAGTCTTTAGGAAATTTTTCGGCACCTAACAACTTGCTTAAAAGATTCAAGATTGATTTTATCACCAACTAAAATTGCCAAGATAATTGGCCGGACCCTCGCGGCCTCCACTGTGTGAGTTGGTGAAGCTAGGGTTTGTATTGTGTTTGCCTTGGTGTACGTAAATTGAGTTCGAAGTATCAAAAACCACACACTTGTGCCATCATTCTTCCTTCTTGATTTGTATAAATTAGGGTTTCAGATCAGGGTTTCTCTTGTGAGTATCCTATGTACTCACACATTTTCAAACACGGTCCATTATGTCATTCATCTCTTTTGAAAATGTCGGGACATTGGTCTTCGTACCCACCAGATTATTTTGTCTCTATCAAAAACCGATCATCTAAATCCTCTTCTTCCATGCACCCTCCAACATTCGCAGGAGACTCTCAACCTTGGATGAATCCATTCCACTCTATGAATTCTATTCTATTTTATTCAGTCATCCAACCAAATTCAACACTTCTTCCCATCCTTTTCTACACATGATCAACTTCCATCATGGGTTGACCCATCTTATTCCCAATTTCTCATCAAAACTCATGAACCATTTGAAGAGCAATCTACTAGTGAGACAAGCGAGTGGTAGAGATACCAACCCCAACCGACTTCATTTTCTCATCACAATTTTGTTGCGATAGGTTAACACTTCACAAAATCACAACTTTCCTTGACCTTCGGAAATAACATGGTGACTCGACCAAACCGTATGGAGCGTCCCGTACCTAATAATCATCCATACTGGATTGATAATAATGATCAAATCCCTATTGATCAACATGTATTTTACTCCTTCGGATAGCATGCACATGCAAAGGATTGGACTGATTATATCAACATACATGAACCATGTATGTTGAGTACACCGTATCAGGATCTGACCATTCACGACCATGGAAATGAACTCTACTCAACCCAACATTGCATGCTTGAGTTGTGGTATGCTGAGTATGAGACCTACTGATTCCCACAGAATCCTCCTGTAGAGTAGACTCCACCCATGATTGATTATGAACGGTTTTTAAAGGATGACAATTTAAGATAGAAACGAGATATGTTGAGAGAGTTTCTGCTGAGATCATGGATAAAAATGGAAGATGAAATGATTGGATCTCAAGTTGAAAACCTAGAGAACACTCAAAAACCCACAAACTCTGTACACCCTAGGGACAACTCTGACAGCGACACCCCTGCATATTACTCCTTTAGGGATGACTCTGACTCTTCATATCGAAGCTCCTCCTCAGCTGTGAAAAGAACTACATCTACACACCGCACCATAAAGACCAAAAAACTTGAAAAAACTCAAAATACTCAAAAAATTTGAAAAACAAAAAATACCATAAAAATTGAAAGTGGGAATGATTTGAAGAATTTGGATCCTGCTCTGAGGCAAGCACCAAGTAAGAGATTGATTTTTTAACTTCCCATAATGAAGGTCATTGAACACTTCCCTGACCTTGGAAGATTTGTAGCGAGTAAATTAATGCCAAAAAAGTCAGGCAGGAAGAGAAGAAGGATTGAAAGACACATATTGTAAATGGCCAACTTCTTGGTGATGAGGAGAAAGACTAGGAGCCACAGAGTGAAGCGGTTGCCTATGGTTGACTGTAAAATCAAAGACACCACATTCACCCATGCCCGAATCGATGACGACTCAGCAATCAATATCCTCCTGAACTCTGTGTTGTCCAAGATCAAAGTCGGACCAATCAGGAAATCAAGAGAGATCACTCAACTGGCTGATTGATCTATAAAATGGTCAAGAGGAACTATTTCAGTCATCACTACATTCCAAGATGTTCCGCTCAAGGTGGACTTCACGATCATTAATGTTGAGCATCAAGGAGAGTTCACCCAGAGTCCAATCATTGGGAGCACTTCAACACACATTCTTTGAGGAAACATGATATTCTAAGGTAACCCACAAAGCCATCAACAGTCGTAACCATCAAGCGGTAGAAGAACCTTGCCCCGCTACTAAACTTGAGATAACGATTGTTGAACTGACAATTTGATTAAAAATTTCACCCATCCTCTTGTTTCCCATCATTTGCACCTCCACCACTATCGTGACAGATCCTACGAAGGAGCACCTGATGCAAGAATTTTACCATCTAAATGATTATTCATTTGGTTTTAATGACAACGTACAATTAATGCTAACCTTGTAAGACCTCCTCTGACCACTTTGATCAATTCAATCTGATACATGAACTCACCAATGCCAAACCAACTGAGAAAACATATTCATCTGTTGAGGAACTGATGGTCATCACTCGACTACTAGGACCTGCACCGTTATAGACAATAAGGACTAACTTGACCAATCCTTTTAAACTAGTTGCTCCTTCATCTAGTCGGTTATCGGGTGAGAAGAAGAAGAGTACTGATTCCTCGAGATGTTCTCCCGAGCACCTCAAGTTGTATCAATCTCCTCCTCTTCTTATTGCTTCAGATTCTAGAAAACTGACTAAGATGTTGCTTTCGACAAATCGTAAAAGGAATCTTATGAGGAATCCTCATTAGATTCAAACAAGGTGGTCGTCATGAGTGAGCTCAGTTTGGTGATTCAGAAGCCCTATTTGAGCAAGCAGCTGAATATCAACCCCTGGCGAACGACTCATACTCCTCACTACTATTCCTCTAGAGCCGACTCTCTTGGTCTCGTTAGACATATGGGAATAATATCTTATGGACAGACTGAGAATGGTGCTTCATAGTATTCATCATCCGAGGAAGAATCGTTTGACCACACAACTGATCACATTATAAGAAAACAACTTAAGAACAAGAATACTCGGAGTGCCTCCACCTTCCAGTACTATTCTTTTGAGGATAACACCAACGATGGTTGGGAATCATTCGCTTCAATTGCTTCATCTTCTTCCCATCAATACACCTTCCAATATTATTCTTATGAGGATAAAGCCGACAATAGTTGGGAATCATCAACTACATATTCTTCCCATCATTATCACCTCCCACCACAGGCTTACAAAAAAGATTTGTCGAAAACCTCCTTAATCATCAACACCCTGCCCCATGATCCATCGGTTCCCCTGTACATCTTCTTCTTGTAGATACTCTCCTCATCCACTCCTTCTCTCGACTTCCTCAATTTCGCTCTTCTTCTATACTTGTACTGTCCACATCCTACGTATTGGGGGGTGGGACGACATCTATTTTTCTTTTTCTTTTTCACTCTCTTCCGCTTAACACGAGTTATATCTTTGATGAATATCATATTCATCACTCTAAAAGATAATAATAAAGCTCAGATACCCAAAATTCATTGGTATTTATTAATTTGTATTGCATAATTAGCATTGATGCATGTATAAATAATAATCGCATTTAATCATATATAATTGCAAAAAATGAGAATAAAAAAATCACAGCCCAATTGAATTGTAAAATAGGATATCTTCCCTTATTTTTAGTCAATTCATGCTAACTCCAAATCACCTAAAACCATCTCCATTGTGTATAATGACTAACAACAATAAATACAAAATACAAAAAATCACTACACAAATAAGTGGACCAGAATCTCAAACCCTAATTTCAAGACAAACAGACTAAAATGTTGATATCTTCCTCACACAGTATCCAATTTGATCCTACTCACTTTTGAACTAATGTACATTTAATAACCTTCAAACAAGACCAAGTTCAAGTGAATTGGAGCTCATATGTGAAAGTTGGGTTTTAAGCCTCTTCTGTACATTGTGTATTTTACCTAATTTTGACCTATTATTTTATGTACATAATTAACTCCTTTTATTTTATTTATCTTTCATTGATTTTATTTGAGAAAAGTTTTATTAAAATGTACAAAAATCCAAATCCAAATTGAGCTTGAAAATCAAAGGAACTAACTGAGTTGGAGTCTTCACTAACTATTTGTACAAAAGTTCCCTTTCTCGTATTTTATTTTATTTCTTTGTATTCCTAATTAGTAAAAATCTAAAAAGTAGATTTATGCTTAAATATTTATCTTTGATTTTTTTTCATTTTTTTCGGATTTTTAACTCATTTAAAAATAAAAAAACACAAAATCCCAAAATCAAGATTTTCTATGTACATAGAATACCCCAAAGATATCACTTTGTGCAAGTGATCGATTTTGATTTTGGTTTCTTCATGAAAGTTGTAGATCTCATCAAGACGAGCAATTTTGTGAGGATAATTTTTCAAATTGATGTTGTTTGCTATTTGTTTCATATTTTTCTTTGTATTTGATTTTATGAATTTTTTTAGGTTGACACGTGGCAAATCCTGGAGCCACCACGTGTGACTCCTTTTTTGCTTTTTAAATTCATTTAATTTATTAGAAAATATAATAAAAAAATAAAAATTAAAAAATATAAAATATAAATTACACATGGCTACACTAGGGCCATATGATCTCGATCGATCAGTCTGCCCCTGTGCACCTTCTTCCTCCCCACTTTCCTAATCGAGCGTGGCCGCCTCTGATCAGTTGTGCCTTACTCACCAGGTCGCCACCCTTCTCGCACCCTCTTTCATCTACATCGACACCCCCTCTGCATATCTCGCTCGTCGTCCGACCCCCTTCTTCCATTTCTAGCGCCGCCTCTTCCCCTCCATCTCTCGCCTGCCATCGCGTACCCCTTTCCATCTTTGCACCGCCGTCACTCCAATCGGATCCTCCTAGCGATCGCCTTCTCGATTTGCATCCTAATTAATCCCTATATTACACAGCCTGCCCTCCATAGCCACCTTCCTCGTCATATAAACTCTCCCGTGCCTTATAGAGATTGCCATCTACCGATAGCCCTAAATTCCCTAAGGTGATCTCCGGTGGTGATGTCCCGGCCTCCAGCTGCAGCGAGATCCAAGGCTTGTTGGCCTTACTCCAGCACGACCCTCCTCCTTAGCTACTGCTCTCGCTCCGACTTTGTTCGTTGAGCCGACGATGCAACAACCATCTGCGTCCAATTCCACCGACCATCGTTAAGCCACCACCTGCATCACCTCTAGGAGCTTCATCCTCAGCCGCTCCTTCATCTTTGACTCGCTTACGCTGACCTCGATCGCACCACCAAGATTTGCATCGACACGATACAACAACTTCATATCTAGAGCTTCCCCAATCATCCATATGCTTTGCCATCATCGACCAACATCCTTCCATCTTCCTCCAGTTCGCCTTAATATCAACTCCGCAGTTCATCACCTCCGTCAGCTGCCTTTCACCTTCAACAGACGCTCCGTCACCTCTAACCGTGACCAAGCCTCCAAGTTACACCTTCTAGGAGATCTAGCTAGAAAGTTGCCTATGCTTCCTCTGCCCATCCTCCACACTCCGTCCGTCGCTGCTAGGGGCTGACCCGAGGCCCTCCCCACGTGAGGTGCACGTACGGGAGGGAGCACATGATTTACACTCCTCCTCCTGGGATTCTACAGGAAACACCCTCAAAGGTTCATGAAATTGTAGAAGCCACCCTCGCCATCCAAGCACGTGCCCTTGGAATTTTTGCAGAGACACCCCTCTATGGGTCGATAATGTTCTTTAGATCCTTCTTCTGCATTTTTTCTATTTCACTTATTTTCTGAATATTGCATTGATACACCTCTATTCTAGTTGTAATTTGAACCTCTATTTCGCATCATTTTATTATTTAAAAATATGCATTGTGTTTCTCAATAAATATTCTATATTTTACATGTTCCTTATATTTTTATGCTTTGTAGTTAATTAATCATTAATATGTTTTTTTTGGAAATTTATGTATTTTGCCCAATCTGTGCTCTAAAATTCATACAAAATTAACCATGGATCTAAAAGTTACTGAAATTCATGGGTAGAGGATATGATTGTGATTTACATTATGCTAAAAAAGAATTGCATTTGCATGCATATTTTCCTCCATAAAAATCATTTTTTGTATTTCAATAACTAACTTTTTGTAGGTATTAAATTCAATATTTTTAGGGTTTAGGATTTTCCTGAGATAGATCATCTAGCGATATATCTTAGATAATTTTATTTCTTGAAAATAATAGATTTAGTATTTATTATAATTAACTATTGAAAATTTCACTATATGCATTAATTAATCATAAAATATTTACTTTGCATCTAAAATTTTTTAAAAAAATATAGTGCATATATTTCATCATTATTCACATCTCGACCAATTTTCATAATTTTTGCACTCTTTTTAACTGAAAATTGCATTTTAGTCCCTAAAATTAGCCACATTTGCATTTGCATCCGAAAACTTGCATAAAAAATACCAAAAATATTCTACCTCGAAAACCATGCACGAAATCCGATAGACATCCACTGAGGTTGTTCCTTTGCTTCTTTGAGTTTGACATTGGGGCTTTCCCTAAAATCACTCGAATTAATCGAATTAAATATTTAAGTGATCATTTCTTGATTGATTCTGCTTACTCGTCTTCAACAAAATGACACATCATTATTTTAAACGCTTAATTATTCATGCAAATTAAAAGAGGGTAATTCTAGACTCATCAATCTTCTCTGCGCTTCTTGTGCACTGAGGACATAACACTCGCTAGGTGTGGGTGTGTCTTTATACTTTGTATATATTTTACCCATAGCTCGTACTTTCACGTAAGTCTATATTCTATTTTCGGGATGGGTAACTTACTTAAAAGAGTAAGAGAGAGTCTTAACTAACATCGCCTGTGTCAAACCAAAGTTTTGAAATTTGGCTTCTATTCATTTTTGCATTAAAAAACCATTCTGCACACTTGCATTTAACTCAGTATTTCATTCATCCATGCATTCTTTAGTTGGATGTATCCCTGACACTTACACTCTCACACAAGACCTGTGAAGTTCAAGGACGCTTGGTTTATGAGGTTTTAAGATTGAGAGTTAACCAACCTTAATAATTAGGGTCTATGACTTAATTATTCACACTTCCCCAGTTTGAAAGATGTGTTTGCTATATAGCAAACTTAGTCTCTACCTTAAAGAATATGGTCAACACATCACTTGCATGACTGTAGTTATAATGAGATGAGTTGGGATTTCACTTGAGGAACTGGGATGAGGGATTTGACTTTGGACGTGATTTTGCGATGCTTGAGGATGAGATTAAATTGATGATGACTTCATGAAACTTGAGAGTCAGCGCATTCAGCATGTATGAGAACAAGAATCTTGTACTAATCTCTTTATATAAAACCTATGTGCTAGGGTGTGATGAAACTTAATTAATTGTTGATCAATGTGCATCAACTTGGTAAAAGAATTGGATCTAATCAACCATCAATGAAATAAATTTCGAGAGAACTGCTATAAGTATATGATAATGGGATGTTCAGTGTAGAAGATGGTATTAGACCCAAGAAGATAGAATCTGAATTTCTCAAGGACAAATACCACAACCAGCAATTCTTTCTCTGTGACAGTATAATTTCTCTGAGCATCATCTAACATTTTTCTAGCATAGTGAATGGCACATGGTACCTTGTCTCTTCTTTGTCCTAGAACAACCCCAACTGCAAAGTCTGACGCATCCGTCATGATCTCAAAAGGAAAAGATCAATATGGAGGCTGTAGGACTGGAGCTTGAGTGATGATCTCCTTCAGATGATTAAATGAAAGGAGAACCTCTTGATCAACATTAAACTCAGTCTCCTTGCATTGCAATTCTGTGAGAGGTCGGGGGATGCAGCTGAAATCTTTGATGAATATACTATAGAAACCCACATGCCCCATGAATGACCTCACATGTCCTACATTCTAAGGCAGCTCGAGATCGTCGGTAACATCCACCTTTGTCGGGCCGACTTCCATGATGCGCTTGGAAATGACGTGACCCTGGACAATTCCTTCTGTGACCATGAAGTGCTCTTTTCCCAAGATAACACAAGATTGAATTTACAACATTTTTGAAGTACTATGTCCATGTGCTAAAGAGAGACATTGAAACTATCACCATAAATTGATAAATAATCCAAGAACACCTTAAGAAAACTACCAACCATCTTGGCAAAAATAGCAAGCATGCATCTCTGGAATGTGGCAGGTGCATTGCACATACGGAAGAGCATTCTCCTGAAGGCATAGGCACCAAACAGACAAGTGAAGATAATCTTCTCTTGGTCCTTTGGGGTGATTTGCCACTTGGTTGTACCCAAAGTACCCATCCAAAAAGCAGAAGAACTCCTTGCCAGCTAATCTCTCTATAACTTGATCGATGAATGGCAAGGCGAAGTGGTCCTTCTTTATCACTGCATTGAGGCAACGGTAGTCAACACATACCCACCAGGATGTCGATACTCGAGTGGAAATCTCCTCTCCTCTGTCATTTGTAACAATTATGAGCCCGACTTTGTTCGGAACTACATGCAGAGGACTCAACCATTTTGAATCGAAGATGGGATAAATGAAGCTCGCATCACACCATTTAGTGATTTCTCTCATTACTACATCTCGTAAATCTGGGTTCGGTCTTCTTTGAAACTCTCGGGATGGTTTGGCATCTTCTTCCAAGTAGATATGGTGTGAACACAGAGTAGGATTTATCCCGCGGAAATCTGAGACATGCCAACCAAGTACCATGTGGTTTTTCTCTAGAACCTCTAAAAGTCGAGATTCTTGATCTGGGGTCAACCTACTGCTGATGATGACTGGATACATCTTCCAATCACCCAAGGAAGGCATACTTGAGGCCTACCGAGAGTTGCTTTAGTTCAGGTTCTGGTCTGGCCTGCATCTTGGTCACTCCAGAAACTGTATTAGTAGGTGGATGATCTACCATGACCTTAGAGGTACTGCTCACCTCAATGGATGGTTATTTAACCGAAAATGTGCCGAACATATCTACAATGAGCTCATCATTTTCAGACCGGTATGAATCGTTTGAAATAAAGAGATCCATCAACAAATTCGATTCTGTCTCCCAGGTGCTATCGGAGCTTGAGTCGATCGTGCTTTCCTAGTTGTCCTCCGGAGAGAGGATGTCCAGTGTCCACGTGTCATTTAAAGAGAGTTCTGTCTCTCTGACTTCTATAATAAAGTCACACTCTACTTTAGGCAATGTTGCAGTACTTTCATCATATACAACTTTTGGCTCGCTGACCATGTCTATGGTAACTCTTTGATTACTCGAGCTGAATATGATCTTCCCATACCCATAGTCACACACGAACTCTTCGATGTGCAAGAATGGCCGTCCGAGGATAATTAGGGTATGAAATAATGGTGCAGGAGAGTCCATATCATGGACTATAAAATCAACCGGAAATTGCATGTCTTGTACCTTTACGACAACGTCTTCCAACAGACTTCTGGGGCGTTTGATGGATCGATTAGCAAACTGAAGGATCATGGATATATGCTTCAACGGAACCAACCCGATTTCTTGCAGAAGTGATGAGGGTAAGAGGTTAATGGAAGAGCCAATATCAAGTAAGGTTCGCTTGAAGACTTGGTCAAAGATCTCGCATTTAATCAAAGGTGCTCCCTTGTCTTGCTTCTTTTGAGGGAGATTGCCGATGGCGATAACTATTGCCATGGTAAGGACGTGATTCTCAACTTGTCAGCGTCTGTTGTTGTGGTTAGACTGATGCTTGTTTGTACACACTTCCTTCATGAACTTCTTCACAATGGGCGTGCATTCCACGACTTGTATTAATGGTAATTCAACCGTCAATTTTTTCAGAATATCCGCAACACCCAGATCAGGTAATGAACTTTTTTTATATTTTTTTTGGATTTTTGTATAGCATCGGGAAAAGGAATATTTACACAGCCAAAATCAAAATCAGTGTCCTTATTTACAACAGAATTCTTGTCCACACTATTCTATACATCCGGTATGCAAAAAGGTGTACATTCTAGAGATGATCGTGTTGTTGGTGGTGGACATGCAAAAAGTGTGATCTCTGCTCCGTCGGTTGTCACTGTATTAGCTGCTGGTGTTGGCTCCTCCATGGCTGGCATGACTTCACTTCGACTGCTATCTTTTTTTTGGTCTTTTTGATTTTCTGATTTTTTGTTCTTTTTGTTGATGGAGGTGGTGGTGGTTGGCAGTTGGCATGGCTCTTCCTTCTTCTTCCTCATTTGAACTTGGAGCTGGCACGATTGATGTAGAAGATGACGATTCACTAGTTGAAGTTTTATTCTTCCCTTTGTTTGCAGCAGATGGAGGCAATCCTACCGCTCTTCAGAGTAACAACATTAGATAAAGCAAAATCACAATCATCTGACTCTACAGACACAACCGGGACATAACATTCTACCTGCTCTTTTCTCTTGAAATTATTGGGATTAGCTTTGACCTGGACTGTGATAGGAGTCTTAGTGGCCCTTACGCTGTCTAGCTTCATGGTCTTCTCTACGAGACCCTTTACTAATTGGGCCAAGGAATCAAGGTTGGGGTTCACCGGAACCGCCTCGAAGGGTTCAACGTGCTAACCACATTGTGTCTGTTTGTAGGGAGGTTAAGGTTGGGTATGCTGATAGTGTTGTCGAAGAGGAGGAAGCTGATATTGATGGTATGGAGGAGGAGGATATTGTTGCTAAGGGGTAGCCGTGTATTGGTGGTACTACTGGTGCGGATGATATTGTGTCTACGGGGTACTGCTGCTGTTGTCTCCAATTATTGTGATATTGAGGAGACCGGTGATGATGATACTAAGGTTGAGGCTGGGAGGACTATGCAAAGAGACCACCATGAGGTTGGTGGTAAGGCTGGTTGGCTGGCGGTTGGCCCTGGGGTTGTATAATAGGATGGGCTAGCTGTGCATCGTTGCTTCAGACACCATTGACTTCTTGTATCAGGGGTGGTGGCAGGAATGCTGGATCAGAAGATGGGAGGAAGTCTGGCTGGTAGACCACCATCTGTTGCTGCTTGGGGGCCTGCTTGGGGGCCTGCACATAGTATACATGTTGGATAGCTAGCTGCTGCTGACTCGAATGAGGTTGATGTGGCGGTGATGGTTCATCCTCCTTCTCAGCAGGATTCTCTGATGATTTTGCCGTCAACTAGCATGGATGGTGCTCACCAATAGCTCCAACTGCTTGGTGATTTGGTCCAGCTTATCCAAGTTCTGCTTCCTCTGTTCGGTCACATCGAGCTTTTCAAGATCATGTGATCGCTTCTCGATAATGTCAACCTTATAAAGATGACTCCAGTGATACTGATGTTGGATCTCTCATCTTTCTCTACCTCACGGGATTCTTCCATGTGAACTGTCTTGTGGAAGACCTGAGGGTGTCTTTGATAAGCACGTGATGAAGATAGGACGACCTCTTCCTCAGCCATTTCTTCAAAGATCTGCCATACCACATCTTCATCTTTGTTAAAGTGGGATCCCCCACAGACATCAATCAATTAATACTTTGCTCTCTACATTGAACCCCTCGAAGAAGTGTTGGATGAAAGTTCGGTATCTTGTGGTGGGGACACTTTCTCCTGCAGCTCAGTGAATCACTCCCACGCTTCATGAATTAACTCATGAGAAGTCTGAGTGAAATTGATGATCCTAACTAACATTTGGTTGAGTCGACCGAGAGGGTAATACTTGTGAAGGAACACAGATTTCAGTTCTTTCCAGGTCGTCACAACCTTTCCCAAATGATTGACCCAGTATAGGGCCTTATCTTGTAAGCTGAAGGGGAACGTAATCATATTGACTACACCTAACAAAATGTTAGGGTAGTGGGTGGTTCTACAGATGCAAGAGAACTGCTGTGGGTGGATGTAGGGCTCATCATTGGTGTTCTCGTGAAATTAAGGTAAGAGCACAAGTAACTGGGGCCTAAGCTTGAAGTGAGAATGGATCAGGGGGATGTGAATCCACTCGGTCATCTAGCTGTCTTCAGGATTATATGTTTCCTTTGGCATCGATTTTGGGCTCCTGTTCCTTGCCCCCTCTTCTTTCTGATCTGGACCATCATGGGGTCCTTCTCCACTTCCTCCTCATGTAGGTCTATCCCTCGTATCATTCAGTATATCTTAGAAAGTAGTCTACACGAGGGCTTGTTCTATCAAATGTATTTAGATGGCCTAGATGTAGGCCATCAACTGAGCGTTCACTAGATTCTGATATGGCATGGAATCTTGTTCTGGTTGGGGCGGCTACTGCCCCTTTCCCTTTTCTTGGGGAGCCATTTCTGGATCTGAATCTGAGGAAATGAACTCTGTGTTAGGATCCAGGACTGGGACTGGCTTCTAATTGCAATGTAAGAGATTCCCATTCAGACCATTTGAAACTGAATACCAGTTGTCATGATGAATATGAGATTAGGATCAATTCCAGATGGTTGTCAATGGAGTAGAAGATGTAGACTGAAATCGTCCTCCATTCACAACAGGTGGAATTGGGAAAAGAGCGGTCTCAGTTTAGTAGGAGATAAAAGAAAGTGGAAAGAAAACGAGGAGTTCGGAGATCAGTTCACAAGATCCGAACCGGGTTCTCAGGAATCACCTCAAATTATTGATGATACCAGGTCTATGGAATTGATTTTGGTGTCGGTGGAGTTTCAACTTAATCGTCCATGGATCAACATCATGGAGCAAAATGATGATCGATGAAGGAAGAAGGATATTGTGGTCAATGAGGAATAAAAATGAGTGTAAAACAGTAGAAAGACTCGAAACAAACAAGGGGTCAAAAAGAAGATACATACGAAAAAATTTGCACAGCGACACGAAACTTGATCTTTGAACATTAATCTGATCCATACCAACACAATACAAAATTGGGTTCACCAACTCAACACAATGTGAAGCCATAAAGGGTCGGCTATTTTTATCTTTTCATTTTTAGAGTTTTTGTTTCGGGCATATATTATAACAAGTCTTCGGGACACTAACCCTATAGGAGTGAGAGTACCGCCAGAAAAGTATCTCGTACTTGCCCTCCTCCTTTGTAAATTGTATTATGCACTTTTTGAAGTCCTTGTAACCCTTCTTGGATCCCTACTCAGCCAAATAAATAGGGGGAGGAGCTCGATAAACAAAACCACTACTTTGGACGTCGCTCGTAACGGAATCACCCGTGGGTGTGCAAGGACCTACTCTCGAACGCAAACCGTTAAGACCGACACATCCGTCAGGGCATAGCCTAAGCTCAGTAGTTCAGGCCAAGTCGATGTTCCACATAAGGCGGGAACACCATCGATGAAAAATCCCTACTCAATCACGTATGATAGAAGCACCATTACTTCAGAAATCATGGTGATACATACGGCAATTATAGACTAGGTTTTGGGCTCTAATCCTTAGCGGGTTGTGTCTCGCTTATGGGAGGGGTTTTAGTCCCCCCCTAAGGTACCTGAAAACAATGAGGGATTTATGAACCCAAGACAATGACGCCCATTACATATTTTAATTAAGGTCAAAGTTTATTTAACAATCTCCTTGTTTTATATTTTTGGTTTTCACTTTTTTGGATATTTTTCTAAAAGCACCTAATAATTTTGTACCATTTAAGTCTTAGGTGCTCAAAATCAGAGAGAGATAGCGAAAAAGCTGTGCAAGTCGATTCGATGATGGAAATCTCATCATTGAATATAATGATGCATGCAGAGTTAGAGGACCTACAGTGCTTCCCAGCTCTCTCCATGCAATTTGCAAAACATAATTTTTAAACCTATCTAAATGGCGATGTGTAATCGACAAAATCGCCCTAAACAGTAGCTGTTATTAGTCATGAAGAATCATAGACAAATTATTCAGAGATAAACCCTAGGGTCCGATCTTAGAGACATCTTGGTGCCGGCCACAACCTGTCCTGCAAGCAATATATGATGCTTCTCTCGGCATGTGGGTTTAAGTACAAATAATTAACATTTATTAATTTGACTAGATCAAAATGTAAGAGACTATAGGCACATAATTCTTAGTAAGGTTTTGGACCTAATTACCGATTCAAGAAATCTAATGTCTAGGGGATCCATGCACATAAAACAAATAAAAGAAAGGCGAAAAACTCAAAACATCAGAAACTAATAAAACAAAGCGGTGAAAATGCAAGAAAACCACGACGAGGCCCCCGGTGAACAATCACCCGGTAATGGACCTCGGAGATAGAATAGTGTCCGAGTCCATAATTATTACAATAAATAAATGAATAAATCTCTTTCTCTCTCTCACCAAAATAAAAGAAAAATATATAAGCTAGAAATCTAGGCTAAGTGTTCTCCTTGTTATGTATGATGTCTCTCCAACTGATCATAATAGAAGGAATAATCTCCATCTCACTTGGCCGCATCATCCTCCCAAGAGGTCGTCCTCGCATAGCAGGCCCTCGCAACAAACACAACAAAAGAGATGCATTAGTAAAATGAATCAAATAATGTATTAAAATAAAAAAGTATATAGAAGTAAAGGATAGTAAATAAATGAATAAACAATCATGTACACGAAGTGAATGAATAAGTAAATAAATAAATCAAAGACAAATAATTGCAAAATAGGCTGCACTACGTTGCTCCCCAGCAACAATGCCATTTGATGGCACGCTTTCTGCTATGCGGGTCTAAAAATGATCTTCACAGAGTGTGAGGATAGAGTGTCTCGGAGGAAACCCACAAAGAGAACCCATGACTAATCAACAAGTACACACAATATAATAATAAGCTATGAATAGCCAAAAATGTGAGGCACAACTTATTATACTCTACAAACACAAATGTATAATATGGAAGTATATAGAGGCTGAACTACATAGAGCAAATTAGGTAGCCTATGATTACTGCTAATCATGGGTATTATGTACATACTTTTATTTATATCTTTCATGTGGATTTTTGTTTTTCTTTCTTTCTTTTCTTTTTTTTGAAATTAATAATGAACATGTATGTATATTTTTAAAAAAACAAGATATCTATTAGATATATATACAAATATACATATAGGTAAATATATACATATAAGGTATATACATATTTAGTGTATATATATATTAAAATTTTCTATTTTTTAATTTCTTTTTATTTTAAAGATGTAATATAAGTTTATATAAGGTTATATATACAATATAAGATAATATAGCTATATATGATAATAAAAGTAAACAAAATACAAGAAGTAATTTTTTTGGGGTTTATATAAATTTCTAATATTTATTGATTTTTTGGGATTTTTTTTCATATTTTTAGTATTTTTAAAAAAACACCCCCAAATAGGGATTAAATAAATAAGCAGAATTGGTTTGCAGATTAAAAAATAAAGTCCAAAATTACCCAAATCAAATTTAATAATCCTATATAATATAAAGAAAATTCATAGACAAATGGATATTTTTAAATTTTTAGGGATTTTAACGATTTTTATAAAGGATTTTGGAGATTTTGAATTTTTCTATTTTTATTTTTCTAATTTAAAAATTTTTTGTCTGGAGTTAGTATATAACATAAAAAACAACATATATTTTTTTGTAATTTTTCAGGGCATTTTAATTTTTTTGCATTTTTAAAGCTAAACAGGGAACTTATGCTCACTTTTTGAATTTTAATAAATATATAAATGCTTAAAAATACACATTAAAAATTAAAACATGAAAAATATGTCATCCCAAGAATTTATATGCATTTTTGCAAAATAAAATACAAATAACAACTATTTTTCGCAAAAATAAGTGAGAAATAAGATTCAATGTTCTGACATGGATCTATTTGTAATTAAAAGAAACATTTCTTTCATTTTCAAACCCTATTACCAAATCCAGGGGTATACATGCAATTGTTCCCAAAATAAATAAATTAAGAATACCCTAAAAGGGCCTTTTTGTAAATATACATTAGTTTGAGGTCCCATGTAGAATTTTGCAAAAATTAACATCGAATTCACAATTCCATGTATTAAAAATAAATATACAAATGTGGAAGGGTATGCTAATAAAATACCCCAACTTATATGTCTCTCCACATAAGCTGAGATAGTGTGGGGACGTGGACAAATACATGAAAGCACAAGGATCTATATGTAATTTTTACACTTTTATTTACACTCCACACACATATTTATGTACTAAAAATAAATAAGAACAAGGAAAAAGGGGTCAAGTGTAAACTACCCCCATTAAGCGCCCCATTGTGCGACTGAGGACGGGTCACTTGATGCGTGGTGATACGAGAGAGATTGATGACAGTTCGACCGTGGACTTACGAGATTAGACCTCGGGCTAACATTGAGTGGGTAAACTTGCGAAGATCTGACGGTTGAAGATGAATCTGAAAAATGGATAAGAGGATAAGAACAAGTTTTGTACGCATTATCTTGACCCTATCTACTGTTTGCTCCCTGAGTTCGACCTCTACACATGCTTACACCTATACACACATGTTGTAGAGTTATACTAAATTTTAACCCCATATTTTAGATATTTATTGTTTGATTCGTATTGTGGTTTAATTGTTGATAATTAGGGTTTCTTGTGGATCGCCACAACGACTGTCTTTGCCTTGTGTGAGACATATCTAGACCCACGAGAGACCCTAGTTATCAAATAATGCCATTTCCGGGGAGCAATGCAACATAGATTGAGATTCTTTAGTTGTTCATATTCTCTTGTCTATTTATTTATTTTGTAGCATTTATTTATTTTTGTTTGTTATTTATTTTTCATTATTATTTGATATTAATTGTGAACTGTCTGACACTCCTTGTTTGACTTTGTTGCGAGGAACCGCCATGCAAGGGAGGACTTCTTAGGAGGACCTGCGCACCCGAGCAAGGCGGGGTCGACTTTCTGGCTTAGCCGGTAGGAGAGAGCGGTAAAGGAGAACATGAAGGAATTTTTGAAGACAGTTCCTCACATCTTCCTCTTTATTTATTTATTTGTTATTTTTATTTTATCTTGTAATTCATGTGAGAGAGAGTGACATTTATATGTAATAATTCGGACTCTCCAGGGCACAGCTACTTCGCAAAGTCCGATGCCCGAAGGATTGTTCCCTTGGGGGCCTTGCTAACATTTTCGCTTGTTTTTATCGTTTTCTTTTCTTTGTTTTTCACTTTTTCTTTATTTATTTTGAGCAAAAGAGCCCTAGCCTAGTAATTACTTGCTCGGTAGATTAACGTCTGAATCTCTAATATACTTGCATGTACCTATAGATTCACTTTTGGACTTAGTCAAATAATAAAGGTTAGTTGTTAAGAAGCAATCCCGTGCACCGTGAAAAACATCATACAACATTAGCAGGACCCGTTGTGGTAGGCACCGAGATGTCTCCAAGACTGTATCTTAGGGTTTGTCTCCAAATAATTAACATGTTGTGCTTCATGATAATAGCAATTACTATCTTAGGGTGATTTCATAGAATTGCGATGCATGTAATATAGTTTTCAATTCTGTTATGCATCCCACATGGAGAGAGCTGGGAATCGTTGTAAGTCTTCTGACTTTGCATGCATCATAAATTTCCGACTTGCATAGCTTTTCTAACCTGCTAAATGGAATTTAAAATATCGTTAGGAACGTGCATTGAAAAATAACAAAAAAGTGATAACCTGAATAAAATTGGGACTGTTAACTCTATTGAACCTTAAAAATAAAATATAATGGATTCATTATTTTGGGGAGAAAAAGTCTGAGCATTTTATTCTTACGTACACGCTAAGGATTAGTGCGAAATCCCAAACCTATCTTTGGTTTGTACAATTTCTTGAAAATCACCTAACTCTAAAAATGAAAAGATAAAAGACCAACTTAGGTGAACTGAGTGTTTGCTTTGTACATTGATTGTGATTTTGAGTCCATCGTCATTTTCATCCCTCTTCGAGTCTTTGGTCCCATCAGTGTGAGTCATAATTTTCTATCATTGAGTCCCTCTACCTCTCTTGTTGATATATTTTCCTCATTTGCAACCTAGTCATGATATTGGGTTCTATTCGTTGTCCTTGCTAGATTTCACGGCATTTCCCTTTACCCCTATCACCCATCACTAGTCCGGTCTCCTTGAACCAAATTTTGTTTATGTCCACTTTCATCTCACCCACCCTCCTCGTTCCCTTCGTATCATCCCTTCTTTCACTCAGGATTGTTGCGCTTATAGATAGGGGGAACATCAAGTTTTTCCAATTACATTGATTATTGGAGTAAGCTGGGCACGCTTTGAGGATATTGAGATTGGTGTGCCATTTTTGGTGGATATGACTTCGATATGTGCATAGAGATTATTGAGGACTTCGATGTTTGCATGGTCACAGGTGTGATTCGTTATTGCAGATTTTTAATCTTGCACACCAGCTTGAGGATGTGATGTACTTTGATGATTTGATGATGATTTATGATTCGATGATCTTTTCTATGGTTCCATCCATCTTGATTCAGATGATTGATGTACTATCCCATTATGAGCTTCCAAGCGACGGTACCCGGAACCCACACAACTTCACTCATCTCCTTGACTTATCCATCCTCTATCTCCTGACTCTTCCATCCACCTTTGACACTTATAGGATTTTTGTTTACATCTTGAGCCATTTAAGCTACTAGGATTAACTTGAGGGACTGTATTGTGACTGACTTGCTTATCTTTTATCCCTCCCGTGATCTTATGTCCTCCGACTGAGGATTGATTGAATATTTTGAGGACATTAGATTTGATGCCAGCAGTCCCCTAATCTCCATTGACTTAGCTTGCATTACTCCTTGAGGACTATCTGCGAGAGAATGCAACATTTTCTTTATGATTGGTTTCACTCCCGGCTTGTGTGTATATTTTTTTGGAGCACGAAATCAAGTCGTTGGGTGTATGTTATTGGTCTCACTATCTGATTGTTTGTCCAATCTATCGGAGCACAGGACTTATTTGTCTAGACTCCTTTGAGTCCACTCTCCTTGACGATCCTCGTAAGGAAGAGCTATCTTCCTCTGGTTATTCACTGCATAGTTGGTAGTATGCTCACCAAGGGTTATCTGCAGGACGCTGCCACATTTTCTCGATTTGTCGATCTCTTCTGCTATTAGCCGATATATTGCCTACCAAGACCGCTTCTGCTGATCCGTTTGATTGATCGGGCTCCTTTGAGTCCACTCACCTTGACGACCCTCGCAAGGATGAGGTCTTTCTGATTATTCATTGACTAGTATGTATCACTCCCAGAGGGTTTTCTATGGGAGGATACATCATTTTGTAGGTACTCAGTTTCACTTCTGTTGTCTCCAATTTGTTGGAGCATGAAGTCGAGTCTTCTGATTTGTGTTCTCGATCTCCTCTCTAATTGTGTCTCCTCTCTGTTTGAGCATGAAGCTGAGTCTTCTGATTATTCTGCGATCATAGACTCATCTGAGTCTTCTCACCTTGACGACCCTCGCAGGGTTGAGCCATGTCTTGTGGAATTCGGTGTGTTCTTATGACTTTATGAACTTATGACCACCGGATGCCATACTACGTAGAGAGTCTCTTGTTCCTCACTTTGTGTACCTTCTTAAGACCATGAATAACCTAAAGGATTCTTCACTGCTCATTCTTCCTCCATATCTTCCAATATCGGCTCCGCTCCCTCATTCCTTCCTTACGCGCCGATGTTCTAATTCATGTTACCGCTTCCTAGTTTAGTTTTCGATATGTTTTCCCCGGTAGTTGACACCCCCTTGATTGTATACATGGGTGTCTTTTTGTTGTCCGATTGCATCCTCGTTCTCACAGGGAGACAATGATGAGAGTACCGTATTCACGTACCAGATACCATCTTGTACTTCACCAATCTGTACTTGTTGTATATATGTGTGTTTTGTCTTACATTCATGCTTTCTCCCATATGTCATGTTTACCCCAGATCATTTGCCATATCTATGTGTCTATACTTACGATGCACCTTGTTATAAGTATAGGGGGTACACCCCGTGTTGTTCTTTCTCCGTTCTGTTTCGTCACTCCTGTCGTTTCTTACACTTAGGGTTCTTTTACCCTTAATATAAAGGGAGTGATATGTACATTCTCTGTGATCTTTTCATCTATCTTCATATATTTTTCTTCTTTTCATTTTCATATTCCTTTTTGCTACCAGAGAGGTGTCGTCCCTTTTTGTCAGTTTTCTGTCCTTAAGATGTACTTTGTCCTAAGTATAGGAAGGTGCACCCCAAGTTCTTTCATTCTTTGATCCCCTCCACTGTCTCATCTCTTGTTGATTTTCTCTATTATACTTAGGTATATCTTACCCTAAGTATAGGGGAAGACGATATGGGTTGTGATTTGTTTGTTCCCACCCTTGACCTCCTTGCCGTGTGTACAATCTGCTATACTACAGATCATTTGATCCTATGTATAGGGGGAAGGTCAAATTCATATTCATTTATTTCTTCATTATTTCATCATTGTAGTATAGGCTTTTTTATACTCAGTACGAATTATGTCTTCTCTTTTTTCTTTTCGATCTATGAGGACATAACTCAAGCTAAGAATAGGGGTGCCGTATATACTCTGTATATACTTTATCCATAACTCGTACTTTCGTATAATTAATAATAAATATGGCTAAAATACTATATATACATATACAATTCATTAAATCAATTAATAACAAAACACGTTTCCATTCCTCACATTCTTTTTGTATATATTGATTAATAAATTAGGTTAAAAATATTTTAACAAAATGATTTGAAAATGGTTTGACTGTTTGGAAAACTTTTTGTAAAATATTTTTCAACCTTTGTAAAAATGTTTTTATTCGTAAAAATTCATTTCTTTGTGTGAAATAAAAGGTTTTGGAAACCATTTGCAAAGGATTTTGAAAGTGGTTGCAAAAATATTATGAAAAATCTATATATATTGTTGAAAAATCTTTGCAAAAATGGCTTTCAAATATTTGTAAATATTTGCAAAAATTATTTTGTACTATAGTTTTCAAAATATTTTCAAATAAATTTGAGGAATATATGCATCATCAAAATATATATATATATATATATATAAATATATATATATATATAAATATAAATAAAATTCTTTACTAATTGCACGTATATAAATATAAATATAAATATATAAATATATAAATATATAAATATGCATAAATATATATATATATATATAATTCTTTACTAATTGCACGTATATACTTATAAAAATAAACAATATTTTAACCTCTAAATTCTTTATCCTTTTAGTAAATAAAAAGAGGCATGCCTATGTAAATAGTTGTACATATTTACATTTTTTATGCCAAAGGTCTTCTTATTTTCAAATTATTTACAAAAAATCTTTGAAAATGGCATCATTTTGCTACATTGTACATAGCATTTGCATAACATTCACATTCTTATGGATTGAGCTTGATGATTGAATTAATCTAAATAAAGTCGAAGATTGGAGCTTGGTTGGACCTTGTTGCACCTAACTTTACTGGAACCTTCTGGGAACTAGGTTTAAGGTACTTCAGGTCCATTGGGACTTAATTCTTTGAGACTCAGGGTTGGGTTCAAGTCATGTCAACCGACTAACTGGAACTTTTCGAGACACATGCATGACTCTTGTCAGCCGTGACCTAACTTGGACACTTGCACCATTCACTTGGCTCAACTTAGTTAGAGTGGTGAGGGGAATGGATTTTTCGATTTAAGACGCACACGAGTGGAAACATTCGTCCTCGTCTAGGGAGGGAAGTGCACCCTAACATGTCTAGTTGCTATGAGGTCTAAAGACATGAGAGTGTGGGTTGCAATAATGCTTTAAAAAGGGATATTCTTCTGGCTCAAGAGGAAAAACTCCTTATGTAAATGTTGTTGTATATAGTATTTCAAAAAAATATCCAAAAAAGTGGATAGGCCAGATTGAAAATAAAATGCCTGTTAGAGTATGTATATATGTTGTATAGTCAAAAAGCAAGCTTGAGCCTTAAAATTTGTACCATGTGAGCCTGCAGTTGAATGACTTGATTACATTGGTCATTCATCGTAGGATAGGTAGATACAATGGCTACCATCCATTCTTCTCTCCATCCCTTGAGCTGGATGCCACTTGAACTTAGAAGGAAATACCCCGCTCCTTGAGGAAAGAGTTGTTGGATTGGAGAATCATTGGGTTGTTATTATGGAGAAGTCAATCCTTTTATTATTTTTAGTTGGGGAGAGCCACTATCACTTACACTGTACAATCAGCTTCATAGTCATAAGGATTTGCGTATGATGTAGGCTAGTTCTGACCTGGCTATCAAGGAGGTTTGAATCGAGTTCTATGCCTCTTGAAGGTTGTTGTGTTTTTAAATTTGGTTCTCGACCAGGTTCCACACACATTCTCACATAAAGGTCTAACCTGAGATCCAAACTTTAATTTTATAAAGATAAGTTTAATAATTAAAATCAATTCTATCTTTTTCTTTTCTTCTTTATTTATTTAGTGCTTATTGTATAAGTGTTTGCTAGGGACTAGTAAACGCAAGTATAGGGGGTGATGATTTTCCATTTAGTTACCTTTATTCTATCATTTTGACCTTAAAAACCCTACTAATACATGTAAATAACATAAATTTGTACAAAATGACAAACATTATTTATTGCATGTATTATGTAAATAATATTGTTTTTAATGCAAAAATTATAGAATAAAGAGAAGAAAAAGAATAAAATACTAAAGGTATTTTATGACTTTAAACCTTGAGACCAAGTCAAGAATAGAGTTAGTCGACAAAGAATAAATTATGGGGAGGTAGTTCCAAAAATACAATAAAAACCCAATTCTTTTATTCATTTAATAATTCATTTTTGACACCCATTTTATTCCTTATTATTTATACATTAAATAAAGAAACTTTGTACATAAAAGTTGTAGATAATAATGTAAATAAAAGCCTAAAATTGAGTTTGTACAAATAATACACAGTGTAATTCTTATACACAAAATAAAAAGCCAAAATCCAAAATTCACAGATGATGATTACAATATATACAGAGATAATATGATCAAATTATGTGATATACAACCTTAATGCTTGATCTATAAACTCCAAATTCACATAATCTATATTCCTTACAGACAGCAACAAAAATATCCATAATTGCACACAATCAATTAAAATCTCTGAATAATTCAACAGATCATGATTTTTTGTAACCGAGTAAAAAGTTTTCAAAGATTACATATTTTATGAATCCCTTATTTCTAATTATCCTTGTTAAATCATGTAAATACAACTTAACTAATTATCGACATGAACTAAGCAAATCATACAAAGAGGAAAAAAATGGAAGTGTATTGGGCATTGAATCTAACACAATGATTTAACTATACAAACCTCACTTTTTATTGGGATTTGGGAAGAAAAGGGGAGGAAGGATAATGCAATTTTTCCACTCATTATATCATGCATAGAGCCACCCTCCACTCCCTTCCCCATGCAAATAAATATCCCACGTAAACACCTTCCCCATGCCACTCCCTTCCCCATGCACATGCATTCAATTTTGTCTTTATTTGCATGGGGAGTCTTTACTCATAGCCACACAAAGCAAAGTATAAAAGACCCCCTCATCTAACGCACAAGGCATTCACCTCTCCCCCCATTCTCATTCTCATTCACGCACTCCTCATTCACTCCCTCCACTCACGCATACTCTTCCCCCTCTCATATATTTTCATGCACGCATAACCTCTCTCTCGCACCTTCCCTCTCGTTGTCTTTTTTCTGCAGGTACACGCACGGATAGCAGCCCCCTCTCGCGCGTCCTCCTCCTCCTCGGTGCACAACAGCCACCGTCTGCACGCCTCCCTCTTTGCGTGCGCACGCGCGCATTCCAGCTCGCCGCCACTGTACGCCCAGCCTACGGCAAGTTTCTCGCGCGTGACCAGCCCCAACTGCATGTCACGCACTGTCCTCTATCCGCATAGCTGCTCGTGGGTAGCGTACTCACCTTCTCCCGCCTGATGCACCGCTGGACTCAGCCCCTCTTCTGACATTCGCCATCTCGCATGGAGATCACCACCTGATTCATTCCATTGTTGCGAGCCCCAACGACCGCTCTTTGGACATTGCTCCTCTTCTTTTTGCACTGTCTTTTTTCTATCTGGTTTAATTTTGGATTATGCAATAATTAATTCTCTGGATTGCAACAATAGTTACTGTTAAGTTTCTAAATTCCTTAATCTTAGTCCATACAAGTTTATCTCTTCAGAACTCTTTGTGGTTTAAAAAAAAAGGATAGTGTAGTTTACATTTAATTGGATTTGCTAAAATCGGATTTTGGTATCTCTATCCTTCTTGTTGTTTTATAAGACTATTTTATTACTCCACCACCCTTATATTCTTGAACTATTGTAACATTGCCTTTGAAATCCTGATTTGAGTTTTAAGAAAAAAATATATATAAAAAGGCTACTTCGAATGCTACATGGTAATTTTTTCATTGGGATCCTTTGACATAAAATCAAACTTAGATTCACATTATTAATTAGAAATCAAATCGGAGTAAGGAATGATGTTAAAATTTGCAAACTTGCTTGGTCCTTGTGGATTCGAACCTCTACTTGTCGCGTACATTTTTGTTGTACTCTGATCGCACTCGTAGTTGTATTTTATTTGTTTGATAATGGTTTATCGTGGGAAAACAACGACTTGATAAAATCATCATTTTAAACCGCGAAAAACCTTGTCAACATTTTGGCGCCGTTGCCGGGGACTAGGCAACATTTGCAATTTTTTCTTCACTTCCAACTTGTTTTCAAGTATCTAATCCGTGTATTTTTTTGTTTTGCAGGTACTTAGGCTTCAAAAAAGAAAAAAAACTTGTTTTTTCAAGCATTTTATTTTAGCAAACTTGTAATCTGAAAAAAAAATTTTCTTCCCCCCCCATCTCGGAAAAGCTCGCCATCAAGAGGACAAAATATTACGGATTTAGCGCCAGAAGTGCAGGCATTGTGAGTCCCTCTTTCTCTTAGGCATCTTAGGATTTTAAAATTTCCTGCATTTGTTTGCGCTCCGAACATAAAACGAAAAAATTAAAAAACACTTCTTCTTTGCATCATCTCTGTGGTCTTCTCCCTCTGATAATCTAACTCAAAGACCACCAAATCGTGTACTGATCATTTAAAAAGATAAGCTTGAAAGGCCACCGCAGTGGCCCGAGCAGAAAGCGGGAAAATTGTGATTGCTTGATTTTATGCACGTGTATGACACAAAAATCACGAGCACATAGAATCCTTGGATAGAGACAAAAATACCTGGTGCTACGTGGGATTGCAGAGAGAAATCGTAACTCCTCGACGCGTTGGGCACAGGTTCTTGTGGGAAAAGCAGATCTAATGATCTGAGTACCAACCCTGGATCCCCCAGCCGGATTAGGACATCGATTTCTCACAATCTTCCACACCCACCTCATCCTTAAGGACTCTAATTTCTCTGAAAACTTTTGTTGAATCACTAAACTAAAATCGAAAAGATATCCACTTCCGCGGCAATTTTTGTGTGAGTTGGTGAATCAACAAATTGTCTGGTGTATTGTGCTGTGTATGCTAGGTTGTAGGTTTTTGAAAAATCCTTTACAACAATCTTTATATTACGACCCTATCCGTCTCCTTCGACTGAGAAATCTGAAAATTCACCTAACCTAGGAGACATGGGAGCAGAGAAACCGAACACCATGGACCTCATCTTCCAACAGCTACAACTTTTGAGAGAAGAGAATGCGACAATCCGACATACCATAGCTCCTCTCATCCGACCACCACCAATCAGCACGCGTTATTTCTCTACTGCAGAGGACACAGTCCATTGGGTCCAAAATCACACCCAGCCCAAACAATTGATTGAGCCCTTACTAACACAACCAACCTCAGCTGTGGATTTTGATGCTTTGACCCAAGCCATTCAGCAATTGACCGCAACACAACAAAAGTCCAATCAAGCCAATACACCAAGTGAGAGACCCAACATACTTGAACGACCGTTCTTGGCCACTGCCAAGACACATTTTGACTATGAAGATGAGAAAGTAGAAGTGAAAATCAATGATGAAAATATTCCTGTGGATCATGTCACCCCTACTTCTGGTGACTCTGAAATTGAGGACTGTGGATGGATAGAGAACTGTGTTATTCTTGATGATTTTGCCCCCATCCATCTCACCAAAGACCCTCTGGAGGTTAGTCTGAACACCTCACAACTCACTCATAAGGACATGTCTCATCTAGACTCTGCACTTGAAGCCTCACCATGTCCTCTCACTGATCGGGAAATTTTTGAATTAGATGAAGCCTGGGAAACACTAAATACTGATCTCAAATTAACTTCAGCCCTGGGTATGCCAAAGATGAAGACATGTTTTGGTGATAGCATTGATCCTTCCTCAGACAATTTTGAAAGTTATGAACCTAGGTGTATTAATGATATCGATTGGTCTGAGACAAAAGTTGAAATTGAGGATGGCACTTATGTTGAGTGGGAAGAAGAAACAAAAGGAGATATATCATTTGATGTTGATTCCGGATGTGATTTTTCAATTAAGGAAAGTACAGATTTTGAGTTAGTCTCTAAGGATATATCAGACAATGAGTTGACCTCTTCATGCACCAAAACTCCCTTCCAACCAACACATGATGATATGCTGAAGATTTTTTACGATGACTCGTTCAAAAATGAAATTTCCAAGTCCATTACCCCCACCACAAGGAAAGAAGATCAAATGAATTCAGTCGATGACTATATGAATATATCTTTTACTACCGAGTCTAATCAGAGTGATTTTCTATTCTCTGATCATTTTTGGGATGATACCGAGGAACTACTCAAAACAATCGAAGAAAATCATCCATTTGTCAATATTCCCCCACTCATGGCCTCCGAATCTTCTAATCGTATGACTTGGAAAGAATCATCTTTGTGGCTCAAGAAGAGAACTGAAATAAAATTCACAATAGATGCCACCGACGATAGCCATGATGATTATTTGAGGGAAAATGATGATTTATCACGATATATAGAGGACCTCATGGAGGAATCAATTCTTGATCATGTAGAGATCAACTTCAATATATCATATCTGGTCCATGAGCCCTTCACCAGTCCACCCATTTCCCTCCCATCACATCCAATCCAAGATCAAACTGATTCATCTCTCATTCCGATACATCAACCAATTAATATCTTCACCGTATTAATGAGAGCACACATTTATCAAATTCCTCAACCGCACATCTGGGTCATGATATCCGTATCATATCAAGAGTTTCATTTGGGTTTTCTGAATACAGCTTCTTCACTCACACGCAACACTGGATACTCTTGATAAGCTGGATCGTCGAGTTGGGACGTTAAACCAACAACATTTTGTGGGTCCACACCCATAGGTATCTTTTCCTTTCTTTCTATCATTCTCTTTACTGCATTGCATTAGATAAGTATGGGGGTCCACCTCTACACTTCACAAAAAAAAATAAAAAATACTTTTTACATTTCACATCCCTTCTGAGCATCCTATTACACCTTGTCTTCACCATGAGGACATGGTTTCTGATAAGTATGGGGGGGTGTCTGTATAATTTTCTAAATTGCATACTTTTCAAAACAAAAAAAACTTCAAAATTTTTGCAAAATTTCCCCTCAAAAAAATATTTTCAAAAAGCAAGAAAACCACCAAAAATACATCCTTCCTAGTTTTATCCTATTTTGAGAAATCAGATCTTTTCACTGCGTAAATCATAGATTGAGGTTGAGTTGACCCTAATCCACTTAACTTCATCAGAATTTCACTAGGCATGAGTTTTTAAACTTTCTTCAGGTCCATTTGGACTTTATTCTCTCAGTTCCACTAACTCTACTGGTGGATGAACTTCTATATCTAACTAGATCACCTGAGCAACTAGTAGCACTCTTAAACTCTTCAGTGGATATTAAACAACTACACATTGCACTTAGCTTGAGTGAGTTGAGTTTACAAGATACAATTACAATCTAGTTGAGGTGAGGAGTTGTCCTCTTGGTTGTGCCAATGCCTGAACCTTATCTATAGTCAGTGAAGGAACCTGACTCAGGAGCAACATGATCTCTCTAGTCCAAGTGTGTTAGCAATTAAGCCAGTATCGTGCCTCCAAAGACAATATTAAGCCGATACTACCTCTTGATGCCAAAACCCAAGACAAAAATACCACAAAAAGGCATATCACAATACAAATGCCAAAAACCACCAATCATGCAATGATGTGCAAAGCAAAAGCAAGGAAAGAAGACCACCAAATAACCCTTCTCCACCAAAAAGCCGTGGTAGCTAAAGCAGCCCAATGATGCTACCTAATTTTTTAAAAGAGGCCCAAAGAGGCCCAGGGTTATGCTCTGCAAAAGGAAAAGAATGAGAGCAACGGACCAAAGCGGTCTACGGAAAACCCCGAAATTAAGTCCCATTCTCCAATAAACTATGACCTATTTTTTTCTATGCTGACATACTTGGGTGAAAGGAGATTATGCCTGAATCTAGGTGAGGACTGAGGCTATTTGTATAGGGAATCATTCGGTACCTTGATAGATTGTGTTGTTAGCTCGTTCTCTTGACTCACGAAAGCTAAAACTATCACTAACACTGTTTATATCCACTCAAGGTCAAAGAGAATACATGTTTCTTAGGGATGAGCTGACCTGATCGACTTTCTGAAACCATGTTTGATTTTGTTGGAACTGAGAGGCTGTTGAAACTACAAAACTCGAGTCAAGTTGACTATTCGAATAAATCATTAATCCATGGGTCAACTCCACTTAAGTTTGTGCATCTGTGTGGTTAGGATCTGAAAACTCAAGACTTTGTGGGTATGTCTGCTGCAAACCCTCACCCAATCTATCTTGGCTATTTTCCTTCATTGTTTCTTATCTTATTCTTGCTCGGGACTAGCAAGACTTAAGTATGGGGGTGTGATGATTACAATATATACAGAGATAATATGATCAAATTATGTGATATACAACCTTAATGCTTGATCTATAAACTCCAAATTCACATAATCTATATTCCTTACAGACAGCAGCAAAAATATCCATAATTGCACACAATCAATTAAAATCTCTGAATAATTCAACAGATCATGATTTTTTGTAACCGAGTAAAAAGTTTTCAAAGATTACATATTTTATGAATCCCTTATTTCTAATTATCCTTGTTAAATCATGTAAATACAACTTAACTAATTATCGACATGAACTAAGCAAATCATACAAAGAGGAAAAAAATGGAAGTGTATTGGGCATTGAATCTAACACAATGATTTAACTATACAAACCTCACTTTTTATTGGGAAGAAAAGGGGAGGAAGGATAATGCAATTTTTCCACTCATTATATCATGCATAGAGCCACCCTCCACTCCCTTCCCCATGCAAATAAATATCCCAGGTAAACACCTTCCCCATGCCACTCCCTTCCCCATGCACATGCATTCAATTTTGTCTTTATTTGCATGGGGAGTCTTTACTCATAGCCACACAAAGCAAAGTATAAAAGACCCCCTCATCTAACGCACAAGGCATTCACCTCTCCCCCCATTCTCATTCTCATTCACGCACTCCTCATTCACTCCCTCCACTCACGCATACTCTTCCCCCTCTCATATATTTTCATGCACGCATAACCTCTCTCTCGCACCTTCCCTCTCGTTGTCTTATTTCTGCAGGTACACGCACGGATAGCAGCCCCCTCTCGCGCGTCCTCCTCCTCCTCGGTGCACAACAGCCACTGTCTGCACGCCTCCCTCTTTGCGTGCGCACGCGCGCATTCCAGCTCACCGCCACTGTACGCCCAGCCTACGGCAAGTTTCTCGCGCGTGACCAGCCCCAACTGCGTGTCACGCACTGTCCTCTATCCGCATAGCTGCTCGTGGGTAGCGTACTCACCTTCTCCCGCCTGATGCACCGCTGGACTCAGCCCCTCTTCTGACATTCGCCATCTCGCACGGAGATCACCACCTGATTCATTCCATTGTTGCGAGCCCCAACGACCGCTCTTTGGACATTGCTCCTCTTCTTTTTGCACTGTCTTTTTTCTATCTGGTTTAATTTTGGATTATGCAATAATTAATTCTCTGGATTGCAACAATAGTTACTGTTAAGTTTCTAAATTCCTTAATCTTAGTCCGTACAAGTTTATCTCTTCAGAACTCTTTGTGGTTTAAAAAAAAAGGATAGTGTAGTTTACATTTAATTGGATTTGCTAAAATCGGATTTTGGTATCTCTATCCTTCTTGTTGTTTTATAAGACTATTTTATTACTCCACCACCCTTATATTCTTGAACTATTGTAACATTGCCTTTGAAATCCTGATTTGAGTTTTAAGAAAAAAATATATATAAAAAGGCTACTTCGAATGCTACATGGTAATTTTTTCATTGGGATCCTTTGACATAAAATCAAACTTAGATTCACATTATTAATTAGAAATCAAATCGGAGTAAGGAATGATGTTAAAATTTGCAAACTTGCTTGGTCCTTGTGGATTCGAACCTCTACTTGTCGCGTACATTTTTGTTGTACTCTGATCGCACTCGTAGTTGTATTTTATTTGTTTGATAATGGTTTATCGTGGGAAAACAACAACTTGATAAAATCATCATTTTAAACCGCGAAAAACCTTGTCAACATTTTGGCGCCGTTGCCGGGGACTAGGCAACATTTGCAATTTTTTCTTCACTTCCAACTTGTTTTCAAGTATCTAATCCGTGTATTTTTTTGTTTTGCAG
The DNA here is from genome assembly GCA_037367405.1 of Ottelia alismoides. Lineage (NCBI taxonomy): Eukaryota > Viridiplantae > Streptophyta > Magnoliopsida > Alismatales > Hydrocharitaceae > Ottelia > Ottelia alismoides. The sequence continues at coordinate 197,738 of JAZKJV010000760.1, forward strand.
GTACTTAGGCTTCAAAAAAGAAAAAAAACTTGTCTTTTCAAAATTGTATATAACTTTTAATAATCTATTTAATGGAAGTGATTTCATATTTTTTTAGAGTTAAGGTATGAAAGTTAGATTTTGAACCCGTATTGTATAATATACCAGAATAAAATATTCAATTTATCCATTCTTTATTATTTTTACAATTTTATATATTTATTTTTTTATATATTATTTATAACTTATGTACATATTAAAACCAAAATAAAATCACCAAGAAAACACAAAATAAAATAAATCTATATAAAACATAGGCAAAATACCTATGCTAATACTTATACATTAATAAAAGTGAAATCTATTCTCTAATTATTTTATTAGTTCATATTTTTAAACTCTTGTAAATATTATTTATATTCTATTAAAAATATGAATAAAAAATAAATCCCGAGAAAGTACATTAAAATAAAATAATGAATATAATACATAGATAAAATACCTATAAGTATAATATATACTCTTATTTATTTAAATATACAAAACATATCATAAAATATAATGAAAATATGTTTATTTACATAAAAATAAGTTATAAACGTATAAAATAAGAGAATAAAATAATAAAATACAATATACAAAATAAAAATAAAATAAGACAAAATATAGATGAATATACCTATAAAATATACGCTTAAAAATTAACTTGTAATCAATAACGCCAATGAATAAATAAAAATCCTAATAAAATACAACGTAAAATAATAAGTATTTTTAAATTTACACTCAAATATCAATAAAATCATTTACTATAAATATTTAATTAATTTAGAATCACACAGTTTTGTCTTTTAACACTGACCTAGACCAATCAGGTCCATTCGACTTTTGACCTCTGGTCAACTCAACCTCTAGACACGTCTGACTTGTTAGACCCGTCGTTTCCCTACTTTTCATCCTTAAATCCCGCTCGATCCATCGATCTGCCGCCCTCAATCTCTTCACAAGAAATGATCTTTGATGTTCCATGATCCATGCCAACCACTTAGATCCTTTGTACATAGCTTCAAATTCATCTAAATAGCCGATCACTAAGGGTGCACATACATGTAATTAAATAAAAACCTCCTCCTCCATTTTCAAATCTGATCATCTTCCGATTCTTAGAACCCCCAACACTTGATCTAGCATGCATCCTCGTGACAGGGGGAGGTCCCCTGGGGCATTGGAGCGGCTCACGGAGCAGGAGGTGCACCCAGACGGCCGTCGCTGACACCTCTGCTCCGTGGTATCCGACCAAGTAAGAGTTGCGCCTTTTCTTTATTTTAGGTAGCTTTTAATCCCCGCATTTTATTTCTGCAATTAGCTTAGTGATTAGTGTAGTACGTCTTCACCGTGCCTACGCAAGTTCTTCGATCCGCTAACCACCTTACCTCCCTTCCTTATCACTTCTCCCATGCTTTATCGCACTTCATTCATCCATATCCTCCTTGGATCTGGAGCTGGGTGCTCCAATGCCTCCCATCGCCGGAGCACATCCTTCCCCTTCTCATTTCGACACACTTCCCCCCTAATCGGACTGAGGTAGTTTGCCCTCGGTCCCTCGTATATTTTGATAGGTCAATGTGCAATGGAGCCCTTCTGGGATGAAGATCGGACTTGGAGTTCAACTCCTAGGTGCTTGAATGGCACCGAACTCCAGACCCCTCCTCAGCGAGCTCCGAACCACTTTGATGCACCTTGGAGCTTCTGAGAGCTGAATGAGTGAAAAGTAACTGTTGGTGGAGCATTTGGATGCCGGAGCAGCACGTAACACTAGATCAAAACTCGCTAGAGACGAGTCCATTGTTATTTCCTCCAGCATCTCCCTCTCGTCAGATCAAGGGCTGTTCTTCATGCGCTACAGGAGACGCCGGATTAAACAGGGCTAGGACTGTCGGATCACTTCCCACGATCTAATCTCAATCATCGCCTGCAAAGAGGTATCGCCCGCTCCGATGCTGCCACATGTATTTGTGAAGGAGGGCGAACCGTTGGATCAGCATCGTAATGGGGTAAATTGGTCCTTTGCCCCACCTTTTTGTATATTTATTATTTAGTTATATAAATAAATTGTAATGTTTAAAATAAATTAGAATTTTTGTACACAGGCCCTTGTACCTATTGTAATTACATTCGGGTCTAGTCCAGCTCAACTCATGTGTTGTATATGAGCCGGGCAAATTGCATGTATGCCCCTGACACTATTTGTATTTATTTTTAGTCGCTCAAAATTTGAATTATGTTGTATAATTTTGGCACATTTGCTTATGTAACCCTGATATTTATTTTAAATGTAAATATGCCCCAACCATCTTTTGTATTTTTGGTGCTTGGATTTCATTTATTAAAAATAGCACCCCTAGATCCCAAAATTATGCAAAAATAGAGTTAGATGCCTACTGCTATGCACTTTTACTCCATGTATTTATTTTGCAATTTTTAGCATTTTAAACATTTATTAAAAATCAAAAGGAGCTCATTTTATTCTATCTACAATGTTATACAATGTAAAATACTAAAAATAGAAAAACATCCTGAAAAGCTCCAAAAAAGTTATGTTGATTATCTTATTATTTTTAAATTACAGACCAAAAATCACTAAAATGGAAAAAGAGAAAGCTTAAAAAATGAAAAAACCCACAATCCTTCATAAAAATCTAAAAATTCTTCAAAAAAAATCCAAAAACATGTTTTTATGTCTCTTATTTTTTGTCTATTTGTATATGTATTAAAATTAATTTGGATAATTTTGGATATTATTTATTATTTTTAAAATTCAAATCAATTTCAGATATTTAAATAATTCCTGATATGGGATTTTTTGCTTTAAAAATGCATCAAAATTAGCAAAAATTCCAGAAAAATCACAAAAAACATTAGAAAATATATAAAACCCCAAAAAATTTTATTGTATATTTTGTTAATTTTTTCTAGTATTTATAAATATATTATTATATATTGTATTTATAGCTTTATATATCATATATATGTATTTAAAAGAAAAGAAATATTAAATATGAAAATACAAAAAGAAAAGTTTAAATTATAAAATTATAAATAATATAAAAAATAAAGACAAAAATAAAATAAAAAAATCAAAACTAAAAAACCCACAAAAACCAAAAAAATGGACAAGAGGATAAGAACAAGTTTTGTGCGCATTGTCTTACCCCCATTTATCGTTTGCTCCCTGAGTTCGACCTCTACACATGATTACACTTATACACTTCTGTTGTAGAGTTATAATAAATTTCAACTCCACATTTTTGATATTTATTTCTAGATTCGTATTGTGGGTTAGTTATTGATTACTTAGGGTTTCTTGTGGTTCGCCACGACAATTGTGTCTCCACCCTGTGTGAGACATATCTAGACCCACGAGAGACCTTGGCTATCACATATGAAGAATAAGAAGCTCAGGGGAAGAAGGAATCAAAGACGGAAGCTCGGAGGCAGGGACCTTCTTCCCTATTCTTCGAGTTGTTTTCGTGAGATTTTGAGTTTTATTTTTTATTTTTTATTTTGCTTTAATTTTATAGTTTTATATTTTATTTTTGTATTTTCAGATTTTATATTTTTTCTTTTAAAGACATATATATTAGATATATAAAGATATATATAATATAGAATAATATTTTCTAAATACTAGCAAAGATAAATTTTTCTGGAATTTTTGCTAACTTTTATGTATTTTTAAATCCAATAATATCCCAAATTAGGAATTTATTAAATGTACGAAACTGATTTGAATTTTAAAAAATAAATAATGTCATTAATTATCCAAATAAATTTAGTCTATATTTTCAATTTTAAGATGTTTCTTTTTCCATTTTTAATGATTTTTGGTCTATAATTAAAACACAATAAAATAAACAATATATACTTTTTTTTGGAATTTTTCAAGATGTTTTTTCTATTTTTTTTAGTATTTTATACTGTAGATAGAATAAAAATGAGCTCCTTTTGATTTTTAAGAAATAGTTGAAATGCTAAAAATGCAAAATAAATCTATGGAGATAAAATGCATAGGAGTAGGCATATAACCCTATTTTTGGAAAATTTTAGGAGCTAGGGTGATATTTTTAATAAATGAAATCCAATCACCAAAAATACATAAGCTGGAAGGGGCATATTTGCAATCAAAACAAATATCAGGGGTTTCATCTGCTAATATGCCAAAATTATACAAAGTAATTCAAATTTTATTGGACTAAAAATAAATACAAAAAGTACTAGGGGCATACATGCAATTTTCCTACTTCTCGTATGACGACACATGAGCTGAGCTGGACTTGACCCAAATGTAATTAGAATAAGTACATGGACTATGTGCAAAATTTCCAATTTATTTTAAACATTACAATTTATTTATAGAACTAAATAATAAATATACAAAAAGGCAATGCAAAGGCGCAATTTATCCATTATAATGCGAATCTAATGGTTTGCCCCCCCCCTTCACTTATACACGTGGCAGCATCGGAGCGGGCGATACCTCTTCGCAAGCAACGATTGAGATTAGATTGCGGGAAGCGATCCAACGGTCGTAGCTCTGTTCGATCCGATGTCTCCTGTAGTGCAGGAAGAACTACCCTTGGTCCGACAATAGAGTAAGATGCTGGAGGAACTGTCTATAAACTCACCTCTGTCGAATTTTGATCTACTGTTGCATGATGCTGCGGTGTCCAAATGCTCCACCAACAATTGCTTTTCACTCCTGCGGCTCCCGCGAATCTCCAAGGTGCATCAAAGTGGTCCGGAGCGTGCTGAGGAGGGCTCTGGAGCTCGATGACGTTCAAGCACCTGGGAGTTGAACTCCAGGTCTGATCTTAAGCCCATAAGGGCTCCAATGCACATTGACCCATCCAAAACATACGAGGTACCAAGGGCAAACTACCTCAGTCCGATTAGGGGGAAGGGCGTCAAAATGAGCGGGGGACGAAGGTGCTCTGGTGATAGGAGGAGTTGGAGTACCCAGCTCCAGATCCATGGAGGATCTGGATGAATGAAGAGCGTAAAGCATGGGAGAAGTGATGAGGATGGGAGGTGAGGTGGTTGGCCGGTCGAAGAACAAGCGTAGGCACGGTGAAGACGTTCAATGGAGCAGAGCTCCGGCGAACTACGAAGCAGGTTGGTTAAGCTAGATCACTACCCTAATCACTAAACTAATTGCAGAAATAAGAAAAAGGCACATATCTTACCTGGCTGGAGACCATGGAGCAGAGGTGGCCAACAACGGCAGCCTGGGTGCACCTCCTCCTCTACGAGCCACTTCAACACCTCAGGAGACCTCCCCTTGTCATGAGGATGCACGCTAGACTAATGGTTGAGGGTTCTAGGACTTGGAAGATAGGCCAAATTTGAAAATGGAGGGGGAGATTTTTATTTAACTACATGTATGTGCACCCTTATTGACTGGTTATTTGGATGAATTTGAAGCTATGTACAAAGGATCTAAGTGGCTGACGTGGATCATGGAACATCAAAGATCATTTCTTGTGAAGAGATCGAGGGTGATAGATCGATGATCGAGCAGGATTTAAGGATGAAATCGGGGAAATGATGGGTCTAACAAGTCATACGCACCTGGAGGTTGAGCTGATCAGAGGTCAACAGTCGAACGGACCTGATTGTTCCAGGTCAGCGCTAAAAGACAATCCTATGTGTTTTATTTTAAATTAATTAATTAATTTTAGTAAATAATTTTATTATTTTTTGAGTATAAAATAAAAAATATTTATTATTTATGTAGTATTTTATTATGTTATTTATTCATTTTTGGCATTATTTACTACAAGTTAATTTTTAAGTGTATATTTATAGGTATATTCATCTATATTTTGGCTTATTTTAATTTTTTTTGTATATTTTATTTTTTTATTCTCTTATTTTATTAATTTATAGATTATTTTTAGGTACATACTATTTTTATTATATTTTATGACATATTTTGTATATTAAATAAGTAGGGGTATATATTATACTTATAGGTATTTCATCTATGTAATGTATTTTATTGAGTTTTGGTTTAGCTTTATATTTTTAGTAGAATATAAATAGTATTTAAAATAGTGTAAAAATATGAACGAATAAAATAATCAAAGAATAGATTTCAACTTTATTTATGTATAAGTATTAGCATAGGTATTTTGCCTATGTTTTATATAGACTTATTTACTTTGTGTTTTCTTGGTGATTTTATGTTGGTTTTAATATGTAAATAAGTTATAAATAATATTAAAAAATTATAAATGTATAATATTATAAAAATAATAAAGAAGGAATAATATTTTATTCGGGTCAACTATACAATGAGGGTCCAAAACCTAACTTTCACACATTTACTCTAAAAAATATGAAACAACCTCCATTAAATATCTTATTAAAAGTTATATACAATTAGAGGTGATTTTGATACATTTTGAGTTTTTATTTGGAAGATATGGGTCTATGAAGTTGGGATTTTGGCTTTTTGTTTTGTGTATAAAAAGTACACTGTGTATTATTTTTGTACAAACTCAATTTTGTTTTTTTATTTACATCATTATCTACAGCTTTTATTGTACAAAGTTTCTTTATTTGATGTATTAAAATAAATAATAAAATGGGTGTCAAAAAGGAAGTATTGAATGAATAAAAGAATTGGGGTTTTATTGTGTTTTTGGCCCTTATCTCCCCGTATTTTATTCACTGTCAACCAACTCAATTCTTGACTTGCTCTCGAGGTTTAAGGTCATAAAATACCTTTGTATTTTATTATTTTTCTTTTCTTCTATTTATTATATAATTTTGGTGTTAAAAACAATATTATTTAAACAATAAATGCAATTAATAATGAATACTATTTTGTATAAGTTAATGCTATTTACAAGCATTAGCTAGGGTTTTTAAGGCCAAAATGATAGAATAAATGTGATGGAATGGAGATTCATCAATAGGCTCGAGGGGTGGGGGGGTCTTCCACAGTCGAAGGCATCTTTAGATTGACCCAAATCCCCTTGATAGAGGATCTGGAGATAAAGAGAATGCAAGGCACCTAGCCTCTAATGATACTTATTCTATTGGGGACCTACATGGTTAGAAATAGGGATCTCTAACGGAGTTTCCCAGGCTATTATTAGATAGAATAGTCGACGATGGAGGTGAAGTGGTGACGCTCCGGCGAGGAGCGGAGGGTGAATGTCGATTAACTAATATGGGGATATCAGGTTGGTTGGATGGGTAAGAAATGTGTAGGAATGAAGGGGCTATATGATGGAATGGACAACAAGGTCTGAACTGGCATAGCACAGTGTGGAACAGTGGCCCGAGCTCTAGAGCTCCGGCGAGGTCTCTAACCGAATCTATGCTAAAGCAATAACTAAAACATGAAATAAATCACATAAAATGAAAGACAAGAACTAAATCTTCTTAGAAAATATGAAGGCACAATTCTAACCTGTCAGAGACGACAGGGAGTAGGACGATGTCGGAGCTCCGCCGGGACCTCCTCCTCTACTCCTTTTATCACCCGGAATCGCTGGCATGGTTCTGCTGTCACCAGAAACATGCACACACTAATGGAGGGTGGATTCAGGGCTTGAAGAGGGATCAAATGGGGAAGGAGGAGAAGAGGTTTATTTATAAGCATGAAGAATGGTTCTTATTGACCAATGATTATGGGTGAATCGAGGTTATGTATAAGAGATCCGGGATTTGGGCGAGGATCATGATTGATTGAAGTAGGGGTTAGCGTGAAGAAGTGATGAAAATGATCGATGAGATGCTTAGGAAAAATGGAGGAAATCCAGGACTTGACACTTATTACACAGTTTAGGGGCCGCTAGGGGCTAGTTGACTTGAGGTCAACAAACCTCGCAACGTGACTGGCCTACGCAGTACCAAGTCATGACAAAACAAGGAATTTATTCAAAAATAAATGAATTAAAAATAGTAAATGATTTTATTAAATTTTGGTTATAAAATAAAAATTTTTTATTATTTTATGTAGTATTCAATATGATTTTTATTTATTTTTATGTGCTAATTTATTACAAGTTGTTTTTTACAAGTGTATTTATAGGTATATTGACCTTTGATTTGTATATTTTATTTTTATTTTATATTTTTATTTTATTATTTTTTTCTCATATTTTATATATTTATATCTTATTTTTATATACACAAATATATTTTTATTGTATACTTAAATATATAGGGGTATATATATTATATAAGTATAAGTATAGGTATTTCATCTATGTGTTTTTATATAATATTTTATTTTTTATTTTAATTATATTTTTATTATATTCTAAATATGTATATACACTATAAGTAATATTTACAAAATTATAAAAATATAAACTGATAAAATATTAAATAATAAATATTTTATTCAGGTATATTGTACAATAGGGGTCCAAAACCTAACTTTCACATTTTAACTCCAAATTAAATGGAACCACCTTCATTAAATAGATAATTAAAAGTTATATACAATTAAAGTAATTTTAATGCATTTTGAGTTTTTATTGAGTAGATATGGGTCTAGGAAGTTTGGGTTTTAGCCTTTTATTTTAAGCATAAAATGTACAATGAGTATTAATTTTGTACGAAATCAATTTTGTATTTTTATTTCTATTTTTATCAAAAACTTTTACGAAAAAAATTATTAGTTTGAGGTATAAATAACAAAGAATAAAATAGGAACCAAAAATTCTTTATTGATGAATGAATAAACGGATTTTTTTGTGTATTTTTGGCACGTATCCCCCCAACTTTATTCCTTGTCGACCAAATCGATTCTTGCCTCGGTCTCAAGGTTTAGGGCCATAAAATACCTTTTAAATTTTCTTTTCTTTTCTTTTCTTTCTTTATGCTTTTATTTCTTCTTTAAACAATGTATTTTTTACAATAATTATACAATAAATAAAGGATGCTAATTTGTATTGAATAATGACATTTACATACATTTGGCAAGGGTTTAAAAGCCAAAATGAAAGAATAAAGGTGATAAAATGGAGATTCATTTGTGATGGTCGGTGATCCGTTTCTTCTCGTACCCGTGTTGGGTTCCCCTCTTATAGTTGGAGGAGGAAGCTAAGAGGCAAAGAGCCCTCGACATTTGATTTTGAGGGAGAGGGGGCGGTGTGGTGTTTGGAGAAAGGGGAGGTCACCACCATTGTTGCAAGGGAGGAGGAGAAGAGATGTGCACGTGGGGAAGAGGAGGGGGCTTCTGTGCAAGAGTTCGATTGTAGGAAGAAGGAGGCCGACGTCAGACCCCTCGGGTGCTGACGCCAACGCCTTATTATTATTTTTTATTTTTTGAAATGCTAATGTCAGCATGACATCAACTATTTTATCATTTAGACTTTTTTTCTTAATTCTTTTTTAAACATGAAGAGGGAAGAGGATTGGAGTGGCTTCTTGAACTTCTTCTAAAGTGGACATGAAAAAATTATTGTCAGAACTTTAATATGGGCTTGGAGACCGTATTTATTGAAAAACTTAACTATTTATTATTTTTTTTAGATTTATTTTATAAAGAAAATATTTTACAATTTTCAGATGATTTTAAATGCAATGCATATAAAAATTATGAAATGAAAATTATGCATTAAATCAAGAAAAATGCAACTGATTACATATAATTTTTACTCAATAGAAGGTATAAAAAGATGATAAATCATCGATCCATCATAAGCCATAACCAAATTATCCATGAGTTGTCTACCGAGAAAAAGCACGCTCTAAACCAGAGAAATGATCACGCTCAGTACTTCACCCATGACTAAATAAATTGCATTGGAAAGAGTAATAGGACGGTAATCCTCTACCCTTGTGGTAACATCCTTCTTACGCAGTAGAAAAAAGATTGATTGAGTCGGTTAAAGCTACAATTTCCTTCTGCAAACTCCGACACCAACCCCATCACCTCCTTAGCAACTAACTCCCGGAATTCCTTGAAGAAGAAAACATGGAAACCAACCGACTCAGGGCAACCATTTAGGTTCAACGCAAAGATATCATCACGAACCTCTTGTAACATGAAAGACCTTGATGCACAATGTCAATAATGCAACTTACCCCAACCCCGACCGCCTAGATCCCCAATGGGGCATTTGCTTGCTCATGATCCTGAAATAGCCCGTCACCACCCATGAAACCTCCTCTTCACATTAAACTCCTCAACCCCTACCTTAATTGAGCGAATCAAACTTCTCCTTCTTCTATCGTTTGCTACCAATGAAAGAATATGATATTTGCATCCCCTCCTTTAGTCACTTCTGACACAACCTTTGTCTTCATTAGAATTCCTCTTCCTATCCTACTTCTTAAGATCCTCTGCACCACCCCATGGATCACAAGATCCTACTCATCCAATTCCTTATTATCCTTCAATGAGTCAAGCCTCACCAACTTATCTTGAGCATGGCTCCTCCACTGCCCATGCGTAACACGAGAATCCTTCCTGAATGCAAGTAGTCTATGCCACAATGCAGCCAACTTCGAAGCGAACCTCGCAGTAGATGAACCCTCCACCTCAAAATTAGTCTAGAAAGAAATAAATAGATCTCTAAAATCGTCGTCCAACATCGAGCATCGCTCAAACCTAAAATAGGAAGAAGATCCTTTGCCTATGCACATGTCCAAACACATAGGCGTATGGTCCGATCTCGACATATTGAGATAATTAACGCAAGCCTTGCTGAACATTTAAAAGGCCTCAATGGATAAGAGAAAATAGTTCATACACAAATGAGAGGAAGAACTTCTCCATATATATTTATAGTTTGGCGCATCGAAGACCTCCAAAGCAAGCTCCTCCACCACCTCAAGAATGTAACCATCTATAGGATCCTACGCTCTGCTCCCACGTAGCTTATCCTTCGTACACATCGTGATCTTAAAGTCACAACCCACAATCCAAACCATCTCCAGGAACCTGGCCCTAACTTCTTACAACTCAGCCCACAAAAAGTGCATTCGTAGAAACCACTGGAATGACATAAATTGAAGTCACCACAAAACAAGATAGATCCTTCTGGCTGATCAATATAACAGAAATTGAGTAACATCTAACATATCAAAAAACCCTCCATTCCAAGCAACAATAGTCCCCTAGGGCTACCATTCGCCAACAGTGCTTTGAGTTTGAATTCAGTGAGATGGGGTCCGTAAACTGAGCTCCATCTTACAAAATCCCAAGAGTCAATCTTAGTCTCTTGCAAACACTTCACATCCACCTTCCACGTAGTAAGTAGGGAACCTATCATCATTCTCTTCTTCGGTTGGTCCAGTCCTCTCAAATTCCATGTCAGGTACTTCATTGAGACACCGTGGAGAGTTCGACATGTTTTCATTTAAAAGACAACTTAACATGGTTGAAGGATTCAATGAGCTGATGATTGAATTGATCGAGTTGCACCACTTTTGAAATCGTTTGAATACAAAAGTATCCATTTATTTCCACTAAACGCAACTTGATAGACTATGAACTCATGTAAATGTCATTATAAAGTTAAGAGTAAACCGTATAAAAGATACTAAATTTGGGGACCATATAAAATTATTCTAATTAAAAAGGCATAAATTTAATAATATAACACTTAGTCTAATATCGTTATTTTACCCATTAAAATTACAAAAATAATGTCAATCAAAGTAAAACAAGTCATGGACTGAATGCAAAATAGACCAAAATAACACCACTCATATATTAGATACCTAAATGTCACGAGTTTTTAACTACGGATATGACACCAAAAAAGTAGAACTTCATATTTTAAATATGTAATAATAAAGGAAATGTAATAATCTAGAGTTGGGTCCCATTTTGGAATAAATCCACAATACTTATTGCAATCATTTTTAGGAGATGATAATTAATATTTTCGAGCTCTGATATTTTGAGTGGAAAGCGAGGTTTTAAAAATGTAATCATACGTTGAACTAGTTAATCTTCGGTTTGGTCCAACTGGATTGGATCTTCAGTTCAAATCGGTTGGCCTGATGATGATGTCCGTATGGCATCATTATTCCTATTGACCCAGAAAAGATCAGACCGAGCTAAATTTACTGGTCCAACTGGTCGAACTGATTTTTTGAACCGTTAAAACCAGATAAGTATACATAAGTATGTATGTATATATCAATGAAATAATTATTTAAAATATCAAAATTTTCAATAGAATAATCTAATTATTTATTTTAAATAATTCTATAAAAATTAACAATATTTTCTAACATTATTTATGAATACAATATTGTAATCATTTATTTATAGCTACTTCTAGAAAACTATTCTAAGAAGGTGAGGCACAAGTGATATTCGAAAAGAGAGAGGAGCATAATTAAGTTAAGAAGGGAATAAGTGATAAAATCCTATTATTTAATTATTTATTCTTTTGAAATTTACTAAACCATCAAAATAGGGTCAATTAGAGTCAACCCGATCCGACCATCGGTTGGACCTGATTTTTTATTTTTTATTTTTTAAATTAATTATATGAAATCGATCGAATCGATCGAGTGAAGGTCGATTCCTAGTCCAACTGACCCAAGTTTTTTAAACCCAGCTGGAAGGAACTCAATTACCAGACATCATATCTTTGTTATATATGACATGCAAAATATGAGAAAAAAGCTTTTAATTTATAGCGCGATGATTTTTTGCATGATTGATAATTGTGACATATTTTTCGCAAATCTATGCCATGATTTTTAATACTTAGATTATTGTAGGACATGCATTTACGAATGTTTATACTCTTGGCAACAAATTATGAAACTTGTCGTAAATTTAGAAGATTTTTCAAATCCTACAATAAACATTTAAATCCAGCCAGAAATCATGATTTCTTCTAAAATCTGTCATAAATTTATATGTCTTATTAAAAACTTCAATGACATCAATTCAAAAAATCCTGCCAGAAGCTTGCATGTAATCATGACGTGGTTATCTTTTTGGTACATTCTTAGCTTTAAAAACTATATATATATCTATAAAAAAAAATCAAAATCGATACCGGTGGATCAGATGCTCATCAGTCCGGAACTCCTGCGATCATGCACAACCCATCGATCCATCTGGCAGCTCCATCCCCTCCTCCTCAAGGCCGGTGCCTCCTCCTCCCTCTTCCACGCCAACTACCTCCTTCACTTGTACTAACGCGCGGGCTCTCCCGCCGATGCCCACAAGCTGTTCGACGAAATGCCCCTGAGGAACACCTTTTCTTGGAACTCCCTCCTCCGCTCCTACGCCGATTCCGGCGATGTTGGTAAGTCGGCGTCGATCTTCTCTTCAATTCCATGCAAGAACTCCTTCTCATGTAATGCTCTTATCCGCGGATTGACGAGGAGTTGCAGTGATGCTGACCTCCTCCTCGCGCGGAATATGTTCGATGAAATGCCCCTCAAGAACGCCGTGGCTTTGAATTGCTTAATGCACGCTTATGTCAGCAGAGGGTGCCCATCTCGAGCATTCGGTTTGTATAGAGATGAAAATTCGGAGGGATCCTCACCGATTGATGATGGCTTCGTCTTTGCAACCATGCTTAGCGCTTGCACGCAAGTGGGTGCTTACGGTTGTGGCAGGCTGATACACTCGTGCATGGTCATATGCGATTTTGCGTTTGATGCGGTCTCAACGAGTGCATTGGTAGACATGTATGGCAAGTGTGGTGATTTGGACAATGCTGTGCACGTCTTTGAGCACATAACCGAGCCAGATGACCTCACTCTTCGGCACTCATTATGTGCTTTGTGAGTTCGGGAAAGTGGGAAGATGCACGAATGTTGGTTAATTTTGAAGGGAGAAGTTCTGGTGTTGCACTGTGGAATTCCATGTTAAGTGGGCGTGTCTCAAATGGACTAGATGAAGAGGCACTCGACGTTTTCAGAACAATGTCGAGGAGTGGTTGTAGGGCCGATTCATCTAGCCTTACTAGTGCACTGAGCGTGCACAGAGTTGGGTACAATTGAGAATGGGAAGCATGTGCATTGCCTATCTTGGAAGCTTGGGGTCGTCGAAGATGTTGTTGTTGGCACTGCTCTTGTTGATTTCTACTCCAATTCGTCACTTTTCGACAATGCATGCAAGGCATTTTCCGATCTAAAATCTCCCAATACTGTCACACTCAATGCCATGATTCATATGTACTCGAGCTGTGGCGGGATGCAAGAAGCAATGCAGGTTTGTGATGGGATTTCTGACCTGTCGCTCATCTCGTGGAACTTCATGATTGTGGGCTACATCCAGAATGGCTGTGCAGATGAAGCTATAATGCTCTTTATAGAGGTGCATCAACTTGATCTCAAAATGGACAATGTGACCTTTGCGACTGTTTTGAGTGCTTGTGCTGGTATAAGCTCTCATAGATTTGGGGAACAGGTTTTCGCTTTTGCAACGGCTGCCAGTCTCGAGTCTTATCATGTTGTTTCAACATCTCTTGTTGATCTTTACTGCAAGTGTGGCAAAGTTGGATTTGGGAGGAAAGTCTTTGAGGGAATGGGAAGATCTGATGATGCTCCATGGAATTCCATGTTGATGGGTTATGCTACAAATGGCTGCGGGGTCGATGCACTCAACCTGTTCAATGACATGAGAAATGCTAATGTGAAATTGAGCCAAGTGTCGTTCATCAGTTTGTTGACGGCTTGCTGCCATTGTGGGCTTATCGAGGAAGGGCGTAAGTTGTTTCATGAGATGAAGGATAAGTACAATGTCAGCCCTGTTATGGAACATTATTCATGCATGGTTGATTTGTTGTCTTATGGAGGCAGGCTCCGAGAAGCACTAGACTTCATCGACACCATGCCAGTCACGGCTGATATTGGCATATGGACTTCCCTATTATGGGAATGCGTTGCGCAGGGAAACGAGCCCTGGGAAGGGAGGTTGCGGAGCGGCTTATTCAGCTTGATCCTAATCAGCCAGGACATTACGTGCAGCTAGCATGCATTTATGCAAATAATGGGAAGTGGGAGAAATCTGAACATATCCGGAGGAAAATGCATGAAAAGGACGTCACAAAAGCCCCTGGCTGTAGTTGGATGGATGACTGAATAATGCAATGGTCTTCTAGTCTCATCTGCTGCTCTACGTACCAACTGATGTGAATGGCAATAAGGAAATTGCATGTGGAAGTGGTTGCTGCTAATGGATCCACACATGATTATTGCCAATGACATGACTATTTATGCCTGTATAGGCCTTCAAAGCTCAAATTTTCGGGAACATACATGTGAAAGACTTCATTGTTGTTGGCCTCTAACAACACTGGTAGCTTTATGCCTTGCCACTTATATTGTGCATATCCAATCATTATATAGCTTCATATCAATGTGGTCGTTTTGATAAGATGATTAGTGCATGAGAATTGTTCCATAAAGCTTTGGCGAGTTATTCTCATAATACTTCAGTCTTCAGCACATTTGACGACTGGTGGTACATATTAGAAGACAGGCCACAATGTTTGCTGCTTAATCAAATTGACCTCTACATGTATTGAAGACAAGATTGCCGCATGTCTATTGCGCATATGTGCGAGGTTAATGAGAATGGTAGTTATCTCTTGTTAAGCTAACGCATTTTTGAGGAAAATGAGGCCAGGGGAATGAATGCTTTGGACTTGCTTGCTGAGCTTGACCATCGACAATCAGGCTACTCAGGCGATGATATGCAGTTACTTTACAGTTTGAAATGCATGACAATGTCATGGGTGAAGTCGCAGACGTAATTGAACAGCTAATTTGAAACATCAACAAGAGGTTTTACATTGCATCAACCAATGAATAAGAACAGTCAGGTCTGTCATTCATCTTCTACACATGTTGAGCTGACTGATATGTTTTCTGCTCGTGATGTCGCATAGAGGACTGCCTGTGGTTTACATTGATGTTTTCACTTCTGGGGCTGAAAGTTGAATCTCTTTAACAGCCTAGGTTGTCTTTCAAGTTGAAGACTTCCATTATTGTCTAGCTGTTAGCTGCTACAAAAACTACCCTATGCATATTGATTCTTTCATGACTTAAGTTGATCAAAACCTATGGCAAACTACCCATTTGCAATTACTTGTTTCTTTTTGTACTAATTACCATTAACCCTAAAATCCCACTCTTCCTATATTATCATAGCAGCGGTTTTATACTGGTGGTCTAACACCCCCCTGATGAAACTCGATTTCATCATCATAATTTCCCATTATTAACCCCCTTGCTTAAGCTTTGTGTCAATAAAACCCAGCTAATGTCTTGTAATTAGCAGAGTCTCGAATAAGTTAAAAACCACAAAAAATGGCAAAACAAAAATCCGTGGTATTTTTTTAGACTTAAAAATACCCTCAAAAATATTTCGGGCCTTTGTTTGATTTTATCTCCAGTTTTGGTCAACATGAAACTTGTAGATCTCATCAAGATCTACAACTTTCATGTTTTGAGTTTTCTCAAATTCGACCATCTTGACCCTCAAAAATCAAAATCATGTTTTCAATAATCTGATTGGGCCACGTGGCCCGTTCTGGGTGAGCCACGTGGCCCCGTCTCCCTTGTCTCATCCGCCGTCACCCTCAGCCGTTGGATTTCTCATTGGATTCAATGGCCCAGCTTTGTCCACGCGCACCTCAATCCCTAGCCGTCTGATCATCCCCATCTTCGATCAGATCCGCACGTCAGCGCCGAGCGCACAGCCTGCCACGTGGCACTTTGAGATCCGTCCGATCACGCCTTGGTCTCTTTGATCTCAGCCGTCTCTTCTAAACGCGAGCCTCAGACCGTTCGATCCATACCTTCTCTGCATCGTGGCCGTTCTTTAGCGCCTCGCTCTCGATTCGCCACGTGGCACAACTGCTGCCTTTCATTCACGCCCTCGATCTTCCATCACAGCCGTTAGCTTCACCAACCGTTCGATCCTCGCCTTCTCTGCATCGGCACCATCCGTTAGCGCCGATCCCTTAACGCGCCGCGTGGCATCTCATTCACCCTCCGATCATGTCGCCTCAGATCTGATCACATCCGCTCGTTCACGCCCAAATCCCCGCCGTTGGATCTCCAGATCCAACGGCTCCCGCGTCGTCGTCTACCTCGCGACCGCGTCTTCTCCACGATCTCCACCACGCGAAAACCTCTCCCCCTTTCCATTATCGTGACCACTCCAGTCGACCTCGCACCTCGCCAACCGCATCTCGGTCTTCCCCAGTCTTCCCTCTACATCGCGCATCACTCCACGATCCACGACATCATCTCAGTCGTCCCATAATCTCCTCTAAAACCACGACCTACACCACCTGCACCGCCGGCTCCCCCTTCAAATATCGCGCCTCCCCCCTCGAGTCCAAGCTGTCCACCTTTACGAGGGAAGTGGCCTAGCCCTCCTCCGCCTCCCTGTGACAGGGGGAGGCGGAGAGATCGAGCGAAGACGACCGTCTTCCCCGGTGTCGACCCGTCGCCGATCATGGCGTCGTCGCGGCGCTCCGAGCCCGCCCGAGTTGCATCGACCAGCTGACGATGTTCAACGAAGACCCGAGGCTCGATTCGAGCCCCAACCCAAGCCTCTGACCGCCTTCCAGATCAGGTAAGCTCTCTCCTTCCTCCTTTGTCTTTCTCTTCAATTTCTTTGATTTAATTAGCAGCCTCCCGTAGTCCTCGCCTTCCGATGACCACCTCCTAAGCTACACCATCGATCCCCCTTTCTCGCACAACCCTCCGCTCACCTTCTCCCTCCTCCAAACCCTAAATCGCCTCCGACCCATCTCCTCCGCCACCCACGGCGGAGGAGCTACGAGCTCCCACCTTCTCCGTTCCCTGAGCTCTCACCCATTCACGCACGCACTTCTAAATGCTTCGAATAGGTGCTACTAACGTTGCAGGTCGTCAAGTCGATCGATGGCCGGAGCCTGGTCGGAGCTAACTTCATCGACACCGCAGCTGTCATCTTAGCTCCGGTGAGCAGCACCAGAGTCTCCTGGACCTTCCCCGAGCTCCCCGCTTCATCGACGACTTGTCTTTGAGCTCGGGGGAAGTCCACAGTAGCCGGGAGCGAGCGGAGGAGCCGGAGCTACCTCGCCGGAGTTCCAAACCCGCCGCCAGCTGACGATAAAGGAGGACGTACATGTACCGTTGGATGATTCATCCAGGCGTTCGTCCAACGGTTCCAATGAGGCCACGCATCAAATCCAGAAGCCTTAGGATCCTAACGATCCAAGGCCGTTAACCAGCCACGTGCCAACACCAGAGCGTCCCCGAGCCTTAGCCATCGACCCTCCAGGTCTGGAGCACCCGAGCCTCCCCGAGCCTGCATCGAGCCTGAACCAACGTCCAAGCCGACCCGAAGCAGTCTGAGCCTCTGCCGAGCCTAACTCCAATCCTGGATAGCACGTGCATCGCACATGCTACTCTGGGAAATTTGCAGAGACGCCCACGAAGTTCTTCAATATTGCAAAAAGATCCCCGCGCGTATGGTTTATTTACAAGGAAGGCCCCGCAACTTATTTTTATTGCATTTTAGTCCCTCCCAGGGACCTTTTTGTAGTTATCTTTTCATATTTTCTTTCAGTTATGCCCTTGCTTTCCTTTATGCATATCTTGAGCTACGTATGTCCAATTGAGTTGATTTCAGTTCCGTTTTGAAGCTTCTTTGACACACTTTCTAATGGCATGCTTAATTGTTGTTTTGGACACAATGAATTTTGATGTA
This sequence comes from Ottelia alismoides, assembly GCA_037367405.1. Lineage (NCBI taxonomy): Eukaryota > Viridiplantae > Streptophyta > Magnoliopsida > Alismatales > Hydrocharitaceae > Ottelia > Ottelia alismoides. Next base: position 216,435 of record JAZKJV010000760.1, read on the forward strand.
TTATTATTTAGCCATGTGTCTCTAATTTCTTAACTTATGCCTTGTTAACATGTTCAAATCAAGTTTATTATTTTGATAAAGTCTGAAATTGATTCCTTGTGTAGTTGGCTCATCATCTTAACGTAGGACATATTTGTGATGCATTTCATGATGTTTATCTGCATGATTAAAATAGAAAAAAAATTTGCATGTTTACTTCAATGCATGGTTGTGTTGTGTCTGCATAATTTGACCTATATATGCCTTCAACTCAACACTTAATTAGATGGACTAAAATCCGACTAATATGAGGGAAGCTCGTGTCCCTGAGTTCGACCTTGGTATCTTGTCAAGTAAAATAAATAATTTATGATCGTCTCATACATGTTTAAATGAGATGATCTTTTTGATGAGCTCAAATTGGCCCGACTGCTACGACAATTCCGAGTGCTAACAACACTCTCTTAAAGGGCCGATTTTACGGTTCGTCAAATGGCGTTGTTGCCGAGGACACGGCTCATTTCTTGTATTTTTTGGAATTTTGTTTATTTTATTGAGTGTTCATTTTATAGGTCAAAGTGTTCATCTAATTTGCATTATAAAATCTTTTCTTCTTATTTGATCTTTAACCATTGCTTTTGTGGCTGGGCCCTTGACGGTTCAAGGAGGCGTGGAGCAGGAAGCTTCCCGCTGCGAGGAGCCGTAAAACATACGTGGAGCAAATAGGGAGGAAAAAAAATTTTGTGTCTCGCATTTTATTTTTGCATGTCATGTAATAATTCGTCGTTTACAGCGGTCTTCGATTGAAGACTCGCGAATGTAATCGAACGATCGTGGTTGTGTGGGGATCGTCCCCACTTGAGTGTCGACTTAGGACCAGGCACGCGACTCTTTGAGCGGTTCTTCATTTTTATCTTTTACGTGCTTGTTCGTAGGTAGGACACACCTTAAATAAAGACGCACGTAGCATCGCCTCACTTAGCCAAATTAAAAGAAATTTTTTTCCCGCTAATAGAAGCATGTTAGGTGCGGCCTTTTTATCGACTTGCATACACTAATTTTGGTTTTCAAAACAGCCCAAGTTTTCACATGTTTTTCGTCAAATCACTGCATAATTTCTCGCTTAGCCTAGATCACGGTTTTTGTCGAATACGCGGCTTTTCTCGATTTCTTTTTCCTAGCTTGATCACCTAGGATTAATGGAAAATGGGAATGAACGGTATACGATGATTGCTTGATTTTGTGCTAACCATAATTCAGTGATAACTTAAAATAAAATTGGGACTGTTAATTGCAAGTCAACCAAAAATGGAGTAAAATTCGGTTTTGGGAGAGCAACACCCTCGATTATGCATTGGTTTTCACTTCACATTTTTCTCCGCGTAAATATCTAATGTTTTATCACCAATAAAATCGACAAGATAATAAACCAACCTCGGTTGGTTTCATGTGTGTGTTGGTGAACCTGAGGGTCTTGCTTGCTTGATTGAGCCATGCGTGCTTCGATACACACCCCAAAAACCTTAGCCCCTCCATTTCATCTCCGAAGATTCATCCACTCTTTTGTAAATCCATCCTTCTTCTTTGTTCACCTTGGGTCCCTCCCAACATCAATTCCCGTCTTTATACTTAGGGTAATCTCAACCTAAGTATAGGGGGAACCCGAGTCCCTGTGATTTCTCTACTCATCTTTCCTTACCTTTGTACTTAGGTTATTTCTAACCTAAGTATAGGGGGAGCCCCTCTTAGCTCCTGTATATTTCTCTATACTTAAATGGACCTATGGACTTGTATCATCTAGTGCTATGAGGACATAGAAAAGTTTAAGGATAGGGGGGTATACCGTATTTACAATTTACTTACTTTAGCTATAATCTGAAAATTTTGAAAAATTTAAAACTTTTTGGCTAAAGTAAAATTCTTTGGACTAAGAGAACTCAAATAATTTCACGGCTTTTCTATACTATGTTACACTATTTTCATAAAAATATTTTCAAAAAAAATGATTTTAAAAATGAGATTTTCTTGTTTTGAAAAATCCTTTGAAAATGTTTTGAAAATCTTTTATTGGTGTGACATAGTTTTGAAAATCTTTTATCAAGGAAAGTTGAGTCTAACATGTGTTTTAACTTTAAATTAAAACCCATAAAAATGAGAAAAATTCAAAAAAAATGTTTTTGAATGAAGGAGTTGGATTAAACCTCTACACTTATACTTTCACACAGGATCTGAAATGTTCAAGGAAGCTTGATTTATGAGGTCTTTGAGATTTTTAGGTTAACCAGCCTTAGCCATCAGGGTCTTAGACTTAATCATCCACATTCCCCTAGGTCTCTAGATTTGCATGCTATATTCCATGCTTAGTCTCAGACAAAAAGAATATGATCAGCACATCACATGCACGACTGCGGTTTTTGATTGAGATGAGTTGACTTTTCACCTGAGGAATTGGGATGAGGGATTCGAGTCTGGATTTGATCTAATGATGCTCGAGGATGGGATAAAATCTTTGAAGGCTTCATGAAACCTGAGTGTCAGCAATTTTAGCCAGTATGAGAACTTGGTTCTTATACTAATCTCTTGATATTGACCTAAGTGCCTGGGTGTGAAATAAATAAAAAATTTGTTGATCAGTGTGCGCCAACTCTTGGTAAAAGCAGTGGAGCTAGCCAAAAATTATACAAGTCAATAAATTCAAAGAAAATCTCTCAGTCCACAAAGTCAAATATCAAAGAGCTTCCACCAAAGGCGAGCGCTCCCAAACTTTTCAAAGTGTCCACTTGGACCACCGCTATTAGGACCAGGAGTCGGGCTTGCACCAAAAAAGGGCTCTGCATCGTAAATGCTACAAGTCTGGGTGTCGAAGGTACGATAGGTATTCAAAAAAGACACACCCCGGTGTACTCCCAAGAAAACAAGTGCAGACGGCTCCAACTTCTCTTGACGGACGCACTGATCAACACCAAAAAAATGTGTGTTGCGTAAAAGGCACTAGAGAGAATCCATGTTCCAATAAGAGGGAGAGAAGAAATGATACAATCCCATGCCCTCCATTACTGGCCTACCATCTACATTTTCTAAGTCTGACAACTAAAGAGACGGTAGACTGAATGCAAGATTGGATTTATTCCCTAGTGTTGAGGATTGGGCCCTTAGGAGAATTTCTCGGACCGAGACTTTGGGTGAAGATTTGACTCTACTCTCGAAATTGCAGTCAACACTAAAATTCATATCCTTTAGTTTATATGTACATCAGAGAGAGTCTAGAGAATTAGAGGAATTGGGTACCTCTTGATTAAGGCTGGGTTGAATTCAAGAATTTTGGATCTCCAAAAATTGAGTCGACTTGAGCAGATTGGATCTTGTATTCACATGCACAAGGGGGTTAATCCAACTTAGTCATTCTTTTTGATGCTCGAGGACGAGCATAGTTTAAGTATAGGGGGGTGATGAAACTCGATTTCATCATCATAATTTCCCATTATCAATCCCCTTGCTTAAGCTTTGTGTCAATAAAACCCAGCTAATGTCTTGTAATTAGCGGAGTCTCGAATACGTTAAAAACCACAAAAAATGGCAAAACAAAAATCCGTGGTATTTTTTTAGACTTAAAAATACCCTCAAAAATATTTCGGGCCTTTGTTTGATTTCATCTCCAGTTTTGGTCAACATGAAACTTGTAGATCTCATCAAGATCTACAACTTTCATGTTTTGAGTTTTCTCAAATTTGGCCATCTTGAACCTCAAAAATCAAAATCATGTTTTCAATAATCTGATTGGGCCACGTGGCCCGTTCTGGGTGAGCCACGTGGCCCCATCTCCCTTGTCTCATCCGCCGTCACCCTCAGCCGTTGGATCTCTCATTGGATCCAACGGCCCAGCTCTGTCCACACGCACCTCAATCCCTAGCCGTCTGATCATCCCCATCTTCGATCAGAACCGCACGTCAGTGCCGAGCGCACAGCCTGCCACGTGGCACTTTGAGATCCGTCCGATCACGCCTTGGTCTCTTTGATCTCAGCCGTCTCTTCTAAACGCGAGCCTCAGACCGTTCGATCCATACCTTCTCTGCATCGTGGCTGTTCTTTAGCGCCTCGCTCTCGATTCGCCACGTGGCACAACCGCTGCCTTTCGTTCACGCCCCCGATCTTCCATCACAGCCGTTAGCTTCACCAACCGTTCGATCCTCACATTCTCTGCATCGGCACCGTCCGTTAGCGCCGATCCCTTAACGCGCCACGTGGCATCTCATTCACCCTCCGATCATACCGCCTCAGATCTGATCACATCCGCTCGTTCATGCCCAAATCCCCGCCGTTGGATCTCCAGATCCAACGGCTCCCGCGTCGTCGTCTACCTCGCGACCGCGTCTTATCCACGATCTCCACCACGCGAAAACCTCTCCCCCTTTCCATTATCGTGACCACTCCAGTCGACCTCGCACCTCTCCAACCGCATCTCGGTCTTCCCCAGTCTTCCCTCTACATCGCGCATCACTCCACGATCCACGACATCATCTCGGTCGTCCCATAATCTCCTCTAAAACCACGACCTACACCACCTGCACCGCCGGCTCCCCCTTCAAATATCGTGCCTCCCCCCTCGAGTCCAAGCTGTCCACCTTTACGAGGGAAGTGGCCTAGCCCTCCTCCGCCTCCCTGTGACAGGGGGAGGCGGAGAGATCGAGCGAAGACGACCGTCTTCCCCGGTGTCGACCCGTCGCCGATCATGGCGTCGTCGCGGCGCTCCGAGCCCGCCCGAGTTGCATCGATCGGCTGACGACGTTCAACGAAGACCCGGGGCTCGATTCGAGCCCCATCCCAAGCCTCCGACCGCTTTCCAGATCAGGTAAGCTCTCTCCTTCCTCCTTTGTCTTTCTCTTCAATTTCTTTGATTTAATTAGCAGCCTCCCGTAGTCCTCGCCTTCCGATGACCACCTCCTAAGCTCCACCATCGATCCCCCTTTCTCGCACAACCCTCCGCTCACCTTCTCCCTCCTCCAAACCCTAAATCGCCTCCGACCCATCTCCTCCGCCACCCACGGCGGAGGAGCTACGAGCTCCCACCTTCTCCGTTCCCTGAGCTCTCACCCATTCACACACGCACTTCTAAATGCTTCAAATAGGTGCTACTAACGCTGCAGGTCGTCAACTCGATCGATGGCCAGAGCCTGGTCGGAGCTAACTTTATCGACACCGCAGCTGTCATTCGAGCTCTGGTGAGCAGCACCAGAGTCTCCTGGACCTTCCCCGAGCTCCCCGCTTCATCGACGACTTGTCTTTGAGCTCGGGGGAAGTCCACAGTAGCCGGGAGCGAGCGGCGGAGCCGGAGCTACCTCACCGGAGTTCCAAACCCACCGCCAACTGACGATAAAGGAGGACGTACAGGTACCGTTGGATGATTCCTCCAGGCGTTCATCCAACGGTTCCAATGAGGCCACGCATCCAATCCAGAAGCCTTAGGATCCTAACGATCTAAGGGCCGCTAACCAGCCACGTGCCGACACGAGAGCTTCCCCGAGCCTTAGCCATCGACCCTCCAGGTCTGGAGCACCCGAGCCTCCCCGAGCCTGCATCGAGCCTGAATCAACGTCCAAGCCGACCCGAAGCAGTCCGAGCCTCTGCCGAGCCTGACTCCAAGCCTGGATAGCATGTGCATCGCATGTGCTACTCTGGGAAATTTGCAGAGACGCCCACGAAGTTCTTCAATATTGCAAAAAGATCTCCGCGCATATGGTTTATTTACAGGGAATGCCTCGCAACTTATTTTTATTGCATTTTAGTCCCTCCCAAGGTTCTTTTTGTAGTTATCTTTTCATGTTTTCTTTCAGTTATGCCCTTGCTTTCCTTTATGCATATCTTGAGCTACGTATGTCCAATTGAGTTGATTTCAGTTCCGTTTCAAAGCTTGTTTGACACACTTTCTAATGGCATGCTTAATTGTTGTTTTGGACACAATGAATTTTGATGTATTATTATTTAGCCATGTGTCTCTAATTTCTTAACTTATGCCTTGTTAACATGTTCAAATCAAGTTTATTATTTTGATAAAGTCTGAAATTGATTCCTTGTGTAGTTGGCTCATCATCTTAACGTATGGCATATTTGTGATGCATTTCATGATGTTTATCTGCATGATTAAAATATAAAAAAATTTGCATGTCTACTTCAATGCATGGTTGTGTTGTGTCTGCATAATTTGACCTATATATGCCTTCAACTCAACACTTAATTAGATGGACTAAAATCCGACTAATATGAGAGAAGCTCGTGTCCCTGAGTTCGACCTTGGTATCTTGCCAAGTAAAATAAATAATTTATGATCGTCTCATACATGTTTAAATGAGATGATCTTTTTGATGAGCTCAAATTGTCCCGATTGCTACGACAATTCCGTGTGCTAACAACACTCTCTTAAAGGGCCGATTTTGCGGTTCGTCACCCCCTAGTAAGCCTCGACAAATCCCACAGAACCATCGATGTCAACTTTGTGTCCATGCCACTATCAATTTATGTAATCCACGATCTCCATTGAACACTCTTACTAGAGGGTGCCACTACTAAGTCTCCCATTGTCAACCACCGGCAAAACCTCTAGGAGGACCTGTGTTGTGTTAGGCCATGTTGTGCCTAGCCAAGGGAGCTCTGTCCTTTGCGTCGAGACTCACCATTGTTGGCCCTAGGTGACATGTTCTTCGTGTTGTGCGAACGTATGCCTTACCATGTCATGAATTGACTATCAACATCGTTGGATATTCGATTGCAAGGAAAATCCATATAAAGAGTGATGCATTGTGAAATTGAATATTAGGGTGTAAACTTCGGGGTTTTATTAAATTAGGATTTGTCGAATTTTCATTTTCATCAAATTGACTCCATAAAAAATTTATTTTTATTTAAATAAACTGAGGTCAACTGAGACATGTAAAAAATAGTTTTGGTTATGTAAATCAAGTCACTTTGGAGTCTACTTAGGGTTGTTTGAGTTTCCCATCCTCTCTATATAAAGAGTAAAGTTGGAGATCTACCCAGCTCTCCCTTTCTCTCTCCTTTCTCCTCACATGTTCATCTCAATGCTTTTATCTACCCCGCTCTCCCTTTCTCTCTCCTTTCTCCTCACATGTTCATCTCAATGCTTTTCCATAGACCATGTGTTCTTCATGGGTTATCCCATATTTTTCTTACCCATTCTCATCTTCTCTTTGTCCATTCTCATTTTCTCTTTGCTTATTTTTTGTTCTGCATCAGCATATGGTATAAAAACCATTTCACAATTCAATAAACTTATAGAGTTTGCGCGCAAAATTTGACATCAATCTTTTGGATTACAATTTGTATTCACATTTGTGTCGATAGAGAGTGAAAATTTACTCAATATCATGTTTAAAGGTATAACCGTGGAAATATTTATGGGCCGAGGAAGATATCACTTTGCAAAATGGAGTTTTAATATCTATAACACATACAACACAAATCCCATGCCAAAAAAAAGAAGCAGAAGAGAACAAAGCACGGAGAAGAAGATAGATCCTCTCGCAATTGGACACGTTAATGGAGAGGCAATATGTCTACGGTAGACGGCCACAAGTAGACTTTTTTTCCTCCTCTTGGAATTGGAACTTAAAGGCTTGAATTGGGTGAATGAGAAAAGAGGCCATGCCTTCCTTTTATAGCCATATGGTGGATGACTGTATAGAGATAATGGTAGTGATTTTTCTCCATCAATAATCAATTCATTATTCAATTCTTAATTTAACTTGGTCCTTACTAATTTTGGAATTATCTTTCATGATAATTACCGACTATTACTTCAGTAACTCATGAATTTTCACTTGAGATTATTCTCGAATCATCTCATGATAATTGTTGAACTATCACTTGAGATAATTCTCTAATTATCTCATGATAATTCTAGAATTATCTTATAAGGATAATTCCCAATTATCTCTTAGGAAAATTAGCAAACTGACCCCATAATTAATGAATTCACTTCATTAGTAGAAAAATAAAATAAAAATCTAATTTGCATTTATTTAATGAATAATGCCAATCCAATTCAAATCACCATTAATTATTATATGAATGGTATTCACATAAATCCTAATAATAAATACGAACCACATTCATAATATTATTACTTATTGTGTATTTATATCCACATTAATTAAATGACAACTATGTGAATCGTATTCACATATTTCCATATAATCAATCATTGATGATAACATTTAGTATCTTAATTATAAGTTTCTCAATATACGGTTATTAATCTAATTAATACTTGTGTGCATCATCAAAGATACTTAGAGATAATATTATCGAGACTGTATAGATCAAATATAGTGACTTCATATTTAGATATATAATATATAATATATAATATCATATCTAATATTAGGATTCAAAATAGTTTGAGTTATCTGATTTAATCAGATATCAAACCAATTTCTCCGGTTGACTCCGAACACTTTCAAATCAATTTCCAACCATTTGGAACCAAAATATGTTTCTATGATTTGAAATTAATCCAATTTAAATTTAATTCATTTAGACTCAAAGCAGGGTCTAAGTAGGGTCAACTAATGCACTTGTGAGGAGATGTAAGTTTTGGTATGTTGAGCCGGCTAAGAGAGAGCAAGGAAGGTCGAAGAAATGTTGGAATGAGACTGTACGAAGGGATCTTAGTTTTTTGGATCTAAGGCCGAGAATGACCCAAGATAGATCTGAATGAAGGCAAAGAATCAGTGTATCCAACCCTACTTAATAGGGGAAAAGGTTTTGTTGTTGTGTAGACTCAAATCGAAGTTATTAAAAAATTGATTTCATCATTCCCTCGAAATGGAAGTGCCATGGTATGCATTACATTACAATCGCATCAAGCATCCCCAATACTCGTGCATCCTACGTAACGGAAAACTTTGAATAACCTGAAGTTCAATCCCATATTAATTATTTCTTTCAAAGGTTCTCAATAGATTTCTCGATTTATCATTGGGGGACAATACCAATCATATACTTTCCACATGTATACATCAATATCCTCAAGTTCTTATCCTCTCCCTCAATGAAATTTGTTGTATCCCCAATGTCTCCTGAGTGAGCTCATGTCTTCCGATTCAAAATGTATGAACTTGTATTAGAATGTAAGAAATTGTGAAGATATTATTTTGTTGATCGATTAGTGTGCATAAGTTGATCAATCAGGTCAACTTCAGTTGATTGACAAAAATAGATGTTAAAGAGTCGCTGGATTTGAATTCAAAAGATGATTGATCGGTTCTTTGAGTTAGTCGATAAGGAAGTGGTCGATCAACAAAATATGGTTGTTTGATTAGGAAGTGATCGATCAAAATTGTATTAAAGGTAATCATGCATTAGTCGATCAATGTTCAATGTTGAACATCAGTTGCAGGTCGATCAGGTGTTGAAGAGGATCAATCAAGAGCGAAGATCCAAGCTTGTTTTGATTAGGAAAATTCTGTTAACTCTCTCAACTTACAATTGATAAACATATAGATAAACTTTGCAATACAATTACATCATGTAGTATAAAAAATTGATCAAAAAAATCATGTAGTAAAAAAAATTGGGATAGAAATCATCAGGGATCGTGCAAAGAAAGCTCTCATTATCTTAAAAGAATTATTTTGAGCAAGTCCTTAAGAGATTTGAGATGTCCACATCAAAGCCCATGAATGCATCTTTTGCTACAAATATTCATTTTTCATTTTCTATACACCTCAATCAAATGTAGAGCACATGTCTTACATTCCCTATGCTAGTGTAGTTGGGGATCTTATGTATTACGTTGTATGCACAACACCAAATATCGCTCATGTAGTGATCGTTTCAGGAGGTTCATAGGGAATTTGGGTAAGGAGCATTAGCAAGCAATCAAGCAAAAAATTTTATACTAAAAAATAACATATGATATTGGCCTAATCTATGAAAGTGATTTAGAATGTTTCATAGTTAGAGTTTCAAATTTAATCTATGTTGTAGATGTAAATAGGAGAAGAACAATGACAAGCTCAGTCTTAACTATAAACAAATCTATCATGGAAGGCTATCTTACAACCTCCAGTTACTTTGTCTACCGCAAAGCTAGATTATATGACGTTTACGAGAGCTACAAAGTAAGACATCTAATTAAAAAGCATGATTAGAGATTTGGGTCTACAACAAGATCAAGCTATCGTAGATTGTGATAGTATTTGCAAAATATACCTAGCAAAGAATTATCTGCATCATGATCGACCAAGCATTTATGCTACATTTGTAGCATCACTTGATATATACTGAAAAGAATGTCAAGGTGAATGAAGAATATTATCATGGCAAATAACCTAACTAATATATTCACAAAGGTAATTATGGAATCAAGTTCAATCATTACCTGCGCTTACCTAATGTTGATTGTTGGCAATAACCCCATGGAGAATAAGGCAACAGTGAATTCTAGTAGTAGTTGTTCTATTATGAGGATTCAATTCAAGAATGAGATGGTGGATATGCCTTGGATCCTAGTAGATTATGGATCCACCCATAACTTAATTGATTAGTGATTAGAAAATCCATTCAAATCTTAATTAATGTGAAGATCATCCCAATTTTAATAGATGCGTGATTAGAATATTCATTCACATCCTAATTTATTAGGAATCCCTATAATTGAGACGTGATTAGAGGATCCATCCATACTAGGACATTATATATCCCCCATAGGTAAGAGATCTTAAATCAACCCTTGTACTCACCATATCGAAAGATACCTGTGACCGACGTAAAAGATCCATTCAATTACAAGGAAACCTCGTATAAATTATTTCATGGTTATCTTTTGCTTTTCTACAACAACAAAGATGTCCAATGTTATTAACCTGCATTGAAGGTGGCACATGTCATGTGCAGCACTCCTAGAAGGCATTATACCCTCACCATGAGCTGAAATCAAGAGAGGAAATTTCTGAAGACCACGGACCTGGAATGATTTGGTCCAATTCTATTTTTTTTAGATGTGACGAAAACATGTAAAGGAGACAAGCAAGAGTTTTGAATTCAAACATGTCAAGAAACTGGAGCGTGCGATACACGTGACGAGCTATAAGGTGGAAGCCTAGCAAAATGTCCCACAAGAAATCTATGGCCATGATCGGAGATGTCTGCTTTTTCATGCAATGATAAGCGATGGAACACAAACAACCGCAGTGGAAGGCCCACATGAATTAATCTCTCGTGCTATCACTACGAACAAGTTAAGTAATTGTCAGCCTATAGCAGGCCATCTTATCTCGAAACTGGTACAGATCCTCCACACATATTTTTCCATTCACTCATGTCAAAGGAAAACAGGCACAGACAACACATTAGCTGAAATAAACCAATCCTATACGTGCAAAATACACAACCTTGTAAAATGGTACAAACCTAAAAGGAAATAAAAAGTAATCTCGATAGAACCCCTTTAATGGTCTAGTGGTAGAAGCAGTAACTCCCACTTTAAAAAGACCAGGGGTTCAAATCCATTCAACCCCCCTCCCCCGTCAACTAGTAAAAAAAAGGAACCTCGACGTTATCTGATGAGATGAGCCTCAACAACTGCCTAACCAATGTGCAAAGAAGATTCACATGAACCTCTAGATGATAAGGTATAATCATGAATCAACAGACGCGGCGACATTATAAACATCAAGCATGGAGCAAGTTCATCGGCTCCAATAGAAAAGGTTAAAGCACAAAGTTCTCCCAAACACCAAACAACTTCCATCTCCATTCACAGTCAATCACCACATTTACATCAACAAGCACGGGAAGAAGGGAGAAACACCATAAGAAAAAGGAGACCTCAGCTGCAGATATACGCAAACAGCAACAAAAGAAGCCACGGTGAGGATGGAACAAGGATCTACAAGGGAAAGGTATCATGGTCACAGATGACGAATTTTATGCCTATGACCCCAACCAACGCTTCAACAAGCTGCTGCTGTGGCCTCCTGCAAGGGGATGGGGTTTCAGAGAGAGGTGACTGCGGCTGAAAACTTTCAAACACGTCGAGAGTTGCATCCCTTTTGGAGACCATGTACCTTCGGAATAAAATCAGAAGATAAAATGAAATAGTTTCTTCCCATGATGATATAATTAACAAACTTTTATGTATTTGCTACTATAAAAACAATACTGTAATATTAGATTATGCTCCGCATGAACCTTTAGCGTTTTGTACATTCCACACAATCTGAATAATACACTGCTTATATCTGACAAAGCATACAGTATGTTTCTGGAATCTACAATATATTTGGTAGACTATACATCTATATATCCAAAAAATGTAAAGATTTCGTTTGCAGGTTTCGGATTAAACAGAAGGCATTTCCCTAGATCGATGTCACTATTCGAGGCATTTCTGTTTATCGATGTCACTATTTCTGGAACTGTTGCAAATGGTTGCATGCACCAAGCACAAAGGATGCTGTCACTCACCTCAGTTCTGCTTTTTTGCTATCCTGTTGACCCCGTTCGTATCTGAACATTTTTACATAACACGCTGTCTAACTTAAATGGCTGAATGCTGAAGGCCTCTGCAACAAATAGTCTGAAAACATAAAACAAATGTGGATAATACATCAGACATTATAAGTTCGACCTACAGTTCGAAAGAGATTTCACTTTAAGATAACAAATATACAGGTGTTATTGGCAGGTCATTCCTCTCCTTCTAGCAAGCAAGAGCAGGAGAAGCATATCCATAAATGGCTCTTCTGACTTTTTCTTAAAATAATTGGCACTTCTGTCAAAATTTAAATGATGACATCATTCATGAAGTGAAGACGTAAAGCACGAGCATGTACAACTGCACTACCCACATGCATCCCCTCAGATTAGTTTTATGTATTTATTATTCTTATACACTAACTATTTTATGACGGAGTATTTTTTATTATTCTTTTTATTTATTTTGATTGCAATTATATTCTTTATCGTAATCCCATTCAATAACACAGTCATGGCTGGTTCCAAGCCTGAGTAAACGAGGGTTGGGTTTGGTAGCCGACAACGTAAAACATTAGGAGACAAATTCCTAAATAGTGTTTTCAATTGAGAGCACTTTGTTGAAATATAAATGCGGAAGCAAAATCGATAATCAAGGACAAGAAACATAAAAATATAAAAGTGAATGCTTAGATTTTATGTGGAATTCTATTCCGTGAGGAGCGGGATGAAACCACGGGAGAAGGCCTCAAAGGGCCGGATCTTCTGTATTGAATCTCTCAGGGAGTATAGAGGGTGTGGGGCTTCTTATATAGCCCCACAGACAAACTGCAGTCTCATCGCTCATCCATGTGGGACAAAACGTGAGTGGGGGTAACTGGATCTTGGAGAGATCTAATTACCCATCTATTACATACTCCAACACTCACCCTCAAGTTGGAGCTAACAAAGCTACAACTTGCAATAAAAAAGAAAATGTATACAAGTCATCTCCACTCGATACATTTGAGAGAGATGGAGATAGAGACACCCCACTCGAACGAGGATAGAGATACCCCATTTGAAGAAATGTTGTTGATAGAAGACCTCACTTGAGGACGGGTCTGCAACTTTTAGATCATCGGGAAAGATCCTCAATCGTGCTTGCAGCAGTCGCTATGATACTAGGTCGTGCTTGGAGAAGAGTCGTATAAGAAAAAAGTCTAGTACGGAGTAGTAGTCGAGGATAGAGAAACCCCGACGAAGTAGTCGATGCTAGGGGAAGACGGCTGATAGCAGTAGAAATCTGGAATGTCCATCTGTCAGTCGTAGATGGGCAGTAGAAGTCCTGTAGAGACATCTCAAGAAGAAGAATATATGATGACATGTTATTATTCCCCCTTTCTCCCATATTGAGAATAAGAGCCTAGATCATCAAGTTGGGAGAAACAAAACAAAACCTGCATTTGTTTTCTGTTTTTTTAAAAGCCATATTTTTTTGGCTTTCCTCTCTTTCTCTCTCTCTCTTTGAATAAGCCCTTTTTCGAGCAATACATGAGTCGACCAATTGAGTCTCTTCTTTTCTTTTTTTTATCAGTTGCAGCCTAGCCCAGTTGGGCTTAAAAACTGAGATCTCCCTCTCCTCTCTCTCTCTCTCTCTCTCTCTCTCCGTTTTTTTAACTGCAACCCACTTTGGGCTCGATAGATTCATCCCTTTTTTTAATACAAAGCAGAGCCCATTTAGGAAGAGAGAAATCGGGCCCCTCCTTCGAACAAAATCTAGGATTCCCCAGGGGGAACTCATCGTTGCTGTCGGTGCACTTGACGGGGAGGGAGTCACGGTGGGTCATCTTGACAATGCGGATGTAACTGAAGGAGGCGTCATGACCGAGCATCTCGATGCAGAAGAGACGGATGATGTACTCCTTTATCTGTGGTGGGAGACGTCGAGCTTGTGGATGAGGCAACAGAGGGACTCGATCTCGTAGAGCACGATGTGGTCCTCCTTTTCCTTGGAGCACACCCAGTCAATGGAGCGCACGAGGTCCACACGTCGCCTGGAGGGAGATTTTGCCAAGATCCTCGCTGCTTGGCCATTGCTGCTCCAAATCGCACCACATTCATCATCGTGTTGGTACCTACGGGCTGACGTGGCGGCTTCTTCTCGTGATACATCATTGCAATGCAATGGGTTCATCGCATCATGGTTCACTTCATATTCTTCTTCGACTTTCCTCTGGCCGAGACTCATCGAGGCGAGGGCAAGTGCTATGATGGGTAGTAGAATTTCCTCTTCTCCTCGAGATGAGAAAGCACCGCCAATGGGAGTAGGTGCTTCGACATTGCTGGAAGGTCTTGGAGGCATACGCGTCGATGATTCCATGGGGTTGTTACAGGAAAACCTATGTCGTTGTAGTAGGTATGTTCCATGAACTGCTTGGCGGTGAGCGAAGGGTTGGATGCAGACTGGACAAGCGTTGGTGTAGAATTAGGGTTCCATCAGGAACCCCTAGATGCTTAAATCCAATTATGAATAGAATGTGCGATGATGTGCTAGGAGAGATCTTACATAGAAGTTTGATGAAGATGATCAAGAACTACTGCTACTTTGTGTGCTAAACGATGCTTGGATTAGCATTCTAAATGTATGGATGTTGCCTTATCTCGGATTTAGGGTTTCAACAGTATCCCAAAATTATTGATGAGATTTTCAAAAACTTGTACGCGAATTGGGGAAATATTTCCTGACAACTTTGTTGGAGTATGTAAGAGGGGTAATTGGATCTCTCCAAGATCCAATTACCCACACTCATGTTTAGTCCCACTGGATGAGCGATGGGATTATGGTCTACCTCAAGGCTATATAAGAAGCCCCACACCCCCTATACTCATTGAGAAACTTCAATAGAAGATCCAACCCTTTGAGGCCTTCTCCTGTGGTTTCATCCTGCTTCCTCACGGAGTAGGGTTCCACGTAAATCTCGAGTGTTCAATGTTTTATTCTTTCTTGTTTATCGATTCGATTCCATATTTCTAGATTTCAACAAGGTATCAAAGCAAGTCAATTATGTGGTTCGATTCGGATTTTATTTTTTGAAAATTTATTTTGTGTTAATGTTCCATTCAAGTTCATGTTCTAGGGTTTCTGATGAAACCCTAATTCAAGCTGTCGTGCGAGATTTATAGCCGCAGCTCAATTCTCAAAGAAGGAAGAAGAATATGGCGCGTGAGCACCTCTAGATCCCTTCTCCATGGCGACTCTAGACCTATTTCTGGGCCTCCAGGAGTTGTCTCCTCCTCTAAGACATGAAGCAACACCCATTGTGGTTGCTCTTGTATCCAAAGCAAATATTGCAGGGGAGATTGCAACGTGTTGGAAGAAATAAGTGCGTTGTTATTTTTGTGAACCCTAGGCTCTCTTATATAGAGGAGAGTCCTATGGGTAAATTACATAAAACATATATAAAAAAATAAAATAAAGAAACAGGTACATAGAGAATATGGAAATACATAAATATCTTACACTCCTCCTTAAGATGGAGCATAGATGTCAATCATACTCAGCTTGGACGAACACTTCAGGAATGGTCCTCTGAGCAATGCCTTGGTAAATATATCTGTTGTTTTCTCTCCTGAACTGACATTGGAGGTATATATCAAATCCTTCTGAATCATATCTCCCGTGTAATGGCAATCTACGTCAATATATTTAGTTCTCTCATGGAATACAGGGTTGTTTGCAATAAACATAGCATCTTGATTATCACATTGTAACTGCACGGGTAGAGGAACATCTATGTGTAAATCTTCTAACACTACTCGAACCCACATCATTTATGTACTTGCGTGTGCCATAGCCCTATATTCAGATTCGACACTTGATCTAGCCACAACTATTTGTTTATTGCTTTTCCAAGAAACAAGAGAACTGCCAACAAATACTGCAAAGCCCGAAGTAGATTCCTATCTTTAGGACACCCTACTATAGTCAACATCGACACATGCAGATACAGAAAAAGTTGCTTCTTTCTTGAAAAATAGTTATGCACCTGGAGAAGATTTTAGATATCTCAATATCATGTATATAGCATCCATATGTACTTGTCGAGGCCGCTCCATGAATTGACTTATTCGATTCACAGTAAATGAAATATATGGTCTGGTAATAGTAACATAAAGGAGCTTTCCCACTATCTCTCTGTATCTCTTCTTATCAACCTCATCTGTATCATCACCTTATAACTTCAGGCTGGGATCCATAGGAGTAGTAGAGGGTCGACATCCAATCATGCCCGTCTCAACAAGGATGTCAGTAACATATTTCCTTTGGGTCATCACAAGATCCTGCACATTCCTAGCAAATTCCAACCCTAAGAAATACCTTAGGGTGCCCAGATCCTTAGTGACAAACTGAATGCCCAAAAATTCTTTTGTTATCTTTATTCCCTGCACATCATCTCCTGTAACAATTATATCATCAACATAAACTATGATAACAACTATACCTCTAGATGTTCTCTACACAAATAGAGAATGGTCTGCATTTGACCTCTTGAACCCCTGTCGTTCAATCAGATATGAGAACTTCTGAAATCATGCCCTTGGACTTTGTTAATGACCATATATCGCCTTATGAAGTCTACAAACCTGTTGACGCTCCCCCTCAGAAGCAAACCCCAGAGGTTGCTGCATATATACCTCCTCCTGTAGATCTCCATATAAAAATACATTTTTAACATCTAGCTGAAATAAGGGCCAGTCGCGTACCACTGCAACGGAAAGTAGAACACGCAAGCTGGAGTGACGTGCAACAGGAGAGAATGTGTCCATATAATCTACACCATAGGTTTGAGTAAACCCTCGTGCCATTAATCTTGCCTTGTAACGATCAAGGCTACCATATGCATGATATTTAACAGTAAATACCTATTTGCAACTGACAATAGAGGCACCAGGAGGAGCAGGCACCAAACTCCATGTACCATGTGATTGCAAAGCAACATTCTCTTCCTCCATAGCTAAACGCCAGCGGCTATCTTTCAAGGCCTCCTGATAAGTTCGTGGAATATCCACAACAGATAAAGTAACTGTAAATATCTGAAAATCCCCTGTCAGGCGATGAAGGGACACGTGGGAAGCAAGCAGATATGACGTACATGTACGCTTTTGCTTCCTTATGGCAATGGGTATGTCCATGTCCTCAAGAACCTCACAGATGAAGAGAATACATTATGCACTTCATTGATAAAAGTTTTGATCACATCCCCTGCTTCAGATTATTCTTCAATAGAAACACCCAAGACAAACGAGAAAACTCACCTCCTGCAACAAGATAAAACCTGTGTCCTTGATGATCAGGAACACGACTTGGACCCCAGATATCGACATGAATCAACTCAAAAAGGGAGCTACTTCTCTTACTCTCGCGACTAGGAAAAGCTGATCGATGATGCTTTCCCAACTGACACGCTTCACACTGGAAGAAGGAACCCGGAGAAATCTGCGGTAAAATACGACACATCTTCTGGAGAGGGAGGTGGCCAAAGCGTAGATGCTAAGTATAGGGAGAGGCTAGTCCGGTTGGATGAAAGGATGCCCCTTCAAAAAGAGTGCGAACCAACCGATAGAGACTACCCTGCTCACAGCCACACCCAATCACTCTGCCAGTAAGGATGTCCTGAAAAACAAGAGACGATGGGTCAAAAATAGCTCGACAGTGCAAACCTTTGTAAGCTGGCTAATTGATAACAAATTCATAGAAAAATCCAGAGCATGTAACATATTCTGAAGACGTATCGAAGGCGTCAAAGAAATCCCTCCCTGTCATATGATTGGGGAGTGAGTCCCATCGACTATCACCACGGTCCTTCTTGGAGGAACCTGTTTGTATGTTGTAAGCTGCTCTCTGTCTCCACATAAACGATGGGTCGTCCAGGAGTCCGTAATCCACTCTGTAACTCAAACCCATGACAATAGGTAAAAGCAGAAGTGCTACCTGAGGTGCTAGCTGTAGCGGACGTATTGGCAGAAGCAGAAGCTACCACATCATGAGGCATGAGGCATGATATCCTTAAGTCTGGCGACAAGATGACCAAATCTTTGATCTGAAGTAGGAGGTACAGGAGACTCAATCTGTTCCGCTACCCGTGCTGATGCTGGGAAACCATACTTAGAATAGCATGCATCCTCTGAATGACCGAGACGATGACAATACGTGCATGGTTGACGAATCCGACCCTCACTACCACGGGGTCCACATCCATGAAAGGTAGAAGGTCGCCTCTGCCCCTAGAGGCTGCCATTGCCTAAGAGGTCTGGCTAGTAGTAGCAGTCGAAACAATGATCTGCTAAGTCCACGGAAAGCTTCCTCCATAGGAGGAATAGTAGCATCCACAAGGATCTGAGAGCGGGCAACGTCATATTCAGGATCAAGTGCAACAAGGAATACACCAACCATGGTAACATTCTTATAGCTCAGAAGTGGCCGTCAGAGGCATGAAGCTGTAAGGCTTCTCAAACATCCCACGCAAGGATGTGTAAAGTGAGTGAAGAGGCCTTCCATTCTGCTTGACAGTGAAGATATCATGCTGTAGTTGAATCTTAGTCTCATTCTGTGCCTGAGAATAGGTTACTGCGAGAATATCCCACATTGCCTTGGCAGTGGGCTGATGCAACAAGTCATTGGTGATCTCTATTATCAATGTATCTGACAACTAACTTTGGCATATGCGTCGTCTGCCTCCCACGAGGCGTGAATTCTGTTTTCTCCATCAGTTCATCATCGATAAGAATATGCTTCTTATCGTTAGACTTATAAGGTTCATGAACTGCATGGCCCAGAGTTCATAGTTCGTCCCGTCCATCTTGACAATTGGTACCGGACCTCTGAAAGCACCTGTGGCAGGTACATCCACTTTGTTTTCTGACATGTTGCTGAATGAAGATCACAGGGTTTTGTAAACCGATAGATAGATGTCTACAAATACAAGTGAGGATTCGATTGCATATGTAAACTTATGCAATCAAATCCATCAACCGAAGCGAACAAGAAGAGGGGACGACGGAAGAAGGGGCCGCCAACAGTAGAAGCTGATGACCTGACGACAACGACCCTAAGGGGATGACAGGTTGATGGGCTGGCGCATCGGGATGACGGTGTGCAGGAGAAGGGGAGTTGGCGGACAGTGGACGATGATACTGAGAAGAAGGGGGAGGGAGCGACAACCCCGAGAAGAGGGGGCGGCGGCGCCGAGAGGATGGGGCGGCGACCCCGAGAGGAGGGGAGACGACCTAAAGAGGAGAGGGGGGCTGGCCTAGTGTGGATTAGGGTAAGCGTATACGAGCTTGGTCTAGGACCGCCGCTCTGATACCATGTTAGAAGAAATAAGTGCGTTGTTATTTCTGAGAACCCTAGGCTCTCTAATATAGCGGAGAGTCCTATGGGTAAATTACATAAAAACAAATACAAAAAAATAAAAATAAAGAAATAGGTACATATAGAATATGGAAATATATAAATATCTCTACCACAACAGGAGATCTCCAAACCCTAGATGGTGATAACACTCCCAACCTCGATTAGAAGATTCGAGTACATCCATCTCCAGAAGACTTGAAGGCTGCTCGATGGAGGCCAACGCACATATTCGTTACAACTCTAGCCCTATTTCGAGAAAAAAGGCGATGGCCACTCCTTACGCGATGATGCCTCCTTCAAGCCACCTCCAAGCGTCGCTGCCCCCGTCTCTAAAAAAGGCGATTGTAGCAAGCCACCTCCCATCTCCCGTATCTTCTCTCCAGTGCGATGACGCCGATCACAATTGAACACCTGACAATCCTTCTCCTCCTCTCGAGTGATGGCTATGGTGGAAGAGCATTGGCGTCAATGATGGGTTCCCGGTGCATGGAAGTGGTGCCCCAGATTGGCGATAATATGTTGCGATGGGTTCCCATCGAGAACCCTATTTCATAAGAAATGACGCAGAGGGGCTGTTCATTTTTGGGTTGCACTTTATTTATTTCACCCATCTATGTGGGCTCAAAAGAAAATTGACGAATGATGGGAATGATGGTTTGATGCTCAGCATTAGCAGAAGCCTTAATGGGCTTCATTCTCTATTTTTAGGCCCAACTGAGTCCAAATTAAAAAAAACTACAAAGAAAAAAGTAGCAACCCATAAAAAAGGAGGGAATGATACTTTGATTTAGAGGTTTTTAATCAAGCCCAGCAGGCCATTATTATGCTACATTAAAAAAAGAGATGGGTTGATTCATTAAAAAAAAGGCATGAGAAGAGCCAAGAAAAAAGGGCAACATCTAAAAAGAGAGATGATTTGTGCAAAAAAGGGGAGAAAGCACAAGAAAAAATAAAAAGGAGAAAAGAAAAAAAAATGCATGTTTTATGTTGATTCTCCCAACTTGATCATACATGTTCCTATTCTATCAAGTATGGGAGAAAGGGAGAGTTAGAGCGGGCATGTATTTTTTTAATGTAGCTACAGGACTTCTACTACCCGTCCATGACTGACAAATCAACAATCCAAACTTATACTGCGATTAGCCGTCTTCATCGAGCATCGACTGCTTTCTCGGAGTGTCTCTATCCCTGATTCCTACCCCGCGACAGACTTTCTTATTCTACAATGACTCTTATCCAGGCATGACATGGTATCACAACAACCACTACAAGCACGATAGAGGTACTTCCCGATGGCATGAGTACCGCAGGCCCGTCATCGAGTGAGGTCTTCTAGCAGTAGCGGGCATATATTCTTCTTGAGATGTATCGTGTGAAGATGTGTTGCATATTTTTTCTTTTGTTGCAAGCTACATCTTTCTCAGCTCCAGCTTGAGGGAGTGTTGGATTATGTAATTGAGGGGTAATTGGATATCTCTAAGATCCAATTACCCTCATTCATGCTTAGTCCAACATGGATGAGAGATGGGACTCCGATCTGTCTGTGGAGCTATATAAGAAGCACCGCACTCCCGGTACTCATTGACAAACTTCAATAGAAGATCTGAACCTTTGAGGCCTTCTCCCATGGTTTCATTTTGCCCCCTCACAGAGTAGGGTTCCACGTAAATCCTAAGTGCTCAATGTTTTATTCTTTTTTGTTTTTCGATTCGCTTCTGTATTTCTAGATTTCAAGAGAAATAGGGTTTCATTTGAAATCCTAGAGAACTTGAGAATGGACAATTGAACATTAACAAGAAATAAATCTTCAAATAAAATATGAATCAAATCACAAAATCGACTTGTTGTAATACCATGTTGAAATATAGATGCATAAGCAAAATCGATAACTAAGGACAAGAAACTTAGTGGATGATCAGATTTTACATGGAACCCTACTCCACGAGGAGCAGGATAAAAATCACAGGAGAAGGCTTCAAAGGGTCAGTCTTACGTATTGAATCTCTTAATGAGTACCAGGGTGTATGGGGTTTCTTATATAGCCCCACATACATATCGGAGTCCCTTCGCTCTGTTGGAGCATTTGGTTGTCCGCCTATTACGTTGTAGATGGGTAAATGGATACCTCCAGGATCCATTTACCCCATCCATATGTTTAGTTCCACATCTACCAATGGTGAGAATTGGAGGCTCTGTGGAGGCTATATAAAGAGGCCCAAACCTCTTATATCCATGGAGAAAGTTCAATGAACAAATCAGGCCTTTGAGGCATTCTCCCGTGGTTTCATCCCACTCCTTAAGGAGTAGGGTTCCACGTAAAATCTTCTTGTTCTTTCATGTTTATAAATATGTTCTTATGCTTTGTTTATCATTCCGCTTCCGCATTCTCTATTTTCTAACATGATATCATAACGGGTTTGGTTCTCGAGGAATGATATTATGTTTTTTAGTTGAGTTTCGATTATTATTTGTTCTTGAAGATCCAATATGTAAAAATTATGTGTTAAAGAGCAAGTTCCATTTGTATTTACTTCAATTCTGGGGTTTTTCTTGAAACCCTAATCCTGCATGATCATTCAAGTCCTGAAGATCTTTGGCAATTTTTTTAGGTTTTGTTCGAGTTCCAGTTCCTGGAACCCTAAGGAGGGAGGTGGCACCATCAGGCGTTCTTCATCGACTCCTCCAACTCCAGCCACGCAGGAGGCGCTCCTACGTCGCAGCGGCGCAACAACACCCCAACAAGCCCCATATGTCGTCCTCATCCATCTCCAGTTTCAGATATAGAGTACTTCTCCCAATCTAGGGTTCCAGGAGGAATGCCTCCAGGCCATATCCCTACGACGACCCATCGTGCGAGACACCATCGTGTGATGTCGAGTTCACCAGAGAGCCGGAGGTAGACCCTTGTGTAGGGGTCAGAATCCCCGCAACGAGACACCATTGTGCCATGTCGAGTTCACTGCTGCAGAAATCCAGGTAGCATTAGCCAAGGCGGCAAGCCCTAGCTGCAACCTATCTTCCCTTGCGCACGCATCTCCCCTTCCGCTCCTCTTCATCCCGTTCAGCGGGCGATAGCGACCTCCACTCACTTCAGTCGATCATGTCCCTTCTAGAAATCCCTCACAACGCACCAGACGTACGTGGCGTGCGAGATCCAGGCGGCCCCCTCCGCGTGTGCCTAATCGGGCTTGAAGCCCTAGCGGCTCCAAGCAGAGCCTTCCCCTCCTGCAGGCGGAACTCGAGGGGCTTGACAGCCAGACGATCTCGCAAAGAAGAAGCAGGAGATCGCCTACTTCGAGCAAAGCCCCATCTCCATCTCTCGAGGCAGCGGCGTAAGGAAGGGTTCCCAGTCGTGGGAACCCTAGTGGTGCACAACAGCAGGGCCCAATGGCTCATTATTTTAAAAAAATGTATTGTAAATGCCCCAAGTGGGCCGACGGTTTATTCCAAAAAAAAGGACGGGAGGAAAAGAAATGAGAGGGAGGGCCCTATTGGGACGGTTTGTAAAAAATAGGAGGGGTGCTATATTCTGGGCCTCATTGTTGGGCATAAAAAAGGAGTGCCCAGTATTTAAACCGAAGAAAAGAGAGAAAAAGGGGGGGAGAGATGTTTGTTAAAAAAACAGAGAAAAGATGTGTACAAAAAAAAGAAAAGAGACGTGAAAAGTCGTAAAAAAATAAAGGTTGAATAGCTTAAAAATGATTTAAGAAAAAGTGTGCAACTTAAAAAAAATGAAATAGCCGAAAAATAATGAAGATGATTTAAAGCCAAATTTTTTTCAGCTTATTGGTATTTTGTACCCCCAGTTTATTATCTTCTCCCAACTTGGTCGACGTTCATTTTCCGACAAGTATGGGAGAAAGGGTAAGTATATGTAAAGTTACAAGTCTACTCCAGATTTCAGATTTGTCAGACCAACGGGATTGTTCAGACTCTACAGTTGATGTTCAGACTCGACGTCAGATTTCAAGTCTTCAGTTTCAGATGAGCACATGTATGCCATCTTTTGTAGTTGTCCCCATCATTCTTGTTTTGTCGGTCAGAGCTTTCATGTGAACCATAGAGACTCCAGAGTAGAGGACCATTCCTTATGCCATGTTGGTAAGGGTTTTCATGTGGTATCGTAGATACTCCAGAGTAGAGTACCATTCTCTGTGCCAGATGGGAGACACCCAGTTCTCCGACGAGGAGAGCTTCACACTCCATTCTCCAACGACCGTGGACTCCGACGAGGATTGCACTTCCACGACCTTTTAGTTCGGCCCTTTCAGAGATGGAGAAGTTGTCCACATGTTGTGGTGGGCTAGAGTACTCCGACGAGGAGACCCATTTTCAGTTGCAGTGACTCTGACAGGCGCAATACAGAGCACATGCTCTCCGACGAGGAGATTCGGTTGACTCACACTCCAGCTCGTTCGTCCTCCTTTCTTGCACGGCATGAGAAGCAACATCCTTGACAACACCCGACAGTTGTACGCGTTGAGTTGATATTGTTTGTAGTGTCATGTAGCGTGAGTTGAGTTTCTTTCTTTTTGTCCAAGCTGATCATTGTATGCTCCGACTTGAGGGAGAGTGTTGGAGTATTTGGTTGTGCGCCTATTATGTTGTAGATGAGTAAATGGATATCTCTAGGATCCATTTACCCCATCCGTATGTTTAGTCCCACATCTACCAGTGGTGGGACTTCGAGGCTCTGTAGAGGCTATATAAGGAGCCACAGACCTCCTGTATCCATGGAGAAAGTTCAATGAACAAATCAACCCTTTGAGGCATTCTCCCGTGGTTTCATCCCGCTTCTTAGGGAGTAGGGTTCCACATAAAATCTTCTTGTTCTTTCATGTTTATATTTCTGTTCTTATGCTTTGTTTATCACTCCGCTTCCGCATTCTCTATTTTCTAACATGCTCATCCATGTGGAACTAAACATGACTGGAGATAATTGGATCTTAGAGAGATCTAATTACTCATCTATTACATACTCCAACAATCTCAAGCCATTCAGATCTTTTCAACATGGATTTAAGCATGAATTTAAGCAAACATTTTCAATGATGACTTGTGAACCGTAGACATGTGCAGAGAATGATAGTAGCAAAAATGAAAATGGTAAGGTGGATGTATGATCATACACGATAAGATTGGATTTGGAATGATGCGATTAGAAGAAAAGTTGGTGTCTCTCCAATAGATGATGAGATGAAAGAAAACTGCTTAACATGGTTTGACTACTTGCAAAAGAGGTTGGTTGATGTGCCAGTTAGAAGATGCGAAATTTGAGATGTTGAGTTGGTTACGAGAGGACAAGGAAGGCCCAAGAGGTGTTGGAATCACTCTATCTAAATGAATCTTAGTTATTTGGATCTAAGCTCGAGAATGGCCCAATATAGGACTGAATGGAGGTAAAGAACCTGCATAGACAACCATACTTAATGTGGGAAAATACTTTGTTATTGTTGTATTGTAATACCATTCAATAACTAAATTACTGAACAAAATAATAAAAATAATACCAACGGAAGTAAAAATATATTTTGTTATTGCTTCAATAACAAGGACTTTTATTTCAATTTATATCAACATCTTATTTATGAATCATTAATTGGAACCCAAAAAATGAATGGCCCAACTAATACCTAGCATGCCTCAATTCCACAAGAATTATTATGTTGCCAAAGGGAGTGGCGATGCTACACACAAAAAGGAAGAGAGCCAACCAGATGTACGCACTCACTAGCTCACTTGCCATCTGTTGGCTTCACCATTAATCAAGCACTCTCACTCTGTGC
This sequence comes from Ottelia alismoides, assembly GCA_037367405.1. Classification (NCBI taxonomy): domain Eukaryota; kingdom Viridiplantae; phylum Streptophyta; class Magnoliopsida; order Alismatales; family Hydrocharitaceae; genus Ottelia; species Ottelia alismoides. The sequence goes on from JAZKJV010000760.1 coordinate 242,088, forward strand.
ATGTACACATGCATGCATGCAATTATTAACTTAACTATTCATTACTTTGTCAACCCCTATGTTGACTGCATCACCCCATATATACTCCTAGACAGACAACTCAGTCCAAAAAATTAATGTTAGATCCTCAGTAATTTAGTGTTTAATAAACAATTATCCAGAGAATAATTCCTAAACACTCAGACCACCATACCCGAACCATGCAAAATAGTAATTCATATGTCATTTCAATATATTGTATATAAAAAGTATAATATAATCTAGTGATACAGATAGCTCGATGGGAGACGAGAAACAAGCTGCGCCGCCAATCCCTTTTGGATGGCAAATACAATTCTTCGAAACACAACATCCACAGACCTGGGAACCATAACATTGATATGCATAATTTTTTGGACCCTCTTGAGGAGCTCTACCACTTTAGTTGCCAAGAATCCAAAGGTATTAAAACCAAAACGGATGAAAACATGTTGATTGTCAATACAAGCCTTCTCATGCTTAACAACTTTAGCTAAAGTCACTTTCTATGCAGCGTATCCCGCAATAAAATCGCCTCTTATCGGACCCACCAATGAAGAAACTCCAATTAAATCAACACATGTATGTTTCCCTCCAGCCCATCCAAGAATAGTAACTATACTAGTAAAATCATTTAAATATTCGTATACAGCTTAATACAAAAATCTATTCCATCACGCTTATTTCGGCGCAATAAATTTAGTAGATGCAGAACACAATTTTTTCGTAATCCTATTCTTTATGTGAATGTCTAGTTAGATGTTATTAAGGAGCATATAAACAAGCACATTCGTAGATTATGAACTACATCATCCAATATCTGGCATGCATCATATCTATCCATCATGGCTAAATACTAGACTCACCACTTCTAATCCTCAGGGTATTCATGCCGCAGTTGGGTCAAGTACCAACTGCGAGCGTTTAACAAGAGCTTTGCAAAGTTTATTAATTGTCTTCAACCACAAAAAGAGTTATTTCATCAGATAAACCAAGACAGATATATTAAAAACCATGTGTACAGCATAACATCTCTTAAACTTCGGTGGAGTAAAAAAATTCTTTAAGGTGATCAGCAGTAAGATATATTACCAAAACTGAAGTTCAGAGTGTTTTGCACTTATGCATCTACATTGTCCTCAGTATCCTGCAGTCGAGCACCTCTGGCCTTCATCCTGCAGACACGTATGTAATTTTAAATGCCACACGGCATTGAGCAAATATTAGAATGCAATAGAAGTTTAGCGAGTACCTACGAACAGGGAAAACATTCCGACTGGCCTTTTTTGATAGAGAATTGTGTGTGAATGGTAATTCTGCAAGAGGTATTTGGTTTAACAACAGTTATCGTTAAAAGCACAAAGAACCTACAAAGAAATTCCGACTCAATCCATCTACGATGGTGAAAGAATTTAAAATTTGAGTTGAATAAAGCGAAAAGAAACAGACATGGTAATAATGCAATTTCCCTAGAGCAGGACTCCTCGTCACAGATGAATGAGAATGAAATTGGTACATGACCACCCTATCATGGGTTATTTTCATCTGCAATTTCTTAAAATCTCCTCTCCATTTTCACATCCACGTGTATCTTTGGTCCTCAACATGAAGACTAACGAAATGGACTTAATTGATGATCAAGAAGTCTGATGGCTCACACCAACTAGGTAGTTTTGATTGCATGCCTTCATTTAAAGAAACTGCTAAGAATTTTCATAAGGCTTATGTTGGGAAAAATAGAAAACTTGTTTATTCCTTAGAACCTTAGGTTCTCTTATATAGAGGAGAGACCTATGGGTAAATTACATAAGATAGATATGAAGAAATGAAAAATAAGATACTACTACTAACTACTAAGAGTACATAGAATTATCTCTACACCCCCTCAAGATGGACCATAGATGTCAATCATGCACACAACTTGGAAGAACACCTCTGAAATGGCCCTTTGAGTAGTGCCTTGGGAAAGATGTCTGCCGTTTGCTTTCATGTACTGATAGTGAGGTAGAAATTAGGCCCTTTTGAATAATGTCTCTAGTGTAGTGACAATCTACCTCAATATACTTCGTTCTTTCATGGAACACATGATTGTTTGCAATGAACAATGCAACCCGATTATCACATTGTAACTGCATGGGTAGAGGTATATTTATATACAAATCTGTAAGCACTGCTCTAACCCACATCATCTCTGTACTCGCTTGTGCCATAGCCCTATACTCAGATTCGGCACTCGATCTAGCCACCACTGTTTGTTTCTTACTTTTTCAAGAAACAAGAGAACTGCCAACGAATACAGCAAAGCCAGACGTAGACTTCCTGTCTTTAGAGTACCCTGCATAGTCTGCATCAACACATGCAAAAACATAAAGAGTTGCTCCTCTCTTAAATAACAATCCCGCATCTGGAGAAGATTTCAAATATCACAATATCATGTATATAGCATCCATATGAACATGTCGGTGCTGCTCCATGAACTGACTCACCTGACTTACTGCAAACGAGATGTCAGGTCTAGTAATAGTGACATATAAGAGTTTTCTCACCATCTCTCTATATCTTCTCTTGTCAACCTCTTCTGTATCATCTTCATATAGTTTCATGCTAGGATCCATAGGAGTAGTAGACGGTTGACAACCAATCATACATGTCTCAACCAACATATATGTAACATACTTCATTTGTGTCATCAGAAGACCCTGCACATTCCTAGCAAATTCTAACCCTAAGAAATATCTTAGGGTGCCTAGATCCTTCGTAATAAACTGATGACCCAGAATTTCTTTTCATTTTTATCACATATGCATCATCTTCTGTAACAAGTATATCATCAACATAAACCAAGATCACAACAGTACCTCTAGCTCTAGGTGTCTTCTGCACAAACAGTGAGTGGTCTACATTGGATCTCTTGAACCCTTGTATTTCCACCAAACTCGATAGCTTCTGAAACCAAGCCCTTGGACTTTGCTTAAGGCCATATATTACCTTATGGAGTCTACAAACCTGCTGACACTCTCCCTCAACAGCAAACCCCGGAGGCTGCTGCATATAGACCTCCTCCTGTAGATCTACATACAAAAAAGCATTTTTAACATCAAGCTGAAATAAAGGCCAATCACGTACTACTGCAACTGAAAGAAGGGGATCCATAGAGTGGAGTGGAGTGCAACGAGAGAGAATGTATCCAGATAATCTACGTCATAGGTCTGAGTAAATCCGCGAGCTACTAATCCGGCCTTGTCACGATCAAGGCTCCCATCCGCATGGTGTTTTAAGAGTAAATACCCACTTGCAACTGCTAGGAGGAGCAGACACCAAACTCCATGTACCACGTGATTGCAGGGCATCCATCTCTTCTTCCATAGCTAGTCGCTAGCGACTATCCTTCAGAACCTCCTAGTAGTTCCGTGGAGTATCCACGATAGATAGAGCAACTGCAAATCTCTGAAAGTCCCCTTTCAGATGATGAAGGATACCCGGGGGCGCAAGAGGATAAGAGGAACAAGTACGTTTTTGCTTCCGTAAAGCAATGGTAAATCTAGGTCACTGTTAGCATCATCAACATGTAGGCTATTCTTCTGTAAAGATCCCTACATAGATATATCTCCAGACCCATCATTAGAAATCATGTTATCAAAACAAACTTGAGGCGTGCTGGATGACGAGCGATTACCATGAGCAAAGACAGGACCACGAGTATAGAATTTTGGTAATGAGGGAACAATATGTGACTGGGTCGAAGACGATAATGGTGGAGGAGGTGGCTGAGTGAGACAACAGACACGGGTAGAGGAGAAGACAGAGATGTGGGAGGAGGTGGCATTAAACCTCACCATCAGAATTTGACGAAGCCAATCTGTCTTCTATAGGGGAGAAAAACATCACAGAATAAAAAAATGTGACATCAGCACTGATATAATATCTCCTGCACAAAGGACCATAACATCGATATCCCTTCTGGGTCATGAAGTACCCAACAAACACACATTTGACAGCCATAGGAGAGAGCTTGTGAAGACCTGGAGCCAACTGTTGTACGAATGCAACAGAACCGAAGACACGAGTAAATGCGGAAAAACAATGGAGAAAGGAGTTTTCTCACCCAAGACAGTAGAGGGCATGCGATTCACTAAATAACACGTCATAAAAACAGCATCACCCCAAAACGAATGTGGGGTACTAATCTGAATAAGAAGTGTCCGAGTGATATCAAGTAAATGACGATGCTTTCCTATGCAACGTCATTCTGTTAAGAAGTGTAAAGACACGTTGTTTGATGAATAATGCCACATGATGAAAAAAATGAGATCAAGTATGCGTACAGAATTCCAGAGCGTTACCAATTCTCACAAATTTCATAGAGGATGAGAAAACATTTTGCACTTCATTGATAAAATTTTCGATCATATTCCCTGCTTCAAATTTATTTTTCAATAAGAAAACCCATGACAAACGAGAGAAATCAAGTACAACAAGATAAAACCTATGCTCCTGATGATCAGGAACACGACTCGGACCCCAAATGTCAACATGAAATAACTCAAATGGGAAGCTATATCTCCCATGGCATTAAAAAACATGCATCGAGGTGAGGCGATCCTTTTTAGCCTCGAGACGTGTGCCTCGACCCGGTCTAGTGAGGCGTGCACCTCAGGTGGCTAAGGCGTAACCCCGAGATGTTCCGCCTCGAGGCAGTTGAGGCACTTCTGTTTTTTTGAAGAATTCTTTACCATTTCTATGATTTACAAGGTGGTTTGAGAAGCTTATAAATATATACTTGTTTAGGATAATGATTATACCAGTTAAATGCCTAAATCAGATGTTTCTTTCGTGCCCATAATTTCATACTGACTACTAATTATGTCTAAATATTTCAGCAAACTGCTTTATATTTACTATTAATCATGTCTATCTATTAATTATGCCTAAATCTGATGTTTCTTTCGTGCCCAAAATGGAAGAATCCATATACCTGAATACAAATAAAACCGCTCTTGTTGGGGTATGGTATGCAGGAGGGGTGCATGCACAATTCTTCAACAATGATCAGGTTAGGATTCAAGGCATATCAACAATTTGACATATATTAAATCATACTTTTTATTACAATAATATTTCAAAGATTTATTCGAAATGGATAGGATTCACGGTTTCTCTCACGATCATATATTATATGTTAGACACATAACATAAATTTCTTCGACGTATATTTAATCATACTTTTAATTACAATAATATTTCAAATAGATATGTATTGTTTAATTCTTTCACAATGACGACAAATTCTTTTTTTGATTGGATGAAAATGTGTAGAAAGGGATATGATATTGTTGTAGCTTATATTTTAAGGTTCTTATCTCTATTATTTCATCATATCTTGTAGTGTTAAATATTATATGTTGAACATAGAACATAAAATTACATTGATATATATAATTATAGTTTTGTGCTTAGTTTTCTCTATAAACTGAGGCTTACGCCTCGACCGCCTCGAAGCTACGCCTCACCTCGATTTCGAGAAAAATGCCTCGTTCTGCCTATAGTTTTTTCAAAGCTTGACTGCTTCAACTCTGACAACTAGGGAAAGATGAGCGATGATGCTTCTCCGACTGACAAGCCTCGTACTGGAAGGAAGATCCTGGTGAGGTTTGCGGCAAAATATGACTTATCTTCTAGAGAGGGAGATGACCAAAACGTAGATGCCAAGTGAAAGGAGAGATTGGTCCTGTTGAAATAGAGGATGCACCTGCATAGGGAATTTGGACCAGTTGATAGAGACTACCCTGCCGACGACCACAACCAATCACCCTGCCCATAAAAACGTCCTGAAAAACAAGAGATAATGGGTCAAAGATAGCTCGACAATGCAAATCCTTCGTTATTTGACTATTGGATAACGAGTTCATAGAAAAATTAGGGGCATGTAACATGTTCTGCAGACGCATTGAAGGCGTCAAGGTAATCTCCCCCTGTCTTGTGATTGGGGAATGAGTTCCATCAGCTATCACCACAGTTCTGCCTGGGAGAACCTGTCTATAAGCTATATGCTGACCTTTGTCTCCGCATAAATGGTGTGTCGCCCCAGAGTCCATAATCCACTCTGTAATCTCAGATCCATAACATGATGTAAAAGGCATAAGTACTACCTAAGGTGCTAGTCGTGGCAGATGTACTGGCGAAGGCAGAAGCTACGACATCTGAATGGCCTCCAGAAGATAATGGAGGCATGATATCTCGCAATCTGGCCACGAGGTCATCAAACCTTTGATTTGGAGTAGACACAACGGGAGACTCGACCTGCTCTGTTGCATGGGTTGATGCTGGAAAATCATGCTTGGAGTAGCACGTTTCCTCGGTATGACCTGCGCGATGGCAAAATGTACAGGGCTGACGAATGCGCCCTCCTTTACCACGAGGACCGCGACCACGAAAGAAAGAAGAATCTCCTCTGTCACGGGAGGCTGCCATTGCCGAAGAGGTCTGACTAGTGGCAGTGGACAAAACAATGATCCTGCTGATCCTACGGAAAGCTTCCTTCATAGGAGGAATAGTAGCATCCGCAAGAATTTGGGAGCGAGCAACATCATATTCATGATCCAAAGCTACTAGGAATACACCAACCATGATAGCATTCCTATATGTCTTCTGCTGCTCCGGAGTAGCCGTGAAATGCATGAAGCTGTGAAGCTTCTCAAACATCCCACGCAGGGATGTATACAACGGATGGAGAGGCCATCCATTTTGCTTGATAGTGAATATGTCGTGCTGAAGCTGAAGTATCTTGGTTTCATTCCTTTGCCTGAGAGTAAGTAGCTGCGAGGATGTCCCACATAGTCTTAGTAGTAGGTTGATGTAACACGTCATTGGCGATCTCTATCGTCAATATCCATGAAAGTCAGACTTTGGCATATACATCATCTGCCTCTCACGAGGCGTTTACCCGAATCTTCTCCATCGGTTCCTCCTTAGTAAGAATATGCTTCTTATCATTTGACTTTACGAGGCTCACGAATTGCATAGCCCAGAGCTCATAGTTCATGCCGTCCATCTTGACAATAGGCGTTGGACCTTGAAAAGCGCCTATGGCGGGCGAATCAACTTTTTTCTAACATTTTCTCGGTCGATGAAAACTAGGGTTATGTAGACCAATGAATAAGTGTCTACACAGACATGTGTGGATTTGAATGCATATGTAGCACTCAAATCCATTAATCCTATCCGAACTCCCGCGATACGATGAAAGTGAGGTAGCTGAGGGCTACAAAGGCCAACGACCAAGGAGATACCGCTGCAGGGGCCCCTAGGGCAGCTTCGGGCAAGAAATGGGGCTGTGGCGGCTGCGATGGGACCGCTAGGCTGCAACTGCGGTAGGGGAGAGGCCGCTAGGCTGCAACGATGGTGGCTGTGGCCGTTGGATTGTGGCAACGGATGGGGACTGAAGCCGACGGCGACCTCGGAAGAAGAGAGAGAGAGAGGGGCGGGTGGTCTAGGGTTAGGGTTGGGGTACGGAGCACTGGTCTAGGACCGTGGCTCTGATACCATACTGGGAAAAATAGAAATCTTGTTTATTCTTGAGAACCATAGGCTCTCTTATACAGAGGAGAGACCTATGGGTAAACTACATAAGATAGAAATGAAGAAATGAAAAATAAGAAACTCCTACTCAGAGTACATAGAATTATCTCTACAGCTTTAGATGGACCACTTCAGCTATCACTTGGCCTTGTCTTGATGAGCATCTTATAAAAACATTGAGACCCAAAGATTTCGTCAGAGCACATGGGAAAAATTCATAACTATTTCATTTTTCCTCACTACGGTGACTACGCTCTCCTAAAAAAAGTCAAGTTTTATTCATATGGACCCCCCCACCACCGTAAACCATCATCTTCAAATTGTACTCACTTCACCAGAGTTCTCAATTTGTGGTGGATTGTGACATTAAAGCAAGAGGCCCTAACACCTAGATAAAAAAATAATTTCTTTACAGAAGTATATCAGTGATTTTGTATGCTTTTATTGGCATTTATAATTGTATTTTTCCCCAATGGTGATAAATCCCTTCGCTAATCAATAAGCATAAGACGTACCATGGAAGATGATTGATACAAGTTATATTTTCTATAGTTGAAGGGGAGTCATAGCTATACAATTTAGCCATTTGCCTTTTCGTCATCACAACACATCTCAACCTTGGTGAAAAACAAGAAGTTACGCATACAACTCTTAGGTGATGGCTCTAGGGCTGGTGCATTTGCGAAGGCGACGCTAGATGGAGGTTTGGTGGCGGCGCGAGGAGCTACTGAGCTGGAGTTTTGCACCTGCTCGTGGGTTCCCAATTGCGAGGGCGGAAGGTCCCCTCTCCTCTCGTACGTGAGGGGTTTGGGGTGAGACCAAATAGCGAGCTAAGGGCCACAGAAAGAGAGAGTAAGGAGGAGTTGGGGTGGAAGGTTGTCACATATAAACGCTCTCGGGAGAAGAGGCTCGAGAGGTGCTTCAGATGCGGCTTGTTGGGGCACTAGCGACGATCTGCATGGACATCAACTGATGCTCTGCTGCGTAGGTGGTAACAATAGTCGTGGCACCTGCCCTAGACATCGGCACCTGTGACAGATAGCTACTAGAAAGAAAAAGATCATGCAGGTGGAGGAGCTTCCTCGACATGTGGGTTCTATGGCCAACGCTCTGGTGAAGATGGGGAGTGGACCTATGTAGAGGCGGTGTATAGACCTCCCATCGATCTAGCAATGGTGCCAATGCCATTGGGAGGGATACTGCTAGCCATGTTCTGCTCTGTCCATCCGAAAGTTGAAGCTGTGACGAAGCCAGCTAAGTAGTTGCTAGGCGATGAGTTTGATGGGGACCCTCGAGTTCTTTCATGACAAGGACATATGCATCAAGGGACTCTCGTCGCCTGATCGTAACAAGCTCCTTTCTTGGAGAAGGCGAGACTGCCCCGACCTCTTTTAGTGGAGAACACCCCCAATCTCGGATGAGGAATTGCCTGTTATCCACCTTTTTTCGTGCATGTTGAGGGGCTTCTTCTACTATCTCGGAACTTACTTTCGTTGAAACACATGCTCGTTAACAATTGGGGATGTGCAACACATCTTTTCTGATGGATGTGCGCCAGGAGCGGACGCCAACGTCGTGGTCATGGAACTTGCTGGACCTCTCCCTCCTTTAATGGACTTCGCACACGACATGACTATGGGATGCTCAACATTCCACCTGCAGGTCAAGGTCATGGTCCCACCGGCGTCCCCATTGGAGTTAGACCCTTCGTCAAGTGTTGCGACTGTGGATTTGATGCCAATCTCGAATAACAAACTTCCTGATTTAAAGTTGGTTGTGTAAGAGGTTCTAGAGTAGCCTGGGCGAGAGGTGGAGATGGTATCCCTCTTCTCCTCGGGTTACCGCGAACATCTGCTAGGTCATTTGGCGACGGACACCATACCCATGGTGCTCAAGTTTGAGTTAAAACTCCCCTCGTTGGCATTTGCAGATGCTTTTGTTCAAATAAAATTCATTCATATGAGAAAAGAGATCCCATGGTTCTCTTATATAGGAGAGAAGCCAAGGGTTAATTATATCAGTAATACCAAAAGAAAAACATAAACCTTAAATATAGTACGGTGATAAATAAACATCTCAACACTCCCCCTCAAGCTGGAGCATAAATATCAATCATGCTCAGCTTGGAACAACATCTCTGAAATGAACCCCTGGCCAGTGCCTTTGTAATGATATCTGCAGTCTGATCTCCTGTGGAAACATGAGAGGTGGATATAAGGCCTTTCTGAATCATGTCTCTAGTGTAGTGACAATCCACCCCGATATGCTTTGTCCGCTCATGGAAAGTAGAGTTATTGGCTATAAACAGAGATGCTTGATTATCACATAAAAGCTTCATAGGAAGAGAAACCTCAAAAGTAAGGTCGGTCAATATTGATCTGACCCATATCATTTTTGTACATCGTTGTGTCGTAGCCATGTATTCAGACTCAACACTAGATCTGGCCATCACAGTCTGCTTCTTGCTTTTCCATGAAACAAGTGAACTGCCTACAAAGATAGCAAAACCAGAAGTCGACAATCTGTCCCTGGGACAAACAACATAGTTTGCAGCTGCACATCCTGTCACCCAAGGTTCGAAATCTCGATTTCGATTTTGTTTCGGTCCCCTCCAAAACCGAAATTTCGGTGAAATTTCAGGAAATTTCGACCGTTTCGGTGGAAATGTCGAAAATGACTCAAAAAAGCTATTTTCGATGATTTTCTTGGAAATTAAGATCTTCTGAGTTATTACAACAATAAATAGCTTACAAATACACACTTATATCACACATATTGCTTATATATGCCCCTTAGATCGCACATATCGGTCAAATCGATGTTAATGTTGATTCTTGACTGATACGTACTGGAAATTAATATCATCCAATCCAAGATCTTACAACAACATCTTACAAATGTACACTTATATCACACACATCTCTCATCCATGCGCCTTATATCACACCATATCGGCCATATCAGACATATTGTTGAGCAGTCTGATAGATACTGGAAATGGAAATTAAAATAACTAAGTTAACAACACTTAGAAGACATCTTTTGTTCATAAAAATAGAAAAGATTTTTTTTATTTAAAAATATAGATAATGATTAATTAAACAATGTTTTGTTCATAAAAAACCGGCACAGACAAAGTTCGAAATATCACTGAAATTTCGGTCGAAATCCAGGAAATCGATATATATATATATATATATATATATATATATATAGGAGTTTCAATACCCATGACCTCTCGAAATCGAAATTTCGCCAAAATTTCGTGAAATTTCATTCCATGTTGTCACCTCAAGTGATGCATCCCTCCTAAACATAAGGTCATAGCCAGGTGACGTCTTCAAATACCTCAAGATCATGTGAACGTCATCCATATGTACCTTCCTGGGTTGCTCCATGAACTGACTGACTTTGCTAACTGCAAAAGTAAATCCAGCCTAGTAATAGTGGTGCATAGAGAGCTTGCTTCCCAACAAGCTCTCTATATCTTCTTCTGTCAATTTCTTCGGTCTCCTCATCATACAATCTCATGCTTGCATCCATACAAGTAGAAGCAAGTGTGCACCCTGTCATGCCTATCTCAGATAGGAGGTCCATAACAAATTTCCTTTGATTCATCACGAGTCCACGTTGACTTCTGGCGAATTCTAATCCAAGAAAGCAGCGAAGATTTCCAAGGTCCTTAGTCACAAACTGATGGCTAAGGAACTCCTTGGCGGTAAGAATACACTGCTCATCATCTCCTGTCATGACAATATCATACACATAAACAAGAATAGCCACGGTACCTCTAGGTGTCCTCTGTACAAACAGTGAGTGGTCCGCAATAGACCACACAAACCCCTTTTGGTCTATCAACTCCGATAACTTTTGATACCAAGCTCTCGGACTCTGCTTCAGGCCATAAATCGCCTTGTGAAGGCGGCACACCTTCTGAGACTCCCCCTCAATAGCAAATCCTGGTGGTTGTTGCATATATACTTCCTCCTAGAGATCCCCATAGAGAAAGGCATTCTTGACATCAAGTTGATACAGAGGCTAGTCTCTGGAAACGACAACAGACAACAAAATGCGTAGTGTAGAATGTCTTGCTACTGGAGAGAAGGTGTCCAGATAATCCACCCCATAGGTTTGGGTAAACCCTCGAGCCATAAGCCTGGCTTTGAATCGACCGACACTGCCATCGGCCTTTTGCTTGACCGTGAATATCCATTTGCAGCTCACAATAGATGCTCCTGGTGGAAGTGAAACAATGCTCCATGTGCCACGTGATCGCAGAGCCGCCATCTCTTCTTACATAGCAAGGCGCCACCTATTGTCCTGGAGCACCTCCTGATACATTCGTGGGATAGTAACAACAGAAAGTCCCACTATAAACTTCTTGTAATCCTCTGACAGATGATCCAAGGAAACATTTGCAGCCATTGGGTAAGTAGCACATTGGCGACGAGGTTTCCTTAGAGCAATTGGTATCTCCAGGTCCTCAGCCTCACCATCCTCTGGAATTGACTCCTCCTGTTCATCAATAAAATCTCCAATGCCATAAGTAGAAATAATATGTTCTGACATACCTGTGGCATGGTGGATGATGTGGTAGGCGCATGAGCAGAGGGACGAGTAGAAGACCTGTGAGTATAAATAGCGGGTAAGAATGTAGACTCTTTGGGAAGAGGTGGAGGTGGCGGTGACGGTGGTGGTGGTATAGGTGGTGAAGACCTTAGGACAACACAAGGAGCAGATGGAGGTGGAGGAACCACAACATCTTCTCTGTACCCAGTAGTAGACAACATGTCACCTGTAGGAGAGAAATACATAATAGATTCGAAAAAAGTAACATCAACACTGGCATAGTATTTTCTCCCAACAGGATCAAAACATCTATACTCTTTTTGGTACGAGAATAACCAACAAAGACACATTTGACAGCTCTAGGTGAGAGCTTGTCATGGCCAGGAGTAAAGTCATGGACAAAGGCTACCGATCCAAAAACACGAGGTGTAAGTGTGAAGAGTTCCTTTTCGGGAAACGCAATCGAGAAGGGACTCTTCTCTCCAAGAATGGTGGATGGCATGCGATTTACCAAATAACAGGCGGTTAGGACGGCATCCCCCCAGAAAGAATGAGGTGTACCACTGTGAATCAACAAGGTCCTCGTAATGTCTAAGAGGTGACGATGTTTGCGTTCTGCAACCCCATTTTGCTGTGATGTATAAGTGCAGGAAGTTTGATGAACAATACCCATAGACTGGAGAAATTCTGCCAAATGAAGAGTAGAAAATTCCAAAGCATTGTCGGTGCGAATCTATTTAACTTTAGCAGAAAAAATGTTGTTGATCTCAATAAGAAAAGTCTTGATTATAGCACCTGCTTCATATTTATGATTAAGCAAGAAAACCCAAGAAATTCTAGAATAATCATCAACAACAACCATATAAAATCTATGCCCCTAATGATCAGGAACACGACTTGGACCCCAAATGTCAAAATGAAACAACTCAAAGGACCGACTACTATTATGACTTGGACGACTAGGAAAGGAGGAGCGATGATGTTTCCCAAATTAACAAGCTTCACAGTCCAAAGTAGTACGAGTAGATAGTTGCGGGAGAACACGAATCATCTTTTGGAGAGGAAGGTGGCCAAAGCGAAGATGCCACAGAAAAGCGAAGCAGATCCAGAGGGAATAGAAGCCACCCCAACACATGATTGAACATCAAGTTTGTATAATCCTCTATGCTCACGGCCGTGAATAATCATCCTGCCAGTTAGTATGTCCTGAAACATAAGAGAAGATGGGTAAAAAATGGCATGGCAGTGTAAATCTTTTGTAATCTGACTAATAGACAAAAGATTCATTTGAAAGTCTGGAGTATGTAAAACATTCTGAAGGCGTATAGAAGGGGCTAAAGCAATCTCCCCCTGACCAACAATGGGTAGTCGAACTCCATTGGCTATGATTACGGAACGCCATGGAAGAATAGTCTTGTATGAAGAAAATCGTGTCCGATCTCCACACATGCGATGAGATGCTCCAGAATCTATAATCCAATCTGTCACATTGGAACTGTTGCTACTGGTACTGGTAAGCACATACGAAATACCTGATGAACTGGGTAGTGCTCTGGCGGTAGCCGCTGCATCTGATGGTCCTGCAGTTGGTCACCATTTCTCGAAGTCTTGAGACAAGATAATCAAAACGTGCATCAGTAGAGGGTGCAGATGAAGAGTCAGTCTGCTCAGCAACACGTGCAGACGCCAGAAAGCCATGCTTGTGAAAGCATGTCTCCTCTGAGTGTCTAGGATGACGACAATAAGAACATGGACCATGCTGACGGCCTCCACCTCTACCACGAGGTCCACGACCACGGAACTGGGACGCACTGCCCCGTCCACGAGAAGCAGCCATAGCCGAGGAAGTCGGTTGTGGCGTAGATGTAGGTGTGCTAGTAATCCTACTCAGCCGCTTGTATACCTCCTCCATTGGTGGTAGGGTCTCGCCAGTCAGTAGTTGAGTACGAGCGACATCGTACTCCGAGTCAAGAGAGGACAGAAAAACTCCAATCATAGTGGCATTCCGATACGCCTGTTGTTGTTCCACACTGGTAATGATAGGCATGAAGCTGTGGAGTCGCTCAAACATGCCTCTCATATGTGAAAAATGTGCATGTAGAGGTCGACCATTTTGCTTGGTCGAGAAAATGTCGAAATGAAGTTGGAGTATCTTGCTCTCATTTTTCGCTTATCCATAGGTAGCGGCCAATATGTCCCACATGGCCTTTGCAATTGGCTGATTGATAATATCATTAGCAATCTCTGTGCTAAGTGTCCTAGAGAGCCATATACGAGCATATGCATCATCTTGTTTCCAGGATGCATTGGCCTCTGTCTTGTCCGCTGGCTCTGAATCAGTCAGAATATGCTTCTTGTTGTGGCATTGCATCAGGGTACGAAACTGCATGGACCATAACTCATAGTTGGTCCCGTCCATCCTTACGATAGGTGCCGGTCCTTTGAAGGCATTGAAAGAGGAGAATATGTCACCCTTGACTTCTGATATTCTTATATAGGCCAAAATACAAATATCTCCGCAAAAACTTGTCTACAGCATCAAATGAAGGATGATGTGTATCTGTAGACTTATACACTCATCCCTAATGCTGTGTTTGTGGTCGAGGGACACAAATGAAGGGAGAAATCAGACTATTTCGCCCCACGCAGATCTGCCCAGACCTCACCTGATGTGAACAGGGGGTCTGCGGGGTCACCGAGGGTGCACTGAGGCCTTGCAAATCAGACCACAGCCCTAGGGATGCCTCAACACCGCAAAGGAGGTGACAACAGCCGTTGGGGGGGTCGTCGAAGCCTTGATGGGTCGCTGCGAGGCAGCAGCAGCCATTGGGGGGAAAGGTCGGCGCCGCTGGGAGTGGGCTGCAGCGGCGCTAGAAAGGCGTGGAGGCGCGGAGGTGCATGCATGGTGGCGCGGAGGCGCGCGGAGGGGAGGGGGGCAGCGGGTGGGGCTAAGGTTAGGGTTTTGGTTCGAGAACCCCGGCCTAGGACCGTTGCTCTCATACCATGTTGAAATAAAATTCATTCATATGAGGAAAGAGATCCCATGGCTCTTTTATATAGGAGCGGAGCCAAGGGTCAATTACATAAGTGATACCCAAAGAAAAACATAAGCCGTAAATATAGTACGATGATAAATAAACATCTCAACAGCTTTCATTGTGTCAGAACCCATTTATGCCAAAAATCTAGGAATGTATCCAATGCATCCTTCTCATGTTGTTGGTATGTTTTCTCGACAAAGGAGTTACGGCCCCCTTCCACCAATCGAGCTTGGTTCTGTACCACTGGTCATGGTGGGGAGACAATATTGTAGCCATCTCTCTTGGCTGGAGCTCATAGGTCAGGGTTGAGCTTTGATGGGCCCTTATGATGTTGGAGGTATTAAAACAAAGAAATTGAAGAATAAGGGAGGTCGTCCCATGCACCCACGACCTTCGTTGCAATTGGGAAGGAAAGGACGTGCTGAATTTTTATGTCCGCAAATGCTTTAGCGCACCTCCCATATTGTTCCCCTCGACAGATCTGCCTTCCCTAGATTTGTTAATATATACATTTGATGGGGTGATCTATTCCGTGAGAGAATTGCTAGGGATGCGGGGATGGTCCGTAATTCCGAGAAAAGACATGTTGATCAATAAAGGTCATCTCATGGAATGTAAGAGGTCCGGGCGACTCGACGAAGAGAAGGGTAGTGAAGCATCTTCTCTCATAGTGGTGAGGGGATATCATCTTGTTCCGCGTGATGAAGATTCAGCTGTTGACGAACCAGTTGTAGTCCTCCATTGGGTTGGGGGGACTTATCAAACGAAGTACAAAGTTATACCCGTAATTGGTAGTGTCCGTTGGTTACGTGTGGTTTGATGTGTCCGTTGGTTGTTATGACCTCTTGTGGCTTTTGGGTAGCCATGTGATCTCATTGTTGCTGAAGAATAAGAGAACGGGTTCTACCATTGATGTTACATGTTCATATGGTCCAACTGACAATTAGTAGCCTCAACAGCTCTGGACTAAATTGAGGGTTGGCAGGCTCTTCTTTTCGTCGAAGGGCTGGTTGATTGGAGTTGCTTGGGTGCAAGATCCAAGGTCAATTGATTTCTTAGATGTTGTGAGCGATCTCTAGCTCGATGTCTTGGATGCGTTGGACTGTGCCTTCACGTGGTGTAGCTCTCGATCTAGTTCCAAATTGGATTGTTTCCTTGGTTCCGTGGAGCTCATGTCAACCTTCACGATGACTAGGGCCTCTGCATTGTAGCAGTTCAGATCCGACCGTACACAGATCACGTGGTCGTCTAAGGAGGAAACTCTCCTCGAACTTTTTTCAAGTTCAAGAAGTCCTGGCTCCTAGAGGATGGCTTCCACGAGATGGTGGGGAACTTTTGCTCCTCTTTCGATGGAGAGAAATGGCTATGCGTCAACTTTTCTCCAAGATGGAAGCGCTACGAAAAGACTATGCACCTTCAAAAAGGCAAATAGTGAGAGCAACCTTCCCTAACATGGTGCGGCACAATTTGATTGTTGATCTGGATAGAATGGAGGATACAATCGAACTGACTCACATGGAGCTACTCGAGAGAGATGCAAACCAACAGATCATACTTGAGGAGGACAAGAAGCAGAAAATGGAAAGATGTCAGAGATCCAGACATACTTGGATCAAGGAGGGAGATGAGAATAGATGTTTCTTTCATGCAGTAGCAAACGAGAGACACCTTCGTAATTTCATCTACATCATCTCTATGGAGAGAAACCTCCTTGAGCGAGATCATGACGTTTGTAGGGCGATCATTAAGCTTTTGTCGCATGACACACAGAAACCTGACAGGGGTTGGAGATGACTTGGTTAAGGGGTGTCTTACATCTCGCCCAACCAACAGGTTATCAAAAATTTTACCATGGATGAGATCCATTCGGTGGTTTGGGAACTAAATGTGAAGGGGGCATTCGGCCGTGACAGTCAATGTTGATAAGGAGTTCTGGGACATTGTTCAGAATGACTTGGTAATGGTGATGGGTGACTTTGCGGTGGCCAACCATGGTTTTGACAGGACAAACAATGTGTTGCTCATCCTCTTACCCAAGAAAGAGGGGCAGAGAAAATGGAGGACTTCCGATTCATTGCTTTGTCCAATGAGGTGTACTTGATTATTGCCAAGGTCCTGTCGAACTGCTTGAGTCTTGTTTTGGAAGACATGATTGCTCTGGTGCAATCGGCTTTCATCCTTGAGCGTTTGATGATGGACACTATTATGATGACTTTTGAGATGGTCGGTGATTGGAAAAGACAGGGGCAATGAGCTTGTCGTGGAAGGTTATTTTTCTAAGGCGTATGATTACATTGATTGGCAGCTCCTTTGGTTGGTGTTAGTGACATGCAGGTTCCCACAACTTCGAATGTCTTGGATGAAGAGATGTCTCACTACTTCATCGTTCTCGGTCCTGATCAATGGTCACTCGGAGATAGGTTTCTTCCAATCGCAGAGAGGGATTTGCCAGGGGTACCCTCTGGCACCGTTGCTTTTTGTTCTTGTTGCGGATATACTTGCCGATATGACTATGCATGTGATTTAGAAGGGCAGGGCCTCGGGTCTTACAAGGAGAGATGTCTCTCTCCCTCTTCTGTAGTACGCAAATACGCAGATGATATCATTTTTTGTTAAGGGGGTGTGTGGATGTCAAGGTTATGTTGGATGCCTTTGAAGAGTTCTCCGGTCTGTCGGTGAATAGAGCAAAGCCTACCTTTATGCCCTTCGGCTTCTCCCATGCTGAGATTGACGAGTGTGTTGGGGTCATCAACACACCATGTGGGACCTTGCCCCTTGCGTACCTTGGCCTTCCGCATACTTGTGAAAGGTTGACACAGTTTGATTGGACTTCAGTGATGGAGAGGCTTGAGCGTAAGCTGGAGGGATGGAAGGCCTCTTGTCTTTCTTGTCGGGGGAGACTTGTTCTGTTGAAGGCGGCCCTTGCAACTATTCCCATCTTTTTCATCTTCGCTAGGATCCTGTCTGTATGTATATGTAACCGCATGGAGGCTTGCATATGATGCTTTTTTCTAGAGTTTAAATAACAGGCACTCGAGAGGAATGCATTTGGTGAATTGGGAACTGGTTACCTCGTCGCAGGATCGTGGAGGGCTTGGGGTTCTCAGACTACAGGAGTTGAACAAAGCTTTTTTTTGCTCAAACCCTACCATTGTTTGAAGCGATCTATGGTAGAGTGACCCAGTATTTAGAGTTCTCCCAGTGAGAGACTTAATGTTTTTGCTCCATTCTACATTGACCTTGAACTCCTTATATATGGATATTCCCATAGCATGAGACCGTGAACTCCAGTGTGTGTGGATATTCCCACGGTAAGTTCAATGACTGTGAACGTCGGTACACATGGATACTCCCACGGCAAGTTCCAGTGACCTTGAACTCCATTGCGCATGGATATTCCCATGACTTTCATTTGTTGTTCGGTCCTTCATATAGATAGAGCAATTTTCAATGAAGACATGTTGCAAGCCAGAGTTCTCTAGGTGGGAGACTCATTTGAGTTCGAGATGGTTCACCCTCCAGCCCCCAGTTCCTCCTTACCAGCATGGCATGAGAAGAAACGTCCTCGATAGCAACCGATAGTGTATGTGTTAAGTTGATATTGTATGTAGTGTCTTGTATTCAGGGAGTGTCTTCTTTGTGTTTGTCCAAGCTGAGCATTTCATGCTCCATCTTGAGGGGGGGTGTTGAAGGATGTCATTGGTGGCTCAAGTGTTTAGTCCAACATCGTGTGATGGTGGGAGTTTGGTGCCTTGGTGGGGCAACATATAGAGCCTCGCACCCAATGTATCCATTGAGAAAGTTAAATAGAAGCATACAACCCTTTGAGGCCTTCTCCTGTGATTTTATCATGCTCCTCGGGGAGTATGGTTCCACGTAAAATCTTTGCGTTCATGTTTATTCTTTAGATTTCAATAGATCCCCATGGGACAAAGGAGGACATCCTATTCTCATGATCCTGAATGCCATAGAAGAAATTCATTGAATAGACCATCATCAACATAAAATAGACTAGAAAAATGAAACCTCGTTACTCCTTCTTTCCATGCCTCTAGCCTTTCTCAACTCTAAACCTCAGCCCGACTTTTGAATTCAAACGGCCCTAACTCTATCTCAAAGTAAACAAAGAGTCTATCTCATCAACTAGAAGCATCTTCCTACTTCTCTCCATGTATACTCTCTTGGGCAACTTCCAGCATCCTCCCAACCCCCACATATTAGTTTTTTTGTTTCTATGATGTTTTAAATATGACACACACATATATCACAGTTGCTCGCTTGTACATTATAATTGTAGGACTACAAGTGTGATTCCAACTCACAGTCTTCGAAGTGACGTCTACTTCAAAGTTGCAAAAACCTAGAAAGTTATTCAACTTGTTCAAAAGTTGTATTATTTACTTGTATGTTTGTGGAAAGTTGCAGGCAAGCACCTTCATATAATTTCCAAATTAAAATATCGAACAAATCAGCTTTAATCACCCATTCTTTCTCAATGATGGATCATCACTGATTGGCCATTATGTTCTGTCTAATCGATCATCCTTGATTGACCACAATGTTTTGCATGATCGATCATATTTTGAATTCCAGTCCAACAATCATCAAATAATCGACCATACCTTTTGACCTGATCGATAATATTGATATGATCGATCATAGATTTTTGACAGATCGATCATTGTAGCAAATCATCATTGATTTGTTACTAAGCTTGTTTCCAAAAGCCATATCGATCATTGTAGCAAATCTTCATTGATTTGTTACTAAGCTTGTTTCCAAAAACCATATTTTTTGGAACTGTAAATAAGGGACCTCATACTCATTGTTGGAAGACACATAATTCGAGTAGTCGCTTATTTTCTCTCTAGCCAAGCTGGAAGCTCTTTAAGAATTTTCTCGATAATTCTCTCATACCTTGTTGTTTGATTATGTTGGGAAAAAATGAACAACTTGTTTATTCCATAAGCCCTAGGCTCTCTTATATAGGAGAGTAGCCTATGGGTAAATTACATAAAGCATACAACTGAAAATAAAAATAGCGAGGGGATACAGACACTATTATATGCGTTAACACTCCCCCTCAAGATGGAGCATAGATATCAATCATGCTCAGCTTGGATGCACACTTCTGGAATGGGCCTCGTAGTAATGCTTTGGTGAATATATCCGCAGTCTGATTTTCTGAGGTAACATGAGACGTAGCAATGAACCCCTTCTGAATCATGTCACGTATGAAGTGACAGTCAACCTCAATGTGCTTGGTCCGCTCATGGAAAGCTGGGTTGTTTGCAATGAACAAGGTTGCCTGATTATCACATTCCAAGTTCATAGGAAGTGATACATCTAAACATAGGTCTGTAAGTACAGCTTTCACCCACATCATTTCTGTAGTAGCCTGGGCCATAGCCCTATATTCGGATTCAGCACTAGATCTAGCTACCACCGTCTGTTTCTTGCTTCTCCATGAGACTAGGGCATCTCCAACATAGACGGCATACCCTGAGGTGGACTTCCTGTCCTTGGGACATCCTGCATATTCTGCATCCACACATGCTGAGATAGAAATCCCCTTTCCTTTCTTGAATAGCAGACCTGCACCTGGAGATGATTTGAGATATCTAAGAATCATATGTATTGCATCCATATGAACCTGGCGTGGTTGCTCCATGAACTGGCTCACACGACTCACTGCAAATAATATATCTGCTCTAGTGATCGTGACATACAACAGTTTGCCTACCAGTTCTCTGTATCTTCTCTTGTCCACCTCCTTTGTGTCATCATCATAGAGCTTCATGCTGGGATCCATTGGTGTCGTAGCAGGTCGACACCCAAGCATACCTGTTTCACTCAACAGATCTGTAACATATTTCCTTTGTGACATTACTAACCCAGATGGATTTCTAGCAAATTCCAGCCCCAGAAAATATCTAAGAACACCAAGATCCTTAGTGACAAATTCGCTAGCGGGTATAATGGAACGGTAGCGGTGAGACAGGTATATGTGGTGGTGGCGGTGGTGGTGATGGTGTTGGTGGTGTTAATGACGGCATTTGAGGTGGTGGTGTCATGTATATGGCATCAGTAGATGGAGGTGGTAGCTGCCTGTCTCCCGAGGCTGAAAAATACACAACAGATTCAAAAAATGTAACATCTGCACTGACCATATACCGCCGACGCAGGGGATCAAAACACTTGTACCCCTTTTGAGTTCTGGAGTACCCAACGAAAACACATTTGACAGCCCTAGGAGAGAGCTTGTCAGTACCAGGCGAAAACTGATGGACAAAGGCAACCGAACCAAACACACGAGGAGTAAGAGTGAACAGATCCTTCCCAGGATGGATGAGGGAAAACAGAATCTGTTCATTCAAGACAGAAGAAGGCATACGATTGATTAGGTAACATGCAGTGAGAACTGCATCACCCCAGTAAGAGTAGGGAACATGACTATGTATAAGAAGTGACCTTGTGACATCAAGAAGGTGACGGTGTTTCCTTTCAGCAACGTCGTTTTGTTGAGATGTATGAGCACAAGATGTTTGGTGAACAATCCCTTTTGAGGAGTAATAATTGGCAAGAACATTGGTGCACAATTCTAAGGCATTATCACTTCTCACAAACTTCACAGATGTGGAGAAAACATTTTGTATTTCATTCAAAAAATGAATAATGATATTTCCTGCTTCAGACTTATTTTTCATCAAAAACACCCATGACACTCTAGAAAAATCATCCATAAATACTATATAAAATCTGTGTCCCTGATGATCAGGTACACGACTCGGTCCCCAGACATCAATATGAAATAACTCGAACCTGGAGGTACTACTCCGACCTGGACGACTGGGAAAGGACGACCTGTGATGCTTTCCCAACTGACACGCCTCACATTGAATAGGTGTGTGAGGAAGACTATAAGGTAACACGTGACTCAACTTCTGAAGCGGTAAACGGTCAAAGCGCAGATGCCACAATAAAGTAGATACTTGTCCAGTGGGAAGGGATGAGGTTCCAGCAAATGGGGTCTGGTTCAGGCGGTAGAGACCTCCTTGCTCATAGCCACGACCAATCACGTTGCCCGTGTGGATGTCCTGAAAAATCAAACAAGATGGATCAAAAATTGCCCGACAAAAAAAAGCCTTTCCTGATAGTAGTCAAGTTTTGTTTGACTTCGAGGAGAATTTTGTTTGAAGATAGCCTCACAACTTCTCTATCAAATCAACGGAGTTTGATCACTCCCTAGTGCTCAAGTTTTTCCTGATAGTAGTCGGAACTCTTTTCATAGCCTTCTCAAGCCTGGTGATATTTATTCTGTGAATTATATTGCTCATTCACCTGTGTTATTTGTGATATAATTGGTGTCCTTATATTTGTGAATATATGTGCAATTATATTATGTTGATTATCCTTGTTGCACTTGCAATGCTCTTTAATTTAAGAATTATGATTGATAAATGTGATAAGGATTATTGTTTTAGAAAAGATCATCGCAAAATACATTTGTTTCTTTGTTAACATCTTCTACACGAACTTGTAGGTGTTACATCCTCAAGTTCGTAGGAAGTAGTTCGATTTGCAGATTTTGTTAATCAAGCGGAAGTCAAAAGAAATGCGAAGTCTGTTTGTTCTTTTGCAAGTGCTACAATGTGTGATCTGTAGTATTGATCTTGACGTCTTATCTAAGATTGTGAAGCATTAAGCTTTGTGAACGGTTGAGATATCCACGTAAATATCCCATGCTTTTCAGTGAAGCAGTCGGTTGACATGACTAATCGGGAAATTCGAGTCATGAAGACTCATATTGTGGGTGTTGGGAAACATGAAGAACATGTTTATTCCAATAACCCTAGGCTCTCTTATATAGAGGAGAGACCTATGGGTAAATTACATGAAAGAGACATAAAGAAATAAAATAGCCGACAAGGTACATAGAAGCATATAAATATTTCTACACTCCTCCTTAAGATGGAACATAGATGTCGATCACGCTCAGCTTGGATGAACACTTTTGAAATGGCCCCAGAAGTAATGCCTTGGTAAAGATATCAGTTGTTTGTTCTCCTGAAATGACATGAGAGGTAGAGATCAACCCCTTCTGGATCATATCTCTAGTATAATGGCAGCCGACCTCAATATGTTTAGTTCGCTCATGGAATGCAGGATTGTTTGCAATGAACATGGCAGCCTGATTATCACATTGTAGCTGCATGGGTAGAGGAACATCTACATTTAAATATGCTAATACTGCTCGAATACACATCATTTTTGTGCTTTCTTGTGACATAGCTCTATACTCAGATTCCGCACTTGATCTAGCCACAATTGTTTGTTTCCTGCGTTTCCAAGAAACAAGAGAACTACCGACAAATACTGCAAAGCCTGTAGTGGACTTCATATCCTTAGGACACCCTGCATAGTCAGCATCAACATATGTAGATACCTTGAGAGTTGTTCCTTTCTTGAAGTGTAATCCTGCACCTGGAAAAGACTTTAGATATCTCAATATCATGTATATAACATGTTAGCAATGTGAGCCCGGGGCAAACCATTCCCGCAATAAATGTTATTGTAATAAATGATTTATTAATAAAAGTTATTAATTATTTTTCACTCCCTTTCTGAGATTGAATGAATGCACTATAAGGTCCCTTTGTACAATAAGGGTTATGTACCATGGCCAACTTGATGATCATACAATTGTTGGTTCATTGATTGAATCATAGAGGTTGATGCTTGGATGAATATCTAAGGAGTTAGAAAGAGGACTCATCAAGCATCATCAAATGATTGTTAAGTGATGATCTCCAGCCTGAGTAGGAGATGGCAATCCTTTCTCATCTGCTTGATATCTGACTGACCTCTTGATGCAGGTCCTCTGCATGGGAATAGTGATTCGGAGGTGTCAGATTAGTTGAGTCAATGAGTTGACTTAACGAGATCGAGATAACCAAAAACCTATGTTGAATGCTGTCGCAGCATAGGCACGCATCCTCTGACCAGAGACAGATGTGTTGCTATATGTCTGAGTGTGTACATTTGGCAGACCAATAGGTTGATGACCTAACCAAGGTCTATACACTGACGAGTCGGTGTGCATGTAAGGACATATGAGTAATACGATCTCTCAAAGAGATCATACAGGTTCACTTGTGAACCGGAGGACATGAGCTCACTCATGAGGTATTGGGACTGATCAAATTCCATGCATGGTCATCATGCTTTGGAAGCATGACATGAATTTGAAGGTAAGATATATGCTTTGGGAAAGCATATGATCTATACCAATTCCCAATGACCAAGATTGAGAAACTTAGTGATCAAACCCTGAAGATGACAGTGTAAAAGTGATCTATATCTTCAGGATGATCATATGTCTTCTAGTATGTAGGATGTATAGGTGTTGGGAATACCTGAGGGTGATGTGATCATAAACGATTGTATAACCATGATGCTTCCATTCCGAGGGAGTGATGAAACAGGTTTGGATTTTAGTGACTCCTCTAAGTAGAGAAGTGACCTAATCTTAGTCCATGCACTGGACATTGATCTGAATGAGATTCAGATGCAATGAGAAGATTAGTTTTACGGTCTTGATTTAATCAAGCATCTATGAGAGGTCCATGAGATCTGGATTTGAGATGTGATCTCAATATCCAAGTCATTATACGTGGAACAATGCAATCGCCATGTCCTTATCTTCAAGTATCTACGGAGAAATCGCATTATTCTTGAAAGGGTTCAAGAATAATTCCACATATCTAAGCATTAAAGAATTCATGATTAAATGTGATTTAATTATCTTGATATGTGTGGAAATTATCCAATATAATTAAATGGGATTAAATTATTATGGATAAGAATAATGTGGATAGCAATATCCAATTATTGATAACATATTATAAATATGATTTATAACGTATTAGAGAGAGCTAATTATAATTTATATTTGTTGATTAATTATTAATGTGTATTGGATACAGATTGTGTAATTAATTGAAAATGTAAATTATATTTTGTTTTGGATTGTGAATGTGATTCACAAATTTCCAATGGCAAAATTGCAATATTCTCAAAATTAATTATGAATTATTTTTGAAGAATAAATCACAACAAAGGTTGTTGGATTAAATAAAGGAGATTTCCATGGAGATATGCAATCTCATGAAATCTCATGAGATTGCTCCCACTTGCAATCAAGTGGACGGCCACCATAACCAATATGGAAATTGGTAGCCG
This sequence comes from Ottelia alismoides, assembly GCA_037367405.1. Classification (NCBI taxonomy): domain Eukaryota; kingdom Viridiplantae; phylum Streptophyta; class Magnoliopsida; order Alismatales; family Hydrocharitaceae; genus Ottelia; species Ottelia alismoides. The sequence goes on from JAZKJV010000760.1 coordinate 267,536, forward strand.
TCCACCATGATCTATGGGGATGCAATCTTCATGTTGGTAATCTCCCTTTATTTGATTGGTTTAATTTAAGATTAATTTATATTTGATTTGTCAAATATATTTGATCTAAATTAAATTATTGGTTGTTGGCTTTTTACCAACAACAATCTTGACCATTGGATTAAACATAAATCAATCTCATCCATTGATTTTTAGTATCCCATGGATTGAGATCCATGGATCCCAAAATCCTATAAATAGAGAGTCATACCATGCTCTCTAAGGCTATGTTTTTGGAAGCACATCTCTCTCTTCTCTCCCCACACGTCAACTCTCTCTCCCTCTCCTTGGTGGTCATCCACCAAACCCTAGAGGAGAAAGTCGTCGACGCCTTCGCCACCGCGTCGCCGCTTCGACGTTCTTCGATTCTCCGTCTTCTTGGAGTGCTACGCTCACAAAGAAGACGTTCGATCTCGTACGACGAGATCAGGAGTTCACCGTGCTTGGATCATCTTGTTGGATTGTGAGGATCACGCAGTTCATCCCCGCGCTCGCAAGCGTCTTCTCCGACGATCGGACTTGAGACAGGAGGTCTCTTTTCATAGAGACTCGATCAACCACGCTTCAAGAGGTATTCCTTTATACTTGATGTCATTCTAGATGAAACGATCTGAGAATCGTTCTTGGATCATGTGGTTTCAGCGCATGAAAATTTTTTAAATTCCGCTGCATAGAATCACTAGTACGACTAGTCGTTCTACATCGTATTCGATACGATGCTCACGCATCCGTGATGAGCTTGAGGATAATACCATATCCTTCAAGTGGTATCAGAGCCTTAGGTCGAAGGTTTTGGATACGATCCACAAACCTAGTACGACTTGGGTTCGTTAAGGTCGCGAAAGTTTTTGTCGCATTTAATTTTCGCACATCTGTTTAGTGAATAAATTCGGCCCTGTTTAAAATGTTTAAACACGAATTAATCACTTGGATTTTGTTCCCCATTAAATAAGGAAACCATAGGATCTGAGTTTACGTAATTTGGATTCCGTTTGCTCGAGATATGGTTGTTTTAATGAAAATGTATTAACTGTTGCGGGAACTGCGAATCTTAACATGAATAATGAGTAAATTATTGTTTTGATCCGCCTCGAAATGTGTGAAATATCATTAGGTTCTGTCCTAAATCAAATTAGCAATCTTTGAAAAATGATTTTGTCTAATTTGGATTTAAATTGATTGAGATATGTTAATTTTAGTAAGTATGGATCACTGCTGAAATTACATTCCTAATCAAGAACCATGTGATTGTCAATTAATGAAATTAATTGTTAATTTCAAGAAATAATTATGGAAAATATTTGAGAAATAGTGGAAGATGATTATTTCCTTAATTGACTTGGCCTCAACCAATAAATTTATTAAATTTGATCTAGGTCATAATTGGAAACACAATCATCAAACTCCTTGCTTGAATAGGATTGGGAATTTGTCTACCAAATTTCATTATAATAAAAAATGTTTTGATTATTATTATATGGTATAATTTCGATTGAAGAACCGATGATCATCTCAAGTACAAATTGATCTATTTGGCATTATTCTTTCCTGAGGTGGATATGATGTCTAGTCGGAAAGCATTGGGGTAGCGGGTTGCACCAGGTGTGGTCCGTCCCACTTTCGTCGGTACTAGCCATGACAGCAGATAGGGACTCGATAATGCCGGAGAAATCAAGATGTATTTTCTAATTATTAAAATTCGAATTAATACATATTTTGAGATAATATATTCAAGTAAAACAATCGAGTTTGTTGATTAAATTGGATTGATAATTAATTTAATATGATTGAATTAATTGTGTCCAATTGAAACACTCTATTATGAATAGAGTTGTTATTTCCCTTGCAAGAATTAATTATATGAATATGATTCATAATAATTAATTAAAATTTGAATATGAGGTGGAGGATCACATAAGTGGCATCCATGGTCTCCCGTCAAGGCGAAGGGTTCCGTCGCCAGATATTGTATGTAGGAGACGCATTTCCGAAGTGACAGCTCCTGCATACGATCCATTTGGATCGGGCTCGTCGCTTCTCGAAAGAGTAAGGACGTATGCGTAGTGACCCCAATATCGGATCATCGTATTATTGGGCGATATTGGATTGTGCATAGTGAGTTGTATTCTTGTTGACGGTTGGTTCAATTAATAACGGGTCAACATCACCTTAGGGGTGGTGGGCCCGGGTATTAAAGACCGAATTGGAAAATGCAAGTTGGACTTGCAAGGCAGAATACGTTCCCGCTTCTCTTTATTGGAGTCATAGGTTCTCATGTTATTGGGATATGACAAAGATAAGGAGGAGATACCAGTTCTTGCTTGAGATATAACGGTAAGTATATCTCTTACTTTGAAAGTGATTAAGGGAATAAACTTTCAAGGTTGACAGAACAAGAACAATTTGATTTAAAATGCCTTAATCAAATATCATAAATATGAATATATGATTATATATATTCTAATATAGTGCATTCTTAATTTCAGAAAATGAAGTCTATGAATTCACTAAGCAGGTTTCTGGAGGTCAACCAGTTGACTGGTCCAAATTACTCGGATTGGATCCGTAATTTGGAGCTTGTTCTCTCGGCTGAGCGCATAAGTTATGTGCTCACAGAAGACAAGCATGAAAGCCCTAAATCGAAGGAAGAAAAGCAATACAATGACAAGTATGATGAGGATCATATCTTGGCTAGATGTTATATCCTGGGATCTCTCTCCAATGTTCTTCAGAAGCAACATGTGGAGATGAGCACATGCCAAGAAATAATGCAGAATCTGAAAGATATGTTTGGTGACATTAACCGCACCCAGCATTACAACATTATGAAAGAACTCGTTCGCTGCAAGATGCAGGAAGGAACTTCGGTTCGAAAACATGTACTCAAAATGTTTGGGTACTTGTCTGAACCGGAGACTCTTGGGGCAAATATGGATGCAGACATGCAAGCTGATTTCATTCTGATATCTTTGCACCCAAGTCTTTCAATAATTTTGTGGTTTGATTCCACATGAACAAATTGGACTTGTCGAATGCTAGACTTCTTGTTGCATTAAAGTCTGCAGAAGACGTAATGAAGAAAGATGGTCCCGTTGGCAGTGCAATGGTTGCACAAGTCCGAGGGAAGCGCAGTCAGAAGCACGGTTCTCGGAAGGGCCCGGCCCAGAAGAGAAAGAAGAAGAGTCAAGGTGTTGGCTCATCTTCCAATGCATCCACACTGATAGCGTCGAAGAAAACCAACGTCTATCACCACTGCAAGAAGCCGGGGCACTGGAGGCGTAACTTCCCGGAATACCAGAAGTCAGTCGACAAAGGTAAACCCCCAGTGGGTATGAAATCTACTTTCATCATTGAAACTACCTTTGTCGTTGGACGAGAAGGAAGTTGGGTTGTAGATTCTGGTGCTTCTGTTCATGTATGCAATTTGTTGCATTTGTTTCAGGAAACTAGGAATCTAGAGGAAGGGAAGATGGTCATCCAGATGGTATCTGACGCAAGTGTTGCAGCAGTCGCCGTCGGGACTTGTCGACTATCATTATCTAGTGGTAGAATCTTAGTACTTAAAGAGTGTCTTTATGTACCTGAAGTCAGAAGGAATTTAATATCTGTATCTAAGCTTGTTAGAAATGGATATTCATTCCTTTTCTATAACAAATTAGTCATAAATCATTATGATAAATATATTGCGGATGGTATTTTGACTTCTGGTGGACTCTATGAATTGTGCATTAATGAGCATGTGTAACATCCGGGAATTTGCGTAAACCCGAAGTCGTCCGATTTTGGGTCTAATGAACCCAAAAACGTTGTCGGTCAATACTAAACAACCTAAAACGATCAATTGATCATAAATCAAAAGTCGTTCGAACGAAATCGACCAAAAATCGGTCCCTTTGCAATGCGTGCCGTGAAAAGCCGCGACGCAAATTCGAAAACCGCGAAACGAACCGAGACCGTCATTAGATCCGATTCGACGAAACAAGACCAACGGAATCGACCGTTCATCAATCGGAGATCGTTTGACATTTTTAATTTACAAAATTTAACCCCAAACCGAAACCGTATCTCGGAAATTTCGGACATCCAAACTCGACAGAAAGTATATCAATATTATACTCAAATTGATCGTCATACCGAGACGATCAAAACGAGATATTGCGCGTCAAAATTCGATGCTCGAGGCGCGGATACGGTCAACTTTTGTATTCTAAACAAAAGCAGTAAAAAAAAAATAATATAAAAATTAAAGCTGAAATATTCAAATAGCTACAGTAAAGTAGCAGATCCGTTGGTGTGTAAAAAAAAAAAAAAAAATTTATGGAAAGAGCCCCACGTACAGCCCTCTACTCCGTTCCACTTGGCTTTTTGGATGCTCCACTTGGCAAAATAATGCTCCATCCTCCTTGGTTATATCAGACCCAAACCTTTCCTTTTTTTTCTATAATTCTGCTTAGCCGTCGGGAGTCTCCAGCTCCTGTTTCTTCTCTTCCCAATCGGAAGAGCTGCTGTAGATGCAAACCCCAATTGAAATGTTGTGTTCTTCATGCAAAATCTTCTTAGGTACACTCCTATTCTTTCTTTTGCTGCCTTACATGTGCAATACCTCCCTTCTCTTGTTACTGGATTTATACAATACACAGATATGGGGTTCCTTTAGATGTTCTTCTCTTGATGTTAAAAAAAAAACATCTTGTTGATATCAGGTTTCGTATGGTTATGAAAATAAATCCTGAATTTATGATATTCCAAAGTAACCATCTTACTAAATTAAGGTTACTTCTTATGAGAAGTGGATATGAACTATACTGTATCATATTTAGTAAATTCCACATTTTTACTGTTACTATCATGGATCATATTTAGTAAATTCCACATTTTTACTGTTGCTATTATGAAGAAACCGTGGGAAAATTGTTACTATTATGGAGAAACCGTGGGAAAGTTATATTAACATGAATCTAAGAACTGAAATAAAGTTGCTGGACAATCCTTCTGTACGTAGATCTTGCATTTGAAAAGATCATGGAATTGGAAGTTACAGACTTAATCATTTGTTTAGACAAGATATGGGCTGGAAATAAGATTTTGGTTCTTTGATTTCTAAGTTCAAAATATTAAATCCCTAGTTTTAGCTATATATGCAAACTAAGATACCATATATATATTGTTAAATCGAACCATGAAATTTTTTTCATAGCTAGAAAAAGAAGAGCAGTTGCAGTTCCCAGTTTCTACAACATTTTCTCTTACTACGAGCATCACTGATATGTAGTGAGATTTTATCTGTTTCAAATCAAATGCAACATTCAGTCTCTACGAAATCTTTAACCTTTAGGTTGAATAATAGTTACACCCGTGGATCTTTTTCAAAAAAAAAAAACACGGTATTATATCTATATGCAATAATACACCCATTATGTTCTTTTGATTATATCTTTGATGGGTTTTTCCAAGTACATAGCTGACCTTGGGTTACAACTTAAAGTCCATGCGTGTGAGGACAAAGATACATTTGTGTAAACACATTCGTTATCACAATAAACAACACAAACATCTAGTTACTAAATTTAGCTATGTCACGACCTGTTATAGGGTGAAATAAAGCATGTACGAATGCCATGGATCATATTCTTTTATCTTAATGGTCAAACATATCTGAAATTAACATTGCTCGTCACATGGATCAAGGATCGTGTTCAAATCTGATTAAATCCCCTGGAGTAGGATTAAATGCATATTAAAGGGCTAGAACATATACTACCACTATAATATGAAATTATTGATGAACAAACTTAAATTTACGTACCATATGCTTAGACATAATACATAGAATAATGAATATGAGTTAAATTAATCTAGTCTAGATGGGGTGAGCCACAATAAGTTGTAAGGCATTGTGAATATCGACTCAAACAATCAAGGGGGGTGGCTAATCTCCTTAGAAATTTTTATTAAAGATAAAGATAGAATTATTATTGTTGTTGTAAGGAGGTATGTATATATATATATATATAAATAAGAATATAAAATGATCCGTGTGACCGCAAGTAATATTATTTAGAATAATAAATGATCCATGTGACGGCAAGAACTACAAATTTTCATGAAAATCATCTTTTGGGTGTTCTATTAACTGTCAGTTACTATTATCGTCTACCGGATACCTAGAACCATAAGGTTGACTATATCAAAGATCAAGTATTGTTGCATCAGTGAAGTCTTATAAATTTAAATGCCGGTCACTTGACCCTTACACTTGACCGTGCGAGGGCGCGGTGACCCTCACCTGGGCGGAGGAAAGGAAGCCCAGTTAGGGCAGCGGCCGCTTAATGCGCGGGTCTAGGGTCCCAGTCTTCTTCACGGTTTTTACGCGAGCTCGCAGTGTTTTTACGCCTCGTTGGGATCCTAACATTAGACCAGTTCCGTTGACCCTGTTTTAGGATACCCAGGCGGGGGATCCTGGTTTTTCAGTTTTTCGTACGAGCTCGTCTGCCCGTACTAGTCGGGCTGTTTTTCTAGAGCGACTTTTCTAGGGAGTCTCTCTCACCCGTCTCAGTGGCGTAGTTGGGGAGTAGACCTATCCCTCTATTGGACCGCGCTTCCAATTAGAGGGCGAGACGGAAGAGCCATTTGCAGGCTTCTTCACCGCTTGAGTTACTTCGCCAAACAGACTGGCGATTCTATATCTAGATCATCCATATCTACATCTACAACATCTGGAGTTATATCTGAAACATTGAAGATTGAGGAATTGAGAAGTTAAGATCAAAAGACCATTCTCTCTACCCAAGAATTTAAATAAATTAATAGATCTCTACAATCTCAACTTTTCCATTCTTTCACTAACCAACATGATCTCTAAGGAAAATGATATATGCATTCCCCCTCACACACTCATGATTACGCAACTGCTATCGAAATAATGTTACATATGGGAAATGCCGGGTTCAGGGGAAAGTCATTAGAAATGCATTACGAACATTTGAGATGCTTACAAGTAACCTGAAAAACCGTTTTCATTTGCAAGTAGAATTTAATCTTAATTTGAGTTGCTCTCGCCTTTCTGCTTGTTTCTTTTGTAAATAATAAATGCCCGTTATTTTATATAAGTTTTTGGGAGGTACCAGCAACCGCTGACGCCTTTTCTTCCTATTGTGTGTGGCAGGCAAACAGCCTGCAGTTTTGTAGCCGCTCAGTATATACATGCTTCCAGGAGATATAGTGTACACCCGACGGTATGATTTACTTTGTCTTAGTTTTTGTACAGATGATGATGTAAATGCTATCTCTTTTGTCACATTTTGGGATATATGTTGTAACATGGAATATGCTTGTACATGTTGTAAATGGATATGAATATTAATGAAAAGAAATTTTGGTGATGTCCGTCTCTTTTACTTGTGGTCATGTGTTGAGAATGAATGTCATAGTCGCGAAAAAAATTTTCCCAGTATTTTCACAACTTGTGCGATATAATTGTGAATGATATCTTGCGAATTGCGCGTAAACGGGTACCCGGATCCTGAGGGCTTCACAGTTTGCTATCAGAGCAGTGGTACCCCGATACGCACATTCGCCGAATTTCAATTCCGATCGCATTAAGTTCTCGAATAGCGACAGTCTTCCGACTTGTCGTGAGTTCGAGAAGGGAAATATGACATTCATATTCAATAACCACAAATGTCACCAATTTCATTAATTTTCATCTTACATCCCAAGAAGAGAAAAGCATTTATGATAAATATCTGTCTAGGGCATTTTTATGACTAATTATGGTTCTTATGCAGAGCCATGGCATCTCGACCAGGTCAGGATACTTCTGATCAGCTGGCACGCATACTGAGCGCACTTACTGATCTTCAGCAGCAGCAGGCTGCTATGAGAGGCCAGCAGGAGCAGATATTGGCCCAGCAGACCGAGATTGCTGACAGGCAGACGGACATAGAGATGAGATTTGAGGATCTGTCAGATTTCACGTACCATCCATCTCAGGATGGGATACGACAGGACCAGCACCAGTCCGTTGAGGTGGAGCAGCCTCATCCTGATGATCCATTAGAGGACATTCCAGAGCATGGAGCTGAGGGGGATGCAGACTTAGGCAGGGAGCAGGACCCTGTTGACTTTGCTGACGAGGATACACACGAGTTTGCAGCCATTCACAGGCACCAGTCAGTCTTCACTTCTTATCAGCGGGCCAACATACCCTTGTTCGAGGGCACAGGTCCACCAGATGACGCTGAGCAGTGGCTGATGAGAGTAATGAAAGTGCTCAGGGCGATTAATGCGCCCACGAAACACGTGGCTATCTTTCGTAGAGTACTCACTGATAGACTTCGCCGAGCGATGGTGGATGGCCGTAGTGTCCGAGTTAGGCCGAGAGCCTACTTGGAACGACTTTGTGACGAAGTTCAGAGCCCACTTCTTTTCTGCGAAGTGGAGGGAGTCCCAGCGCCGACTGTTTGCAGAGCTTCGTCAGGGACAGTTGACAGCCCGGGATTACTTTATCAGATACACAGAGCTGTCACGACACACGAGCAGCTGGCGCATTTCCAGAGGAGAATCTGGAGAAGTTCATTGGCGGCATGCGAGAGGAGGTGCAGGAGAAGCTGGCTGGACTACACATCACTTCTATTCTCCGAGGCTACCGATGCTGCGGAGAAGTTCGAGGACATCAGAGGGAGACGTTACGGGAGCTCGTCTGGAGCACCGCCTAGACCGCGACGATATTTTGGGCCGATACGTCGACCGTTTCAGCAGCAGAGGTCAGCCAGACGGTTCCGACCTACAGGTTCGACATTCTCTGGCAGTGCTCGCTCTTCTCCATCGACTACTCTAGGAGGAGCACTCGCCGGACGTGGCACAGAGTCCGCTCGACCCTCTGGGTCGCAGAGAGCAGACCGGCCACCAGCCGGACCAGCTCGGAGCACAGGCACAGCTACTCCACCTACCAGGCCAGTCAGGTGCTATCGATGTCACGAGTGGGGACATTACCGAGCACAGTGTCCACGGGCTTCTGGCGAGCCTCAGCCACAGCCTTCCCAGTCACAGCCTCAGGTACAGCGTCCAGGGAGTTTCCGTGGCAGGAACTCCAACTTTAGGCGGCAGCAGCAGAGACAGACGCAGAGTGTGGCGGGATCTAGTGCAGCATCAGCCAGACAGGGACAATTACATGCCGTTACTGAGGAGCAGGCACGTTCAGCGGCTACTGTGGTGAAAGGTATGGTCTCAGTCTTGGGCCGACCTTTCCATGTTTTATTTGATTCCGGCGCGACACACTCTTTCCTTGCTTCGAGGTTGCTTGTTTCTTTAGATAGAGTTGCAGAGACGCTATCGTCTCCATATCACATCCGAGGGCCAGGTGGCCAGTTATTTGTCATATCTCTGATAGTCAGGCACTTGCCCATACTGATTGGCGGTTACAAGATGATCGCAGATTGCCTACTTCTGCAGCTTGATGAGTTCGACTTGATATTAGGCATGGATTGGCTATCCACTCATCATGCACTTGTTGATTGCTTTAGGAAGACGGTTGTCTTCAGGATTCCAGGTCTACCAGAGTTCACCTTTGAGGGTACTACACATGACTCCACCATGGAGTACATTTCAGTGTTGCGAGCCCAGCGACTTGTTGATCAGGGTTGTGATTCTTACCTTGCTTTTGTTCGAGAGGTGTCTGATCAAGAGCCGATGATACAGGACATCCGAGTAGTCTCAGAATACCCTGACGTATTTCCTGATGAGCTACCAGGGCTTCCTCCTGAGAGAGAGATCGAGTTCGAGGTCACATTGCTGCCAGATACACAGCCGATCTCTATGGCACCATATCGCATGGCACCAGCCGAGTTGAGGGAGCTGAAGGTGCAGTTGCAGGAGTTGCTTGACTTGGGATTCGTGAGGCCGAGCACTTCACCTTGGGGTGCTCCGGTTCTATTTGTCAAGAAGAAGGATGGATCCATGAGACTATGCATCGATTACAGGCAGCTGAACAAGAGAACGGTGAAGAACCGTTATCCCTTGCCACGTATCGATGATTTGTTTGACCAGCTCCAGGGATCTTCAGTTTTCTCGAAGATCGATCTTCGCTCAGGCTACCATCAGCTGAGGATTCGTGAGTCGGACGTTCCGAAGACAGCCTTCAGGACTCGCTACGGACACTATGAGTTTGTGGTGATGCCATTAGGGCTCACCAATGCACCTGCGGCTTTCATGGATATGATGAACCGTATCTTCCGTCCATATTTGGACAAGTTTGTAGTGATCTTCATCGATGATGTGCTCATCTATTCACGGAATGAATGGGATCATGCGAATGATCTACGGATTGTCTTAGATACATTGCGGGAGCACAAGCTATATGCCAAGTTGAGCAAGTGTGAGTTCTGGTTATCCCAGGTCTCATTTTTGGGGCACATCATTTCTGGAGCAGGTATCGCGGTTGATCCTGCGAAGATAGATGCAGTTATGTCTTGGGAGCAGCCCAAGACTGTTACACAGATTCGGAGCTTCCTAGGATTAGCGGGCTATTACAGACGCTTTGTCAGCGGATTTTCACGCATCGTCCGTCCATTGACACGATTGACGCAGAAGGGAGTTCCATTCATTTGGGACGATTCATGTGAGCAGGCCTTCCAGACGCTGAAGGAGAGGTTGACTACAGCACCTATTCTCGCTCTTCCTTCAGGCACTCAGGACTATGCAGTCTACACGGATGCATCTGGAGAAGGTCTGGGAGCAGTGTTGATGCAGAGAGGACAGGTGATTGCTTACGCATCACGGCAGTTGAGACCGCACGAGCGGAACTACCCCACACATGACTTAGAGTTGGCGGCAGTTGTCTTCGCCTTGAAGATCTGGCGCCACTATCTATATGGGGTGAACTTCGAGATTTTCACAGATCACAAGAGCCTAAAGTACATCTTTGATCAGAAGGAGTTGAACATGAGACAGCGCAGATGGCTCGAGCTGCTGAAGGATTATGATTGCACGATCTCTTACCATCCCGGTAAGGGAAACGTGGTGGCTGATGCACTTAGCAGGAGAGCGCATGCTGATGGTACGGCGAACTGGCTATACACGTGGGATACGCTTGCAGCTTTGACCGATTGGCATCCTCAAGAGAGCACATCCATTGCTACCGCCGTGCCTCCACGGTACAGCAGTCTTTGGGATCGTATTGTTGAGGGCCAGAAGACCGATCCTTGGATCCGAGATAGATACATGCGCGCCGTTAAGGACGAATTTGACGACTTTGTTGTGATGGAGTCTATTTTATGGAAGGCAGGACGGGTCGTTGTACCCCATGACGAGCAGCTTCGCAGAGACATTCTCGATGAGGCACACAGTTCACGGTTATCTATCCATCCAGGCAGTACGAAGATGTACCGTGATCTGCGTCGACATTTCTGGTGGGATGGGATGAAGCGCGATGTGGCGCTACATGTTAGCAGATGCATGACCTGTCAGATGGTCAAGGCCGAGCACAGGAGACCGCCAGGATTACTGCAGTCTCTCCCCATTCCCGAGTGGAAGTGGGAGAGCATTTCTATAGATTTTGTCACGGGATTACCGAAGACGCCAGGTGGCCATGATTCTATATGGGTCGTTGTTGATAGATTAACCAAGTCAGCCCACTTCATACCTGTCCACACGACTTATACTCCATCCAGATTGGCCAAGCTCTATGTGCAGAACATTATCAGGCTGCATGGTATACCACGAGAAGTGGTGTCTGACCGGGATTCGAGATTCACATCTCATTATTGGCACCAGTTCATGTCAGCACTACAGACAGAGCTGAAGATGAGTTCTGCTTATCATCCGCAGACAGACGGGCAGAGTGAGCGCACCATTCAGACACTTGAGGATCTACTTCGCGCATGCACTTTGGAGTGGAAAGGGTCCTGGAAGGACCATTTGCCTTTGGTGGAATTCACGTACAACAACAGCTATCACTCCAGTATTGGCATGGCACCATTCGAGGCCCTATACGGGCGGAGATGCCTCACACCTCTCAGTTGGCGTGAGGTAGGTGATCATGCTATATATTCCGTGGATCTCTTGGAGGAGACTGCGAGAGCTGTTGATCTTGTGAGACGGAAGCTTCTGACGGCACAAAGCCGCCAGAAGAGCTATGCAGACCGTCGGAGAAGAGACTTAGAATTTCAGGTAATCTAATTATTTTCTCCTCATCCACTCAATTATGATATATATGTGTTCAACTTAATCCCATACTAATGACAATCCTATAAATTATAGGTTGGAGATTGGGTATTTTTGCGAGTATCTCCCATGAAGGGAGTGCAGAGATTTGGTGTTCGTGGCAAGTTGGCGCCGCGATATGTTGGACCGTTCGAGATTCTTGCTCGTGTGGGGAAAGTGGCATACCGAGTAGCCCTTCCTCCACATCTTTCAGCTATTCATGATGTTTTCCACATATCCAATCTGAGGAAGTATGTCCACGACCCTCGACACATTATCAGTTACGAGAATCTCGATGTAGAGCCGGATCTGACTTATGAGGAGAAGCCAGTCCAGATACTTGACCGCGCTGAGAAGAAGCTTCGCAACAAGGAGATTTCATTGGTCAAGGTTTTATGGCACCGACACGGCGTCAAGGAAGCGACATGGGAGACTGAAGCCGACATGCGGGCACGATACCCGCAGCTATTCTGATGTAATCATCAAAACAAGCTTTTGTAATTAGATAAATTATAAATATATGGCTTGTTTTCTCTTTGAGGTTTTTATGGGTTCAAAACTCTTTGAGGTTTTTATGACCATATTAAATCCAAACAAGATACCTATTAACCTTGACTCGAGTCTCGAGGACGAGACTCCCTTTGAGGTTTTTATAATTGTAACATCCGGGAATTTGCGTAAACCCGAAGTCGTCCGATTTTGGGTCTAATGAACCCAAAAACGTTGTCGGTCAATACTAAACAACCTAAAACGATCAATTGATCATAAATCAAAAGTCGTTCGAACGAAATCGACCAAAAATCGGTCCCTTTGCAATGCGTGCCGTGAAAAGCCGCGACGCAAATTCGAAAACCGCGAAACGAACCGAGACCGTCATTAGATCCGATTCGACGAAACAAGACCAACGGAATCGACCGTTCATCAATCGGAGATCGTTTGACATTTTTAATTTACAAAATTTAACCCCAAACCGAAACCGTATCTCGGAAATTTCGGACATCCAAACTCGACAGAAAGTATATCAATATTATACTCAAATTGATCGTCATACCGAGACGATCAAAACGAGATATTGCGCGTCAAAATTCGATGCTCGAGGCGCGGATACGGTCAACTTTTGTATTCTAAACAAAAGCAGTAAAAAAAAAATAATATAAAAATTAAAGCTGAAATATTCAAATAGCTACAGTAAAGTAGCAGATCCGTTGGTGTGTAAAAAAAAAAAAAATTTTATGGAAAGAGCCCCACGTACAGCCCTCTACTCCGTTCCACTTGGCTTTTTGGATGCTCCACTTGGCAAAATAATGCTCCATCCTCCTTGGTTATATCAGACCCAAACCTTTCCTTTTTTTTCTATAATTCTGCTTAGCCGTCGGGAGTCTCCAGCTCCTGTTTCTTCTCTTCCCAATCGGAAGAGCTGCTGTAGATGCAAACCCCAATTGAAATGTTGTGTTCTTCATGCAAAATCTTCTTAGGTACACTCCTATTCTTTCTTTTGCTGCCTTACATGTGCAATACCTCCCTTCTCTTGTTACTGGATTTATACAATACACAGATATGGGGTTCCTTTAGATGTTCTTCTCTTGATGTTAAAAAAAAAAACATCTTGTTGATATCAGGTTTCGTATGGTTATGAAAATAAATCCTGAATTTATGATATTCCAAAGTAACCATCTTACTAAATTAAGGTTACTTCTTATGAGAAGTGGATATGAACTATACTGTATCATATTTAGTAAATTCCACATTTTTACTGTTACTATCATGGATCATATTTAGTAAATTCCACATTTTTACTGTTGCTATTATGAAGAAACCGTGGGAAAATTGTTACTATTATGGAGAAACCGTGGGAAAGTTATATTAACATGAATCTAAGAACTGAAATAAAGTTGCTGGACAATCCTTCTGTACGTAGATCTTGCATTTGAAAAGATCATGGAATTGGAAGTTACAGACTTAATCATTTGTTTAGACAAGATATGGGCTGGAAATAAGATTTTGGTTCTTTGATTTCTAAGTTCAAAATATTAAATCCCTAGTTTTAGCTATATATGCAAACTAAGATACCATATATATATTGTTAAATCGAACCATGAAATTTTTTTCATAGCTAGAAAAAGAAGAGCAGTTGCAGTTCCCAGTTTCTACAACATTTTCTCTTACTACGAGCATCACTGATATGTAGTGAGATTTTATCTGTTTCAAATCAAATGCAACATTCAGTCTCTACGAAATCTTTAACCTTTAGGTTGAATAATAGTTACACCCGTGGATCTTTTTCAAAAAAAAAAAACACGGTATTATATCTATATGCAATAATACACCCATTATGTTCTTTTGATTATATCTTTGATGGGTTTTTCCAAGTACATAGCTGACCTTGGGTTACAACTTAAAGTCCATGCGTGTGAGGACAAAGATACATTTGTGTAAACACATTCGTTATCACAATAAACAACACAAACATCTAGTTACTAAATTTAGCTATGTCACGACCTGTTATAGGGTGAAATAAAGCATGTACGAATGCCATGGATCATATTCTTTTATCTTAATGGTCAAACATATCTGAAATTAACATTGCTCGTCACATGGATCAAGGATCGTGTTCAAATCTGATTAAATCCCCTGGAGTAGGATTAAATGCATATTAAAGGGCTAGAACATATACTACCACTATAATATGAAATTATTGATGAACAAACTTAAATTTACGTACCATATGCTTAGACATAATACATAGAATAATGAATATGAGTTAAATTAATCTAGTCTAGATGGGGTGAGCCACAATAAGTTGTAAGGCATTGTGAATATCGACTCAAACAATCAAGGGGGGGTGGCTAATCTCCTTAGAAATTTTTATTAAAGATAAAGATAGAATTATTATTGTTGTTGTAAGGAGGTATGTATATATATATAAATAAGAATATAAAATGATCCGTGTGACCGCAAGTAATATTATTTAGAATAATAAATGATCCATGTGACGGCAAGAACTACAAATTTTCATGAAAATCATCTTTTGGGTGTTCTATTAACTGTCAGTTACTATTATCGTCTACCGGATACCTAGAACCATAAGGTTGACTATATCAAAGATCAAGTATTGTTGCATCAGTGAAGTCTTATAAATTTAAATGCCGGTCACTTGACCCTTACACTTGACCGTGCGAGGGCGCGGTGACCCTCACCTGGGCGGAGGAAAGGAAGCCCAGTTAGGGCAGCGGCCGCTTAATGCGCGGGTCTAGGGTCCCAGTCTTCTTCACGGTTTTTACGCGAGCTCGCAGTGTTTTTACGCCTCGTTGGGATCCTAACATTAGACCAGTTCCGTTGACCCTGTTTTAGGATACCCAGGCGGGGGATCCTGGTTTTTCAGTTTTTCGTACGAGCTCGTCTGCCCGTACTAGTCGGGCTGTTTTTCTAGAGCGACTTTTCTAGGGAGTCTCTCTCACCCGTCTCAGTGGCGTAGTTGGGGAGTAGACCTATCCCTCTATTGGACCGCGCTTCCAATTAGAGGGCGAGACGGAAGAGCCATTTGCAGGCTTCTTCACCGCTTGAGTTACTTCGCCAAACAGACTGGCGATTCTATATCTAGATCATCCATATCTACATCTACAACATCTGGAGTTATATCTGAAACATTGAAGATTGAGGAATTGAGAAGTTAAGATCAAAAGACCATTCTCTCTACCCAAGAATTTAAATAAATTAATAGATCTCTACAATCTCAACTTTTCCATTCTTTCACTAACCAACATGATCTCTAAGGAAAATGATATATGCATTCCCCCTCACACACTCATGATTACGCAACTGCTATCGAAATAATGTTACATATGGGAAATGCCGGGTTCAGGGGAAAGTCATTAGAAATGCATTACGAACATTTGAGATGCTTACAAGTAACCTGAAAAACCGTTTTCATTTGCAAGTAGAATTTAATCTTAATTTGAGTTGCTCTCGCCTTTCTGCTTGTTTCTTTTGTAAATAATAAATGCCCGTTATTTTATATAAGTTTTTGGGAGGTACCAGCAACCGCTGACGCCTTTTCTTCCTATTGTGTGTGGCAGGCAAACAGCCTGCAGTTTTGTAGCCGCTCAGTATATACATGCTTCCAGGAGATATAGTGTACACCCGACGGTATGATTTACTTTGTCTTAGTTTTTGTACAGATGATGATGTAAATGCTATCTCTTTTGTCACATTTTGGGATATATGTTGTAACATGGAATATGCTTGTACATGTTGTAAATGGATATGAATATTAATGAAAAGAAATTTTGGTGATGTCCGTCTCTTTTACTTGTGGTCATGTGTTGAGAATGAATGTCATAGTCGCGAAAAAAATTTTCCCAGTATTTTCACAACTTGTGCGATATAATTGTGAATGATATCTTGCGAATTGCGCGTAAACGGGTACCCGGATCCTGAGGGCTTCACAGCATGTCATGAATGTTACAACCACTAATAAAAACCCTAAAAGATCCAGGGAAAATAAAGGCATCAAAGGCTTGGTCATTTGTCTGTTGATAGGATCAACAGATTGATAAAGGATGGAACTTTAGATTTTCTACAGGTTCAATCTTTGCCTATCTGTGAACATTGTATTCGAGGTAAAATGACTAGGATGCCTTTCCGTAACAAGGTTGTAAATATATATTTCCTACTTATGTAGCTTCTTGTTATTTTCCTTTCCCGTTAGACTCTTTATGTAATTTACCCATAGGCTACTCTCCTATATAAGAGAGCCTAGGGCTTACGGAATAAATATGTTCTCTTATTTTCCCAACATGGTATCAGAGCGACGGTCCTAGACCGGAGTTCTTGAGCCAAAACCCTAACCCTAGCCATACCCCCAAGCCTCCACGCATGCCGCGCGCCTCCACGCAGCGGCCTGCGCATCGCCTGCGCATCGTCGCGTATCGCCGTGCATCGCCGCACACCTGCGCACGACTGCGCACCATCAACGCGCCTGCAGCAGCACCGCGCGCCTCTGCGCACAAATGCGCACCATTAGCGCGCCTCTTGTGTGCGCCTGTACGCCTGTGCGCAACATCCTGAGTTAAGCGCGCGCGACTCCAACGTAATGGGTTTGGTTGCTTGAAGTCTACACATGCAACTAAACCCTTTTATGTCCGTGTAGACAATCGTATCTTTAGTCTACCACTCCAGTCTTCCGTTATCAGTATATTAGAAAGCAAGGCAGAGATTCCATCTATAGGCGCCTTTCGAGGTCCAGTGCCGATTGTGAAGATGGATGGTTCGAATTATGAACTGTAGGCTATGCAGTTCATGAGTATGATGAAGTCAAGTGGTAAGAAACACATTCTTACTTAAGAAGAGCCTGCTGAGAAGACTGGAGTTAATGCCTCATGGGAGGCAGATAATGCGTACCCAAAGTATGGCTATCTGGAACCCTGGCAATAGAGATTGCCAATGATATTCTTCATCAGCCCACAACCAAAGCAATGTGGGATATCCTGGCTGCTACATATTCTCAAGCGAAGAATGAGACAAAGATTCTGCAACTCCAGCATGACATATTTACTATCAAGCAGAATGAACGTCCTCTACATTCACTGTACACATCTCTACGAGGAATGTTTGAGAAGCTTTATAGCTTCATGCCCCTGACTGCCACACCAGAGCAACAGAAGACCTACCGGAATGCTACTATGGTAGGAGTTTTCCTTGTTGCCCTTGATCCTGAGTATGAGGCAGCACAGTCCCAGATCTTGGCAGACTCTACTATTCCTCCTATGGAGGAAGCCTTTCACAGACTGAGTCGCATCACAGTTCCTTCTACGACTACGAGTCAGACTGCTTCAGCCATGGCTGCCAACCGAGGTCGTGGAGGTCACCATCATCAGGCTCGTGGCCATGGCCCTCGTGGCAGAGGAGGCCGTGTTCGGCCAACGTGCACCTACTGCCATCGCACAGGACATACCAAAGACACATGCTACTCTAAGCATGGATTTCCTGCATCTGCACGAGTCACTGAGCAGATAGAGCCTCCATCTGTTGCTTCTTTGGATCAGCGATTTGATGATCTGGTTGCCCGTCTAAGGGGCATTATTCCTTCATCTAGACCAACACCCACTACTGAGAACCAGTCTGATGTTGCCGCACTCGCCTCTGCATCTACGAGTACATCAGGTAGCACATATGCATTTACTAGTAGTGGCTCAGATACTTTAGCATGAATTATGGACTCTGGCACCACACATCATCTATGTGGCG
The DNA here is from genome assembly GCA_037367405.1 of Ottelia alismoides. NCBI lineage: Eukaryota > Viridiplantae > Streptophyta > Magnoliopsida > Alismatales > Hydrocharitaceae > Ottelia > Ottelia alismoides. The sequence goes on from JAZKJV010000760.1 coordinate 286,022, forward strand.
ATCAAAGTCTACTTACAGGGTACAGACAGATCCCTCCGGGTAGAACAATGATCATTACTAATGGTACACATTCCCCAATTACTGGTCAGGGGGGGATTAGACTGACGTCATCTATGCATCTCAAGAATGTGTTACACGCACCTGCTTTTTCAATGAAACTGTTGTCTATTAGTCAAATTACAAAGGATTTACAGTGTCGGGCGATTTTTGATCCATCTTCTCTTGTTTTTCAGGACATCCTTACGGGCAACGTGACTGGGCGTGGCTATGAGCAACGAGGCCTATATCGCCTCAGTCAGACTCCTTTTGCTGGAACCTCATCTCTACCTGTTGGACCCGTCTCTCCTCTACTATGGCACTTGCGCTTCGGACATCTACCGCTTCAGAAACTGCGTCGTGTGTTACCCAGGTTTCGCCTCACACGTCTATTCAATGTGAGGCTTGTCAGTTGGGAAAGCATCATAACTCAACCTTTCCCAGTCGTCAGTGTCAGAGTAGTACCTCCAAGCTTGAGTTGTTTCACGTCGATATCTGGGGTCCGAGTCGTGTTCCTAATCATCAGGGACACATGATTTATATAGTTATTGTGGACGATTTCTCTCGTGTGTCATGGGTATTTTCGTTACAGAATAAATCTGAAGCAGGGAATATTATCATCAATTTTCTTAATGAGATTCATAATGTTTTTCAGCATCTATTAAAATTGTGAGAAGTGATAATGCCCTGGAATTGTGTACTTATGTCCTATCTAGTTATTTCTCATCCCAAGGAATCATCCACCAGACATCGTGTGCCTATACCTCCCAACAGAATGGGGTCGCTGAAAGGAAACATCGCCATTTACTGGATGTAACCAGGTCGCTTCTTATACAGAGTCATGCTCCTCATTCTTTCTGGGGTGACGCTGTCCTTACAGCATGTTACCTAATCAATCGTATGCCTTCATCTGTTCTAGGTGAGAAGATTCCTTTCTCTCTTATCTTCCCTGGAAAAGATTTATTTTCCCTTACTCCTCGTGTGTTCGGTTCGATTGCGTTTGTCCACCAGTTGTCTCCTGGGACTGACAAGCTCTCTCCTAGAGCTGTCAAGTGTGTCTTCGTTGGGTACTCCAGAACTCGGAAAGGGTACAAGTGTTATGATCCATTGAGCAGGTGGTATCTAGTCAGTGCAGATGTTACATATTTTGAATCTGTTATGTATTCTCAACCTCAGGTGATCAGTTGATACCCCCCGCTAATACTGATGCCATTTACATGTCACCACCACCACCACCATCACCAATACCACCACCAGAACCGTTACCATCTTCTACACCTTCTGTCACTATATCTATTTCACCATTACCATTTCATTATACGCGCAGGCCTGCTTCTGCTCATGGTCATTGCTCATCACCTAGCTCGCTTAAGTATGTTATGAGGATATTACTATTGATGGATCTGATGATTTTTCTGAGCAGGATGTGTTACAGAGACCAGACGAGGACACGGATGATTTAGATGTTCCCATTGCTATACAAAAGTCGAAGCGGAGCTGCGCCTCATATCCTTTAGCAGTGTTTGTGTCATTTGATCGACTAACTGGAGATTCAGGAATTTCGTCGTCGCATTGTCAGTTGTAGATATTCCTCGAAATTACCAAGATGCACTGAAGGACAGTCAATGGAGTTTAGCAATGGAGGAAGAAATGGCAGCTCTTCAGTCTAGAGGAACTTGGAGCCCGGTTCCTGTACCTGCTGATGTGTCACCAGTGAGCTGCAAGTGGGTATTTACAGTCAAGCAGAATGCAGATGGCAGTATTGACAGATACAAGGCTCGTCTTGTTGCTCGTGGTTTTACACAGACATATGGGGTGGATTATCTTGATACATTCTTGCCAGTGGCCCGCCGTTCCACTCTACGGATCTTGTTGTCTGTTGCGGTCACTCGTGAGTGGCGGCTATATCAGTTGGATGTGAAGAATGCGTTCTTATACGGTGACTTACAGGAGGAAGTCTACATGCAACAGCCACCTGGTTTCGCTGTTGAGGGGGAGTATCCTAAAGTGTGCAGACTTCGTAAGGCTATCTATGGCCTTAAGCAGAGCCCCAGAGCATGGTTCCAGAATCTCTCATATCTCTTTGAGAAACAAGGATACAAACGTTCTAATGCTGATCATTCCTTGTTTGTACAAAAGACTTCTAGAGGTATTATTGCAATCATGGTCTACGTTGACGACATCCTGATTACAGGTGATGATGAACAGGGAATAAAGGAGGCGAAAGAAATGTTGGGTCGTGAATTTGTTACCAAGAACCTTGGAGTTCTTAGATATTTTCTGGGACTGGAGTTTGCCAGAAATCCTTATGGGTTGGTAATGTATCAGAGGAAATATATCACTGACCTGTTGAGTGAAACAGGAATGCTTGGCTGCCGACCTGCTACTACAACTATGGACCCTAGTATGAAGTTATATGATGGCGATGCAAAGGAGGTGGACATGATAAGATACAGAGAACTGGTGGGCAAACTTCTTTATGTTACTATTACTAGGCCCGATATAGCATTTGTTGTGAGTCGAGTGAGCCAATTTGTGGAGCAACCACGTCAGGTACACATGGATGCCATACATATGATACTCAGGTACCTCAAGTCATCTCCAGGTGCGGGTTTGTTGTTCAAGAAAGGCAAAGTGATTACTATCTCAGCCTGTGCATATGCAAATTATACAAGGTGTCCCAAGGACAAGAAGTCCACCTCTGGGTTTGATGTATATGTTGGAGATTCTCTAGTCTCATGGAGGAGCAAGAAACAAACTGTGGTGGCAAGGTCTAGTGATGAATCTGAATATAGGGCTATGGCCCAGGTGAGTACAGAAATGATGTGGGTAAAAGCTGTGCTTCCAGATTTACATATAGAAGTTCCACTTCCTATGGCGTTGGAATGTGGCAATCAGGAAGCCTTGTTCATTGCAAATAATCCAGCATTCCATGAACGAACCAAGCACATTGAAGTTGACTGTCACTTTATACATGACATGATTCAAAAGGGATTCATTGCTACATCCCATGTCAGCTCGGAGAATCAAACAACAGATATTTTTACCAAGGCATTACTGCGAGGCCCGTTTCAGAAGTGTGCGTCCAAGCTGAGCATGATTGATATCTATGCTCCATCTTGAGGGGGAGTGTAAATATATATTTCCTACTTATGTAGCTTCTTGTTATTTTCCTTTCTTGTTGGACTCTATGTAATTTACCCATATGCTACTCTCCTATATAAGAGAGCCTAGGGCTTATGGAATAAATATGTTCTCTTATTTTCCCAACAAAGGTTACAAGATGCGAATGTATTATTGACCTAATGCATACCGATATATGTGGTCCCTTCAATACCGCGACTCGAAATGGATATCGATATTATTTGACGTTTATTGATGACCATTCGCGATACAGGTTTGTCTTCCTATTACGTCATAAATCTGAAACCTTTGAAAAGTTCAAAGAATTCAACGCTTTGGTTGAGAACCAAACCGATAGGAAGATTAAACAGATTCGATCAGATCGAGGTGGCGAGTACCTCTCAGATGAATTCAAGGAATATCTTAAAGAGAATGGAATTGTCTCCAATCTCACTCCTCCTAGAACTCTCCAACTTAATGGTGTTGTTGAAAGACGCAACAGGACCATCCTGTATATGGTCCGTTCAATGATGAGCAAAGTACATTTACCTCTTAGTTTCTGGGGATATGCAGTAGAGATTGCAATATATATCCTGAATAAGATTCCTACCAAATCTGTGCCTAAGACTCCTCATGAGCTCTGGTATGGAACCAAACCTAGTGTTAATCACTTGAGGGTTCGGGGTTGCTTGGTTCATGCTAAAAACGTGGACGCAAGTAAGCTAAAATCTCGCACTCGTGAGTGTTACTTCATTGGGTATGTTAAAAATGGTATTGGATACCAGCTCTATAACCCTGAGACCCAAAAGGTTTTTGTCTCTAGAGATGTGAAATTTCTAGAGGATGATTTCCTTAAGGGTCAAGACAAAAATGAAGTAGAGGAACTCATTGAATCTCCTGAGGATTCTGAGCTTCCTAGACCAGAATTTGAAGAGATAAATAAAGATGAAACACCCATATCTCTTCGAAGGAGTTAGAGGGTGGTTGCACCACCTGAAAGGTATGAATTCCATGTGTCAAGTGAGACTGACAATGATCCTACTTCATTGATTGAATTATAGAGGTTGATGCTTGGATGAATATCTAAGGAGTTAGATAGAGGACTCATCAAGCATCATCAAATGATTGTTAAGTGATGATCTCCAGCTTGAATAGGAGATGGCAATCCTTTCTCATCTGGCTGATATCTGACTGACCTCTTGATGCAGGTCCTCTGCATGGGAATAGTGATTCGGAGGTGTTAGATTAGTTGAGTCAATGAGTTGACTTAACGAGATCGAGATAACCAAAGACCTATGTTGAATGCTGTCACAGCATAGGCATACATCATCTGACCAGAGACAGATGTATTGCTATATGTCTGAGTGTGTACATTTGGCAGACAAATAGGTTGATGACCTAACCAAGGTCTATACACCGGCGAGTTGGTGTGCATGTAAGGACATATGAGTAATACGATCTATTAAAGGGATCATACAGGTTCAGTTGTGAACCGGAGGACATGAGCTCGCTGATGAGGTATTGGGACTGTTTAAATTCCATACATGGTCGTCATGCTTTGGAAGCATGACATGAATGAAGGTAAGATATATGCTTTGGGAAAGCATATGATCTATACCAATTCCCAATGACCAAGATTGAGAAACTTAGTGATCAAACCCTAAAGATAACAGTGTAAAAGTGATCTATATCTTCAGGATGATCATAGGTCTTCCAGTATGCAGGATGTACAAGTGTTGGGAATACCTGAGGGTGATGTAATCATAAACGATTGTATAACCATGACACTTCCATTCCGAGGGAGTGATGAAACAAGTTTGGATTTTAGTGACTCCTCAAAGTAGAGAAGTGACCTAATCTTAGTCCATGCATTAGACATTGATCTGAATGAGATTCAGATGCAATGAGAAGATTAGTTTTATGGTCTTGATTTAATCAAGCATCTATGAGAGGTCCATGAGATCTGGATTTGAGATGTGATCTCAATATCCAAGTCACTATACGTGGAACAATGCAATCGCCCTGTCCTTATCTCCAAGTATCTACGGAGAAATCACATTATTCTTGAAAGGGTTTAAGAATAATTCCATAGATCTAAGCATTAAAGAATTGATGATTAAATGTGATTTAATTATCTTGATATGTGTGGAAATTATCCAATATAATTAAATGTGATTTAATTATTATGGATAAGAATAATGTGGACAGCAATATCCAATTATTTATAATATATAAATGTGATTTATAATGTATTAGAGAGAGCTAATTATAATTTATATTTGTTGATTAATTATTAATGTGTATTGGATACACATTGTGTAATTAATAGAAAATGTAAATTATATTTTGTTTTGGATTGTAAATGTGATTCACAAATTTCCAATGGCAAGATTGCAATATTCTCAAAATTATTTATGAATTATTTTTGAAGAATAAATCACAACAAAGGTTGTTGGATTAAATAAAGGAGATTTCCATGGAGATATGCTATCTCATGAAATCTCATGAGATTGCTCCCCCTTGCAATCAAGTGGACGGCCACCATAACCAATATAGAAATTGGTGGCCGTCCACCATGATCTACGGGGATGCAATCTCCATGTTGGTAATCTCCCTTTATTTGATTGGTTTAATTTAGGATTAATTTATATTTGATTTGTCAAATATATTTGATCTAAATTAAATTATTGGTTGTTGGCTTTTTACCAACAACAATCTTGACCATTGGATTAAACACTATTCAAGTCTGTGTGGTTATATTTTCAATATATTTAATTTCAATCATAAAGCAAACCGATATAAGATAAATTCTAGATTTGGATTTGATCTTAAAAAATATTAACTCCCTCCTGTTACCTTCCCCAACCTCCTCCTTCCCCCATTGCATCTCCTCCGCTGACCTAAGCTATCACTAACACTCAGTCGTCGGAATGGAATTCCCAATCTACACAACAGTGATGCCTTTCCACACCATGTGGAATGAATAGATGGCAATGCAATCAAAGAGCTAGGAGATGGAATCATCACCAAGGTTAACTATGAGCACGTCGACACTATCGGCTATGGCACAAAGGCAGCGAGTATGTCAGAGTTGACGCATTCGTTGCTCTTGACAAGCGGGTAACATATGCAGTAGGCGACAACTCGAGCGAGGGGAGAGCCGCCTTTGGTGGTCCCATTGCCTAAGCCGAAGATATTGGCACTGGGACAAAGAGGTCGACTATAGTGGAGAACGTGCGAGCGTGGCTATCGACATCACGAGTTGTTTGGAAGGTGGTGTTGACTTTGAACGTTGCATACGCCTTGTGAAGTAGTGAGCACCGATCAGCTTCCCATATTCAAGCACAGGTTTATAGCTTGTATTAAAAAGGAACTCTTGCTCCCTGGCCATGATTCAACTTAAAAACATTCGTTATATTCATTCTAACAATTTTACATCCGTGGTCAGAACCATATGGTGGCTGGAATCTTAATAATATTTACATTGTGAGTTTCCCAACCTTTTCAAGTCTTTGTACAACAAAGGCTTTATCAAATAAGAAGGATTCAGTAAACCTTTGCATGTGGGGGACGACATCGAGGCCTTCTACCTTGAAGGACACATTATTGGGGATGTTGCAAATCTGGAGATAAGCCACGGAGAGGACTTAAAGATACTATCTTGTAATGTCGGGATGAGGTGTCCCGAAGTGTCACTTAGGGTGGTGCCTGTGTTAACGCCCCAACCTCCCTCTTCCCCCTTACCATGTCCCCTTAGAGGAGGTGTAGTGAAGCAGGGAGTATGTAGTGGTGCACTTATACGTGGAGGTCAAGGATGCTATCGAGGCTGGAGTTAGGGAATGATGGCGGCTCCACCAAAGCCATGATTAGGACTAGAGGTCATTAGTGTTAGTGCATTTAGAAGCTAATGGTCAACAAATCTTAGAGGGTTACATGAGGCTGTGTGAGCCAAAGATTGGCCTTCAGAAAGAACAAACCACGGTCCACGGCGACTTGTCACCATACCGTTTCTTAGTGAGGCTCATCGGGTTGACTCCCTGAGTGACCATGTAGATGTAGTAGATGATATGACATCATCTCCATCATCTGTGAGACTCATCGAGTAAGCATCATGGGAGACCTTAAAGATGTTGTCGAAGTCGACATATTCCAGCACCTTTCGTACGTAAGGAGACCTTGAAGATGTCGTCGAAGTCAAGGTATGTTGATATGGTGTTTTTACCTCTTGTGTGGTTGGGCATAATTGATATTACAAAAGGGAAGAACTGTAAATTTTGTAAGAACACATGGGCACAACTAGTATTACAAACAATGAGGGGCATAAGATATTATATTATCTAAGAGGGACATACAACAACATAAAAGTCATTTCCCACAATTAAGTAGGGTCGGTTACATAGATTCTTTGCCTCCTTCAGATCTATCTTGGGTCAATCTCGTGCTTATATCCAAAAAAACTAAGATCCCTTTGTATAATCTCATTCCAACACTTCTTGGGGCATCATCGCCCTCTCTTAGTCGGCTCAACATCCCAAAACTCGCATCTCCTAACCGGTGCATCAGCTGGCCATACCACCTTAAGTGGTTTTCTCACATCTTAACCTCGATCGGAGCTACACCAACTTTCCATCTGATTACACCATTCTGAATCCGTTCTTTATATGTGTGTCCACACATCCACCTTAGCATTTTCATTTTTGCCACTATCATTCTCCGCACATGTCTATGGTTTGCATGCCAACATTCAGATCCAACGAGCATAGCAGGTCTTATGACTGCTTTGTAGAACTTTCCTTTGATTTTTAACGAAATTTTCTTATCACAGAGAACAACATAGGCTCCTCTCAATTTAGCAGCCTGTATTTATTCTATTAGTAGCATCTCATCAATTTCCCATCATGTTGCAAAATAGATCCCATATATCTAAAAAAACCTCTCTTCCGAATGCTATCGTCACCAATTCACCTCAATTCCTTCATCCTTGCAACCATCAAAAGTGCACTCCATATATTCAGTCTTATCCTTATTTATACGAAATCCGTTAGTCGCCAATGCATGTCTCCAGACCTCAAGCTTCTCATTTACTCCATTTCTAGTATCATCAACCAACACAATATCATCAGCAAATAACATACATCAAGGTATCTCATCTTGAATGTGACTTGTCAACCCGTTCATAATTAAAGTAAAAAGAAATGGACTCAAAGTTGAACCTTGATGTATACAAATGTTGATGTCAAAATAGTCAATCTTCCCAGATTGGATCCTTACACAAGATAAAGCCCTATCATACATATCCTTTATGAGGTTAATGTATAGGACATGTACTTGTCTCTTCTCAAAAACTCTCCACAATATCTCACGTGGGACAGAATCATAAGCCTTCTCCAAATCAATTAAAAAACATATGGAGGTTCTTCCTTTTAACTCTACAAATCTCCATTATTCTCCTCAACAAGGGATGGCTTCAATAGTTGAGCGATCTAGCATGGATTCGAATTGATTTTATTTTACTTTGAAAACATACTTTAACCTTCTTTCAATCACACATTCCCAAAATTTCTGTGTAACTCAACATCTTGGTACCCCTGTAATTTGAAATTTTTTGAAAGTCTCCTTTGTTCTTATAAAGTGGCACTACGGGACTTCTCCTCCAATCTTCAGGCATTTTCTTGCTTCGCCAAATAACATTGAATAAATTTGTAAGCCAAGTCAAACCACGCTCACCGAAAACTCTCTATACTTCTATAGGAATGTCATCTGATCCTACACTTTTCCCAGGTCTCATAACCTTCAAGCCTCCTCTATTTCCTTTCTGTGTATTCGTCTAAAGCGTGCACGATTCAAGTAACTTTCAGTACTAGCTAGATAACCCAAAGTGATCACTATATTTCCTTCCTCAATGAAAAGCTAATGGAAATACTGCTTATATCTAGTCTCTATATCCTTATGAGTAACAAGCATGTGACCTTCCTCACCCTTAGTGCATCTCACTTGAGAAAGGCCTTTCGTCTTTCTTTCTCTTGCTTTGGCCAACCTAAATATATCCTTCAGGCCCTCCTTAGAATCGAGAATTTTGTACAAAATTTCATAAGCTTTTGACTTAGCTTCGCTTACAATCTTCTTTACTTCTTTCTTCGCTATTTTGTAGTTTGTGATAGTTTCCTCTGTTCTATCCTTAGAGATAGCTTTAAAACACACTCTTTTAATTTTCAGCTTATCTTCCACCCCTCCACTCCATCACCAAGCCTCCTTTTGAACTGGAGCTCCTCCCTTTGACTTGTTTACATCTCTTTGGCTACCATTTAGATACAAGATTCTACCGCCTCCCACATCTCGTTTTCACCTCAGCTATAATCCCAAGATAAACCTTCTAAAACCTTCGCCCTAAAGCTTGATTGCTTCAGTTGAAGATTCCAACATCTAGTTCTAGTGATCTTGGACATCCTTCTTTTCTTTACAAGCTTGTTTATTTGCATATCCATGATGGACAAGCGATGTTGGGTTGTCAAACTCTCTCCGGAGATTACTTTGCAGTCTTTGTGGTAATTAAATGCTCATCCCTCTTCTTGAAGAGAGTGTTTGCAATGAAAAGATACTAAACCATTACAAAATCTAGAATGACTTTTCCCTTTTCATTTCTATCCCAGAAGTCATGGTCTCATGAACACTAGCATACCCTGAAGCATCCTTTCCCACATGTCAATTAAGATCTCCACCCAGGCAAATCATCTCTTTTTGTGGGATTCCTTGCATTATTAAGATCCTACCAAAGAACATGTTTAACCCTTTCATCTAAAGATGATATTCAAAATTTCTTCTTCAAGTACCAATTTTAGCAAAATAATCTGATCCCCAAATCTTTCCACCTCAACCACACAATCCTTCAAATCCTTATGAACAATCACTCCAACACCGCTCTACCCTTATCTTTACATGAATTCCAAAGTTTAAAGCATGTCTTCTCGATATCCCTATCTTTCTCTCCAACCCATTTTGTTTCTTGGAGACATAATCTCTGAATCTTCCTTCTTTCCATCGTATCTACGATCTCCATCGATTTAATAGTCAAAGTGCCAATATTCCAACTGCCTCTCCGCAACTTCCTTTGTAGCATCTTTTGGACTAACTTCTTTACTCGCATGCATCCATCATGCGACAACCCTTGCAAATTTTGGACTACATCCGAGAAGCAATGCAACGGAACTAACTTATTTACTCACAAGTGTTCCTCATGCGAGAACCCTTGCAAATTTTGAACTACATCTGGGCAACAATGTAGCAACCCTTGCCAATTTTTCATGGCATTCGGACGATGCAACGCGTCGCAAGTAGGGAATGAACCAACGAAATTTAAATGTTTGCTTAAATCCATGTTGAAAAATCTAAGGTCAAGGTTAGGCTGTGTGACAAAGCAAGAAGAGGTAGATTGTTTGGTTTCACGGATACGTCCTGCGACAGATGTGAGGATCAAATTGAGGACACGGATCATCTCTTTTTCGGCTGCCCCACGTTGACACAGACTTGAACAGAGATTGGGCCTTCTCAGATCTAAACAGTGGATCTTGATGAGTTCTGGGCTTCCATGAGAGCTCTTGGGGATAATTCGTCGGATGTCTGTGTTTTGCCTTTTGCAGCATTGTGGGCCATCTGAGGTGGGGGGAATGCACCTATCTTTAAGAGGCATAGGTTTTATCCTAAGATGTAAAAGCTCATTATAATGCTCTTTTTTAATTCCAGTCTTCCGGGTAATGTATTCTGAACTCTCTATCAATGAATTGTAGTGAGTCCCACCTCAGGATCTCACCCTTTGTTTCTTAAAAAATGAGTTTCTCTTTGATTGAATGAAAAATGTGTAGAAAGGTATATGATGTTGTTCTATCTTCTATTTGGGTGTTCTTATCTCTATTATTTCATCATTTTTTGTAGTGTTAAGTATTATATATTGGGCAAAGAACATATAATTACATTGTTATATATATAATTATAATTTTCTGTGTATTTTTCTCTATAAACTGAAGCTTACGCCTCGACCGCCCCGAGGCTACACCTCACCTGGATTCCGAGGAAAGAGCCTCATTCAACCTTTCCTTTTTCAAACCTTGATCATGCAAATATCTTAATTGGTTCAAAAAATGGTTCATGTAGCACAACTATTTTTTTTCTACTCAAAATCTCCTGATAATGGACTAATTAGTAAAAAACTGTCTATTTTTTATCACGAAATTCTTAATTCATGAATAAGGAGCTTGGTCTGCCAATGGCGATGTCGCCACCACCAATGAACTGGTAGCAGAGCAACTCTATCGCCGTACCCTCCTCCAATAATCGTTCTCCAAACACCTGGCAATGAAGCTCGTCAAGTGGTCTTTGACTACATCAATGTTCGCTCCTCCATGCACACATTGCACGCCAGTGTCGCACAATCGAGCCTCTTACCATCGCATGGTGCGAACGGGAAGTGGTGTGGCATTCCAACACCACGATGCCTAGTACCCACATCGACAGAACAAAGCCGTGCATTCTTGTTGTCGAAAGTATCTCCGTCTTGGATTATGGTGAATCTATCGAAGTCGATCCTCTCCGAGCTCATGTAAGTAGATATCTTGATGAATGTGTTCTCATCACCGAGCCCCTCGTCGGTGATGACGTAGCAGCTCGAACCGAAGTCTGTGATCTTCACCTCACCATGTTAATTGAAACACATGTTATCATGCTTTACATCGCATTGTGCGATCCCAGATCCATGCAGGTAAGCCAGCCCCTCCAGGTGATCTGTTTCGCAGTAATATCATTGAGTGAGCTGGCTTCCATGTAATCCACAACAGACACATCTTGTCGACGCCATGCAAGAAGATGTTGTGGCACTTGACAACATAAGGAGAGTCGATGTAGGACAATATACAGGCTTCGAGGAGTGACACACGAACATGGGCGAACTTGAGCACGAAGAGCGACTCCATTGGAGGTGGCAGACCTTGTAGACCGTGTCGCCGACTCTGCAACCGAGGATGGAGATCTTCTCGAGGTCGATGAAAAAAATTCGAGGAAATGTAGAGATCACAGGGAGAGGGGGCATAGATATCGTGGGAGAGAAGGGGAGGAGTGTCAAGAGAGATAGAAGGGGGGAAGAGGATGAAGACATGTGGAAAAGGGTGGGGGAAACGTCGAGGTAATATCAGAGAAAAGGTGTAGGAGAGAGCTGGAGATAACTGTAAAGATGGGTTTTGCCCCCATCCACGTGGCAATGGTGGGGGCAAAAACCCAGCTTTAGTTATATTAATAGATAGATTGGTCTCAATAATACAATTCTCTATTAATTGGTGAATTAATGATTCCAAGTTGATGTATATCCTTAATTATTTCATATTGACTAATCCGCTATAATTTCATTTTTAGCCCAAAAATTGCATAAAAATAGGCACATCAGTCCTTGTTTCATCTATGTCTTGATTATATTTATTATGACCTGATTTGGATCTTAGAATTAGATGTTCATCATGTTTGGGGATTAGAAGTTTTTGATGTTACATTCCTTGTTTCATCTATGTCTTGATTATATTTATTATGACCTGATTTGGATCTTAGAATTAGATGTTCATCATGTTTGGGGATTAGAAGTTTTTTATGTTACATTGATTTATCATTAAATTGAGCATCTTTTTTGTGCATTAATTGTTGAGAATAAATTTTAATAACCAATGAATGAATTATGAAAACTTAATTAGGGTATATTTATTAGTGTTATATTGCATTCTAACTCATTTATATTTGCATCGCATTTCGTGATATCTTGTGTATAAAAAGGAAAAAAATCTATGCATGCATTCATCATGATCATAGTAACGCTAGAGTAGATAAAAGAGATATTTTTGACCTACATTAAACAACTTGAATAGTTTGTGTCCCCGAGTTCAATCATAAACTTACCCAGGTAAAAATAAATAAATTTAACCACACTTTCTTTGTTGAGACTATTTTAAATGTGGTTTGCATAGTTCGCTTTTAGCCCTTACAACAACGTGACCATTTTAATACAACGTAAAAGCGAGCGATCAAAAACCCAGCTAATTTTTATATTGTATGACTATAAATGGTAAGGGACTAAAGTACAAGTCGATCTCTAACATACATAAATTACATATAGACCTGCTTTGAATGCATATGAATTCCAGAAAATTACGTAGAAACATGGGAAGGATTCTATACATTTTGGTTTTGTTCGACATGGAATCAGTGTTCACTAAAACCGCATATGCGGCCGCATATGCCCGTGCGGCGTGCAGACCGCACCGATTACTTGAATCAGTGCATTATGCGCCCTCCCGTATATGCGGCCCGCATATGCCCCGCATATCCCGCATATGCCCCGCAGTAGCAGCTCCAATTTTTCAATCTTCTCATTCAGGTCCTTAATTCTGTAACTCCGCTTCTTCATTCAATTGTTAGAATATGACATGCATTTCTATACAATTGCAATGCATTATACCATTATGTATATGCAATGTTTTATGTTTTTCTCATGTATTATTTTCATGAGTATATGCAATGTATCGTCGAATTTTTTTATATGTCGATTGAGGTTTTGCTCATGTAGTGCATGTATGTGTATTGAAGTTTTGTTATTACGAATCATATAATGTGAAGTTTTTATGGTAAATGTTTTTTTGTGATTAAATATGAGGCGATTAAAAGTATATATGCACACCCATCTAACATGAACCGTTTTTCTTAGATCTTCTTTAACTTCACTTAGATACATAACTTCAGTGGTAATGTTATTCATAGATATTTTTTATTTTTAAATTAAAAATTAGAAAATCGCTTAGAACCACATATACACTGCATATGCCTCCGCATACCGCTTAATCAGTATTCGGTGACCAGTCCGAACGCATACGCATACCGCTTTCCTGAACCTTGCATGGAATGTTGTGGATATACTACTACATACAGTCGAAGCAATCGTCAAGGTCTAATTGAGATTTTCCCACATATCTATGAGATTCTAGATATTTTCACATTTGAGTATTGATTGGACTTCCTGCCGCAGCGCACAAATTACACTTCTGTAGATACAACATAAGATAATTTATAGGTAGTTAATACATTGAGAGTTGATTTACATGGTGGATTCCAAATGATGTAATTGCGTCAAATACTTTGTAGGTCTATAGTTGATATTGAATATCTCAAATGATTTTCAACAACATGTGTATGGAATCAATGTGGACAGAGTACCTTAACACACCTTTACAATGATTTGGATACTGAGACGAGCTTATAGAATACGTTGGTATTATAAATTTTCAGTGGGATTTGTGATTAAATTAAAGAGATAAAATGACGTGAGGAGTCCACTTAAATATCAACTTAGACTTAAATGGATTACTAGTCTTACATATCAACAGATTTTGATTTACTAAAACATTTTGTTTAAGATAAAGGAGAGATGTAATATTACAAACATCACCTTCGTACATGTAGAGATATATTTGTGTTTCTATAATGTTTCTCTATTTTCTTTTCTCATGTCTATCTTATGTAGCTTACCCATATCTTATGTAATTTACCCATAGGTCTCTCCCCTATATAAGAGAGCCTGGGGTTCATGGAATAAATCACTTTTAATTCTTTTTCCAATATGGTATCAGAGCAGCAGTCCTAGGTCGAAGCTCTCGTACCTTAACCCTAACCCAAACGACAACTGCCCCCCTCCCTTCTAGGTGACGTCGTCGCCCTCCCTCTCCCGGGCAGCCATCGTCAGCCCATCATCCAGGCGTCGCTGTAGCCGTCCTCTCTCTCTCTCTCCTGAGCAGCCGCCACCGCCCACTCATCCGGGCACCGTCATCCTCAAGTCGCCGGCCTCTCTCCTTCTTGGGCATGACCACCGCTGCCACCGGTCCTTGCCCCCGCCGACGGATCTCTTTATGGCCCTCAGTGCTCATATCGAGGTCCGCTCGTGTTGATGGATTTGATTGCATAAGTCTATACACGCAATCAAATCTTAAAATGTATGTATAGAGCCTTGTCTATTGGTGTACAAAACCCTACCTTTCTTCATCCAACAATATGTCAGAGAGCAAGGTCAATATTCCCGCCACATGCGCTTTCAGAGGTCCAACACCGATTGTCAAGATGGACAGGACGAACTACGAGCTCTTGGCGATGCAATTCATGAGCCTTATGAAGTCCACAAATAAGAAACATATTCTTATCACGGAAGAGCCGGTTAAGCAAACTGGGGTCAACGTCTCGTAGGAGACAGATGATGTGTATGCCAAGGTTTAGCTTCTTGGTACACTAACGATAGAAATCGCCAATGATGTGGTACATCAGCCTACCGCCAAGGTGATGTGGGATATCCTTACAGCCACTTATTCTTAGGCGAAAAATGAGACAAAGTTTCTGCAGCTTCAACACGATATCTTCACCAAAAAGCAGAATGATCGACCCCTTCATTCTTTGTATACATCCTTAAGTGGGATGTTTTAGAAGCTCTACAGCTTCATGCCCCTCACGTCTACTCCCGAGCAGCGGAAGACATATAGGAATGCCACCATGGTTGGTGTATTCCTTGCAGCTCTTGATCCTGAGTATGAGGTTGCTCATTCACAGATTTTGACGGATGCTACTATTCCTCCCATAGAGGAAACATTCCGCCGACTCAACAGGATCATTGTCCCATCTACTGCATCTAGTCAGACTTCTTTAGTGATGACAGCCTCTCGAGGTAGAGGAGGCTCATCTCAGTTTCGTGGGCGTCAACCTTGTGATAGAGGAGGTCATATTTGCCAGCCATGCACTTACTGTCGTCGTCCCGGACATAACAGAGGATACATGCTACTCCAAGCATGGCTTTCCTGCATCGACCCGAGTAGCAAAGCCGGTTAAGTCTCCGACTGCTCCCTCTTCGGGTCAGAGGATTGATGATCTTGTAGCATAATTGAGGGATACTACGCCTCTTGCCAGTCCCACTCAGGAGGTCACTCAGATGTTGTTGCTTCAGCATCTTCAAGTACCTCAGGTATTACCTACGCGCTTACTAGTTGTAGTGGATATGATGTTACCGAATGGATTATGGACTCCGAGGCTACGCATCACTTGTGTGGAGACAGAGATCAGCTTATAAAGTACAAAAAGGTTCCTCCAGGGACAACTGTGGTAATAACAAACGAGACTCATTCCCGATCACAAGACAGGGGGAGATCAATTTGATGTTATGTGTCGTAGAATGTATTGCATGCACATGATTTTTCTATATCAGTCAGATTACTAATGATCTGCATTGTCGAGCCACTTTTGACCCACCGTCTCTTCTATTTTACGACATCCTTATAGGCAGGGTGATTTAGTTGTGGTTGTGAGCAGGGCAGACTCAAACGCTTGGTCTGAACCCCCTTTTTTTTAGGCTCAAAAAAAGGGGGAGACACTCGTTGGTGTTCGCCCCAGAAATGTATAAAAGAAATTAAGAAGAAATACTTACAAAGTCAAAGAGGGAGAGATGAACGGAGAAACCACAAGCAAAAACAACAAAAACCCCGGGACTAAAGAAAACACCGGCCCACAACAAAAAGGCCCAAAACCCTACAGAATACACCAGTCGCGAATAAAGCGAGCGCACAGAATAAGAATGTTTTCCCGAGAGAACCGTTGCCCGGAGAAAATAGCTTCGTTCCTGCCAAGCCATATGCACCACAGCCGCGCAACGGGAGCCAAGAGATCCCGTCTATCCCTGTTCCTGTTGGTCCAAAGAAGCTCGCAGAGATCGGAGAGGTTGTCCGCTCTCGCCCAAGGCAAGTCGTCCCAGATCCCCGACACCATGTGGCAGCCGAAGAAAAGATGGTCAATAGTTTCATCCTCAGCACTACAAAGGGGACAGGAGGCACTGAAGTTAGCAAAGATTGTAGCACAACGATCACGAGTCATCAGCCTCCGTCTGCGCAGTATCCAAAGGAAGATGCCGATGCGCTCCGGCAAGCGCAAGCCCCAAAAGAATCCATAGTCACGTACAAGAAGAGAAGAGGCAGGAGGAGGAGGAAAGACCAGAGTCCGGTAGGCCTTCCTCGTAGAAAACGTGTCGTCCTTCTAATGCCAATGATCCACTTGCAAATTCGGCGTAGCAGCATCACGAAGGGCCACCAACATCGAAACAAAATCGTCCACCCGCTGCTCAGAAAAGTTCGCGGAGAAGCGAGGAGACCAGCACCCGTCCACCCAACAGTCAGCCACGGTCGCATTCTTATGTGACGCTAATGCGAACAAGCGAGGAAAACGCACCTGAAAGGTACCACCGCCCGACCAGTCATCCAGCAAAAACTTGAATGAGTCCCCCGTCCCCAACACCGTGATGAAAAGCGCAGCATTCCTCGCAAAGACGGCCATCACACTACGCCAAAACGGGGAGGGATGTAAGCGCAGAGCCCCCCGCAGCCACCCCAACCGATCGTCGCCCAAGAATTCCCGGAGCACATTGATAAAGAAGTTATCATCCGTCCCCCAAATTCTACTCAACCATTTGAGTAGAAGAGCATCATTCACCACATCCAATCTCCGCACGTCGAGGCCACCAAAACGCTTAGGCATAGAAACGTCATCCCAAGCAACCAGGTGCAGGCCCCTCCCCTCCCCCTCCCTTCCTTCCCCACAGAAAACGACGCATACACCGTTCGATCCGCAATCGAACCCCCGCCGACATTCTACGAACGGAGAGAAAGTACAAAGGGATAGAGGAGAGCACCGATTTGAGAAGAATAAGACGCCCCCCCCCCCCCCCCCGAGAGAGCAAAGCCGCCCGCCAACCAGCAAGGCGCGTTTCCACGCGCTCAGTAATCACACGCCAATCCCGGACTCTGGCCCGACCCACCGCCAAAGGTAAACCAAGATAGGCAATTGGAAGCTCACCAGGAGAAGAACCGAGCAGTCGGCCGCATTCCTCTGCCTCTTCAGGCGAAAGGCCAAAGGGCACCACGTTGGACTTGGAGACGTTAATCGACAAGCCTGACAATTCACATAAAAGGGCAAGAGTGGTGGCCATACCGGAGACCTCCGCACTACCACCCTCGATAAAGCAAATAGTATCGTCTGCAAACTGGATCAAGGGCACACAGATATCCCCCTTATGAAAGTCGTTAGAAAATCCAGCGTCAATAACGCGGTCCACCATACGTGCGAGAACATCCGAAGCCAATACAAAAAGGAGGGGCGCAAGAGGACAGCCCGGGCGCACCCCCCTTCTAGGTTGGAAAGAACCACCAAACGGCATGTCATTGATCATCACAGAGAGGGAAGCAGTGGTGACGCACCTACGCATCCACGAAATCCACAAGTCAGGGAAGCCGCGCCACCGTAGAACCGACCAAAGGAACCGCCAATCCAGGGAATCGTACGCTTTAGCAAAATCGATCTTCCAGAGTACCCCCTTCTTTTTTTCTTTTTTTCTTTTTTCCACTCAGCGACCAATTCAGATGCAACGACGATGCAATCAGCGATCTGCCTGCCCTTAATGAACGCGGCCTGGACCGGAGAAATAAGAGTGTCCAAAACCCGAGCCAAATGAGTGGCTAAGATTTCAGCCACGATAAGTTAGATGCCATTCGAGACAGAGATGGGTCGATAATTCTCGATGCGCTGCGTCGCCGTCTTCTTTGGGATCAATACAATGTTAGCCCGATTAAGACGATCAAAACCAAAGTTGCCCGCACAAAAATCGAAAATGACGTCCATAACGTCGCCGGCGACAAGCTCCCAGAAATCGCGATAGAAAGCAACGGAGAATCCATCAGGGCCCGGGGATGAATCAGAATTTAAGGCCCACACGGCCTGCTTTGTCTCCTCCATAGAAATGGGACGAATTAGAATCGCAGCGTCAGAGTCCGAGCGAAGACGCGCCAATACCCAGCCAGCGCCACCTACGTGGGGAACAAGACGACGAGAAGCGCCTGAAGTGATCCACAATGGCACTCCCCATCTCACTTTCCCCAGAAATCTGAACGTCACTGACAGAGAGACCCCGCATCATATTGAAACGTTTTCTATTGCTCGCCACACGGTGGAAGAATGCCGTATTCACATCGCCCTCTTTTAGCCATTTTAAACGCGAACGCTGCCGCCATTCAACGATTCGTTTCTTGTCCTTAGCCTGCACCCGAGACTGAGCAGAGAGGCGCTCCAGAAGTTCCTCAGGCAAGAGGTCCCGCTCGTTCTCCCTCGAATCAAGGCGCACGATAATTTCCTCCACCTCCGCGCGCAAAGCAATACGCGCCAGCCTAGAATCCCTCTTGAACCCCGCAAGCACCCTCTGTAACGATGCAAGCTTTTGATCGAGTTTGTGGGCCACTGAGCCCGAAACCGGAACATGAGCCCAATGGTCCTGCACCACCTGCTTGAAATTGGGTTACAGCATCCAACCTTTCTCGTAGCGAAAGAGGTCCCGATGTCGAAGACCCTCGCCAGAGTCCCATATAATGGGCGAGTGGTCCGAAAAAGAACGGGGGCGTGATGAAACCGCACAAAGGGGGAAGGACTCCAACAACTTGCCAGAAGCCAAGAATCGATCGATTCTGGAACGAGAGGAATTATTCCGCCAAGTGTAGCTGATATCGTTAGGGACCAGACTTTCCAAAGCAAGTTCATCCAACATTTCAATAAAATCAAGCGATCCCGGATCTTGGCCAACCCTGCCGCGAGGCCGATCGCAAGAATGAATCGTGACATTGAAATCTCCCCCCAGGAGCCAAGGGAGGCCCCCAAATAAAGAAGTCGTGCCACGAATGTCCTCCCATAGTTCCTTCCGCAAAACATGGCACGTAGGGGCGTAAATACAAGAGAGCACCATCGGCTCAGTGGAATCGTCATGGTTCAAAGCCACCGAAAGCATATGCCGCCCCACAAGGATCGAGCTAAAAGAAAACAATTGAGAGCGCCAGGCAATCAAGAATCCCCCCGCCGAACCCAACGCATCGACCGCACAGAATTCATCGAGAGAACCTGCACCAAGAGAGCGCCACATGATATCATCCACACCTTGCAACTTAGTTTCTTGGATGAGAGCAACATCACAACACCATTCAGAGAGCCGCGAACCCAAGGAGCGACGCTTGGCCGAATCCCCCAGGCCCCTAACATTCCATGAGAGAACTTTCATTAATAACCTTCGTCGTTTCCCCCAAGGCCACATAGCCCCGCAGCATCCGCCACAACCTCCCGCTGAGTCGCACAAGAGTGCCTCACCGCAGGGTCCTGCCTGAACAAATGCGTCTCCTGTAGCTCCTCCCAAAACGTCCAGCAGAAATGCCCTCCTCGTCGCAGAGGATCGTGGAGCCCGAGGGAAGGTGGGGATAGAAGGCACCAGCCAGGTCCGAGGAGGCCCGCACCGGGTTCGCAGGCGAAGCCAAGAGTGAGGACTCTCCTCCTGCGTCCACATCAACCCGCAATTCCTCGATGTGGATCCGGGGCAAAACCGTAGCAGAGACGGGCGAGAAGGCCCTAGCATTCGGGTGAGAGACCCGCGGCCAAGATCCGAAGGTGATGTATCCGCCATCCCCCCTGAGATGAAGATCCGCAGAGGGACCCGAAAAGCCAACCAAAAGCGCAGGAGCCGACCCAACCTGTCGATAATGAAAAGAGGAATCGACCTCGGGCGCCCTTAACTCAGAGAATCCAGGAGTTGCAGGAGGTGGGCACGGGAAACGAAGAGGCGCCTCGAAGGTTCCATCCACGTCATGCAAGGGGAGAGACGCTTCGGAATAATCAGCAACACGCGCCACGTGGCAGGCCAAAGGCGAAGCGTCGCGCTCTGGCCCCGAAGCAACCGTACCGGCCGACAGCGCGACCCGGTCCGGCACCACCGCCGTCGTGCAGGGGCGATGATGGAGAGCTCCAGCTTGAAGCACCACCAGCATATCTTAAGGGAGCCGAAGAAAATCTTGCCTGGTGCATCACAAAGAAGAGCCTTGCTACACTCGAAAAGAACCCTAGTTATCTTCCAATCAGCCTCCGGAGCCAGCCCGTCGTCAACGACCGCCAAGATCTCCCCCCAACGACGAAAAGCCTTGGAGAGATAGGGGACAGTCCTCGAAAGGAAAGGAACACCACGAATGGCCGCCACACAGACCTCAGTGGCTTGAGAGGCGCCATCCGCCACACGAGTCACCCTCCAAACAACGTCGTCGTTAGAGCCAACGCACAGCAGCCTATCCCGTTGCTCCGGGGACAAGCAACGCACACAGCAGCGAGAAGAGTCCAACCAAGAGGAAGTCCCCACGGAAGAGAGGACCCAGGAGGGCGCCAACATGCGAACTAACAGCAGCCCAGTCGACATTGCACCGCCGAGCCACCCCGATAGCTTCCACGTGCCTGCCAACGTCAAACACCCACTTCCCACGCACCGACTCAGCATGTAAGACATCCCCATGCACATTCGCACGTAATATGGCCTCCTTCAACGATGAAGCAACCCCCATAGCTGCCACCCCAAGCGATACACGAGCAGTACCAACAACACCATCAACCACCATCTCTTCGCCATCGCCAGAAGAGGTGTGGTGAAGCGACTCAGCACCAGTCGCCATAACACCCGCATCGCCTGACGAGCAGGAGTGAGGAGCCACCACCCGAGCGTAAGAGCGACCCTCCCTCCAAGCGACAGGACCGGAACGAGAACCTGTCAAGCCTCGCATCTTCAACGAAGAGGAAACCACCCCAGACTGCTGGGGGCGGCGACCACGAAGAAGCCAACAAGAAGCGCGACGGTGACCCGGCTTCCCGCATGCACAGCACCGAGGCGGAAGAGAACAGCGAGAAGCCAGATGACCCCTCTCACCACAACGGAAACAACGCTTACCAGGCTTCTTATGCGAAACGAGTACCCACTCCCCCTCCTCGAGTCTCCTCTCGAAAGCACCTTCCCCACTCCTAGATCCATCAGCGGCGTCAGTGAGCACCTCCTTCCCCTTCGATGTGGCCGCACCCGATCTCGCCTCGCTCGCGACTTCGCACTCCACGTTCGCCCCTTCGCACTCCACGCTCGCCATCCGTCCCCTGCCGAGTAAATGACACCTGGACTTGGTCTGAAACCCCTTATGCGGGTCTTTCCTCTCATTTCGTCGGACCAGTCTCCCCCTTTACGCGGATCATGCGCTTTGGTTACCTTTCGCTCCAGAAAATGTGTCATGTTCTGCCTCAGATTTCACCTCGTTCATCCTTCCAGTGTGAGGCATGTTAGTTGGGAAAGCATCATCGATCCGTTTTTCCTAGTCGTCAGAGTCGAAGCAGTAGCTCCATTTTTGAGTTATTTCATATTGATATTTGGGACCAAGTCGTGTTCCCGATCACCAGGAACACATGTTTTATCTGGTTGTTGTGGATGATTTTCTCGTCTGTCATGGACCTCAAGGCCTTAAATATCGGATTTCGATTTCGTTTCAGTAAGCCTAGAAAGAGAAATTTGGTAGAATTTCGATGGGATTCGGTGAAATGACCAGAAATTAGGGAAATTACTTGAAAACTCATTTTTTAAAAAAACAAAGATTTCTAATATTCTTTAACTCAATAAATGAGGTAAAAAATAGTATGCTTCTAAGAACTAGAACTATATTTAGAACCATAATTAGAAGCCATTGGTTTATCCTCATGAATATGAAGACAATGGTGACATGTGAGCACCTATTCAATAATAATGAGGTGATGTATATGATAACTACTAATTAAAACATATATATCAAAATAAAGAAAAATAAAAAATATAAAGATCTTCAGTTAAAACTTTAATTTAACTCTTAACTCTTAAGTCAAAATGACTTGGTTTGAATTTAGATCTAAAATATAGAAACTAATTAAAGAAACTTCTTTAAACAATGTGAAACACTCTAACAATTCAACACATTAGCGAATAAATAAGTGAAAATTCATTATATATGCAAATTTCGAAGAAAGCGAAGGGTAGATTATCTTATTTTTGTTGTTTTGTCGAAGCAACATGTAATTTTGATGAAATTTTGTTGACATTTCGCCGATATTTCGTTGAAATCCTGGAAAAGAAATAAGGGAGCGTTTTGATTTTGATGACCTAAATAAATGGAAATTTCAGAGAATTTCGTTGAAATTTGAGGTTATGCTATTTATTAAAGAATAAGTTTGAAGCAGGAGATGTTATCAAAACTTTTATCAATGAAGTCCAGAATGTGTTTTCTTCTTCTGTGAAATTTATGAGAACTGATAATGCTTTGGAATTCTGCACTTGTGCTCTCTCCACATTTCTTTCAAACCGAGGTATTATTCATCAGACATCGTGTACCTATACTTCCCAGGAAAATGATGTTGTAGAGAGGAAGTATCGTCATTTACTTGATGTAACCAGAACTCTTCTTATTCAGAGTCGTGCCCCTCATTCTTTTTGGGTGATGATGTTCTTACGACATGCTATCTTATGAATCGCATGCCCTCGTTTGTCTTGGGTGAGAAAAATCCATTTTCTCTTTTATTTCCAGAGAAACAATTGTTCTCGCTTACTCGTGTTTTTGGCTCGATTGTTTTTATTCACCAGGTGTACCCAATTCTTAACAAGCTTTCTCCTAGAGTTCTAAATGTGTCTTTGTTGGGTACTCCAGGACTTGGTATAGATGCTATGATCCACTACATAAAAAATATTATGTTAGCGTCGAAGTCACATTTTTCGAGTCGGTGATGTATTTTCTCCCACAGGTGATAGGTTGACTTCATCAGACTCCAATGATGAAATTTGCATGCCACCACCTCCAACGGAACCATCACCACCTTCGCTCGTGCCACCTCCATCACCTCCTCTGATACTTTCACCTCCCATTATACATGTCCCGCCATTGCCACATTATTATACTCGTCGGTCTGCTCCTGTTCATGGTCACCGCTTATCATCCAGCACGCCTCAGGTATGTTCTGAATACATTGTTCCTAATGAGGGGCATGGTGATATGTCTGAGCAGAGATCTTTACAGGGGACAAATATACAGGTTGAGGAGATTCCACATAATCTGGACAAACTTGTTGCACTTCGGAAGCAGAAACGTATATGTGCAACATATCCTCTCGTACCTTAGGTCTCCTTTGATCGCTTGATTGTGGAATTCAAGAGATTTGCAGTTACACTATCTGCCGTGGAAATTCCAGGGAATTATCAGGAGGCCTTGAAGGAGAGCTGATGGTGCCTAGCTATGGAAGAAGTGATGCTTTCCTTACAGTCGCGTGGTACCTGGAGCTTGGTTCCTGCTCCCAATGGAGCGTTTGTTGTCAGTTGCAAATGGGTGTTTACTATTAAACACTATACAGATGGGAGTCCGGATAAGTACAAAGCTAGATCGGTTGTGTGGCTTTAGTCAGGCCTATGGAGTGGATTATCTGGACACATTCTCACATATTTCCCGTCACTCTACTCTATGTATTCTTCTTTCCGTTGATATGGTACGTGATAGGCCTCTCTTTCAGGTTGATGTTAAAAATGCCTTTCTGTATGGTGACCTACAAGAAGAGGTTTACATGCAGAAGCCTCAGGGTTCGCTGCTGAGGGGGAGTATCCACAAGCTTACAGATTTCATCAAGGTTGCAAAAGTTGGTAGTCGGTACTCAGTCGGTTGGGTCACTGACTAAGGATTAATCTGCGGTCGTGCAACTAATCGGATTTAGTCGGACTTTAATCGACTTTGAATTTTATGATTATTTTAAATATATAACTCATTTTTATACATATATTTACATAGATTTTGTACATTTTTATAGTACCATAATAAAATAAAACAAGTAATTGAATTTAAATAAAACATTAAGCATATTATAATAAGTCTGCTTATAAAAAAAGCAAAACATTAAAAAAATATGGCATCCCCAAGCAAAAATTGATCGATTAGTGTACCTAGTCGGAATTAGTCGGTACTCGGTCGGCCACCCCACTGACTAACTAGTCGGACCTACTAGTCGGGCCAGTCTGGTGACTTTTACAACACTGGATTTCATAAGGCAATATATGGCCTTAAACAGAGTCCAAGGTCATGGTTTCAGAAGTTCATGGATCTAATTGAGAAGCAGGGATTCCATAGGTCAAATGCAGATCATTCCTTATTTGTACAGAGAACTCCTATAGGTGTGGTTGTTATTATGGTCTATGTCGATGATATACTGGTTACATGTGATGATGTGCAGGGAATAAAAATGGCAACGGAATTTTTGGGCCGACGGTTTGTTACCAAGGATCTTGGCACCATACGGTATATTTTGGGGTTAGAATTTGCCAGGAATCAGCAGAGTCTTGTCATGACCTAAAGGAAGTATGTGACAGACATGCTGGTTGAGACGGGAATGATTGGATGTCGACCTGCTACCACTCCTATGGATCCTAGTATGAAGTTATATGATGATGATACATAGGAGGTGGAGTGGAGAAGGTACTGAGAAATATTGGGAAAGCTTCTCTATACCACTATAACTAGGCTGGATATCTCGTTTGCAGTCAGTCGGGTGAATTAATTCATGGAGCAACCTCGACAGGTACACATGGGTGTTGTATATATGATATTGAGGTATCTAAAGTCTTCTCTAGGTGCAAGATTATTATTCAGAAAAAGAGAGACATTTACTATTTTTGCATGTGCAGATGCAGACTACACAAGACATCCAAAGGACAGAAAGTGCACTTCGGGCTTTGATGTGTTTGTTGGTGATTCTCTCATTTCTTGGAAGAGTAAGAAGCAAACTGAGGTTACTAAGTCAAGCGTTGAATCTGATTATAAAGGTAATGCACAAGCTAGCATAGAGATGATGTGGGTTCGAGCAAAACTAGCAGATTTACATATAGATGTACCTCTTTCTCTGCAGTTGCAATGTGATAACGAGGTCATCCTATTCATTGCAAACAATTCAGCATTTCATGAGAGAACTAAGCACATTGAAGTGGACTATCATTTTACACGGGACATGATTCAGAAAGGTTTTATATCTACCTCACATGTCAGCTCTGGAGATCAAACAACAGATATCTTCACCAAGGCTTTGTTCAGAAGACCGTTTCGGAAGTGTTCGTCCAAGCTAAGCATGATTGAAATATATGCTCCATCTTGAGGGGAGTGTAGAGATACATTTGTGTTTCTATATTGTTTCTCTATTTTCTTTTCTTATGTCTATCTTAATTAATTTACCCAGAGGTCTCTCCCCTATATAAGAAAGCCTAGGGTTCATGAATAAACAACTTTTCATTCTTTTCCCAACAATACAAGATAAGATATAAGCCTTAATATACAATGGATTGGGCATCATTTATAAGTACGGACGGCAAACCCCTGGATGCATATTTTGTAATTATTGTAATGACCAATAATTATATACGAGTACGTAAAAGTCGAATTACGTGTTTACATAGCTGATCCGCATTATTGAATCTTGAATGCACATGGTTGTGGCTTATGGATAATTATTGATTTGTGCTTTTTTCAAGAAAGAAATGTATTTCGTGGTGAATAATATTAATGTGGTTATGATATATATGATATACAAAACCCTGTTGCATGCTATCATGGATTGAGATATTTTGTGAAGGCTTGGAGATGCTTTGCGTTCCTCCAAGATGCCTTAAATTTTGTAGTTTATGTGGACATTTTATAGTTAATTTTTTTTGAATCTTTACTTAAATGCAGTCATATAAATGTAGTGTGAGAAGTAGAGATGGGAACTTAGATGTGTTGAGGCACTAATACACGGAGGACCCTTGTGCTTCAGTTATTTATGTAACTTGGAGTTGTACCACTTGGAAGTTAGATTCTTTAAGTTATGGGCTAACCTTCCATTGTTTTTACTAAATGGCCTTGCAATTAAGTTGGGATATTTCACTTAAGCACGTAGACTAATATAAAGATAATAGCCTAAGGGAGTCACGAGCCTAAAGAGCTTTGGATAGATTGAGTGGTGGCTCGACTATAATTTGTAAGAGGAAAAGGAAAAGAGGTTAGGTTACACTACATGGGCCTAATGATACATATATCTGTCACATTTGCGTTGTCTTTCTGTGTAACAATGGATGCTTACTTAGTAATCGTATAGCCTCGAAGTGACAAGCAACGCTTTGAAACCATACTGGCTTAACCTTTAGTATGGAATTAAGTTTAGAGTAGCCACTCAATCACTTGTAGTAAGAGGAAGAAGAATGCGATTAATTTTGTGTTAGCTCCAACAATGTGGTTGTATTCTTTTTCTTCAAACTATATGGCCAAAGCATGTTTAATAACTTGAAAATAAAGAAAGATAAAGCACAACTAGTATCTTTTCTGATGCATACATTATTAATTATATGTGTTTACTTTGTGGTCAATTTCTTATTGATGTATTGCTTCGTAATTTATTACTTCCGCTCATTACTCTCGTTTTTTTTTGAAACCTCAAAAGAGGGGGAGTCACTCGATGGTGATCGCTCCATATGATGATTATGAGGTTTTGTTAATAGATTTTGAAAATGGCTTTCGTTGAGTGCTCACTCCTAACACTATCCGTTTTAAGACATCGTGAATATTTGCTTTGCTGGGCTAACTTTAGCTCGCTCAAATATTGTGTCCCAACCATGGCCTTAAACTTCGGCGAATTTCGACCGAAATTCGGTCGAAATTCGGTTTCGTGGCGATACCGACATCGAAACCATGTATAATATCTGTTTCCAAGATTTCGGCCGAAATTTCGGCAGAATTTCGGTCATTTCGGTCCATTTCGGTCCATTTCGGTGGAAATTGTTCACAGATTTCTCGGATTTCGGTGGAATTTCGGTGGAATTTCGGTTCATTTCGGTCCATTTCGGTCCATTTCGACTGAAAGTGTTCTAGGTCACCATATGTCATGCCTAGGCCACTTATTGATATTCATAGGTACTATTTGGTCACTAAATGAAATTTATAGGTCACTATTTCAACCACCATTGCAATATAAGCCACTATTCCAACCACCATTGTAATAAATAAGGCCATTAAGGGTTCTATTTAAACCCAATAAATATAATGTATATGTTCTCATTCCATCTCACAACTTCACAAGTCACAATTCACAACCTAACTTAAGTCTTGGAGAGCCAAGTTTCCAAATTCCAAGTCTCGTATAACATACATTTTACGATCACAAGCTCTACTATGCATTTATTTTGGCATACATGTTAAAATATTCGTGTTTGTGTGTGTGTGTCTTGTTTTATTTTTAAATAAAAGTATTATTATTCTTTTGAGAATTGATAGAAAAATTGAATGTCAAAATTTAACCGTGTACTTAAATATGAAATTTCACTCTGGACGGTCATTGATATGATGACCGAAATCATTATTTTAAGGTACTGAACAATATAACATCTTATTATAAGCAAAAAAACTTGTATTTATGCCTCTTTTATTGATTAAACAACATTACAAATCTTAAATTTTGAAAAAATGAGTTTTCAAGTCGTTTTCCCAATTTCCGGCCATTTCACCGAAATTCCACCGAAATTCCACCGAAATTCCTTTTCTGGGCTTACCGAAACGAAACCGAAATCCGACATTTGAGGCCTTGGTCCCAACTTAAAGAATATTGCAGTACATAAGAGACTGATTGTGATAAGAGTTGGTTAATTTGGTTGTAGGTATCATGTACGGTGTTATTATATCTCATTTTTATTTCATGTTTTATAGGCATTTATCATATTATGATTGGTTGTGATTAGCTACATGGCATTGATTGTGCTTATCGTTGAATGATTGATCTTGACTAAGTTAAACGATTTATGAATATTGACTCGCCACAGGAACCTCTAGATCGGATAACGATTGGGTTGGGGTCAGTTGTTACAGGAATCCTCACCGATTTTATTCCTCTTCTGATCCCTTTAGCAGAGCCTCATCTCCATATCTAAAAGCCCCCACGCACAAACGACGGGACCTTCCAGGGGAAAAATATCACCTCCAAATATTGGGCCCAATTTTCAATATCCTCCATAGCGAGATGCACACTCAGCATAGAATGCCAACATGCATCCACCAATATATTATCAAGTCCTAAGTTCTCCTGCGGGGCCTTCACTTGCACTTTCCACTCAACATTCTTGCGTGTATCTGGGCACGATCTACTACAATGACCGAAGCCACCACAAACAAAACATTTCATTGAATTCCAACAGCTCTCGCCAACATGTCCACAATCTCCGCATCTGTAACATCGTGTGTCCATGTCCACGCCCTTGCGAGCCTCTTCAGGACCCCGCCAGCCTTCTCTTCAACACTGGTTTCAAACTGAGGGTCACCGTCGGGGCTCTATGCATAGCAACGATGACTCCTCTCTGCCCTATCAATCCATCCTGAACTGACCTTCCACTCTATACCACTGTTCTCCACATCTCCCACATCCCGATTAAGAGACGTTTCTTAACAATTCTTAATGTAAAACAATGACAGTTAAAGCCCAAGGATACCACCCCAGAACCCTCTTCCTTGCTAACAGTACATTAATTGTTGCCTCATATAGGAATTTAGGCATATGAGATATGCATACTCCTCGATAATATGATATCCAGAGATTCCAGATTATAAAAAGACGAAGTGCTCTGGCCCCCAAAGTAAGTTGAATTTCAAGGTTAGAAATGAATCAAATTACAAATAACTCGCATCTCAAAAAAAATGCAGAACTTAATGACTCTAATCAGCATGTGTACCAAAAATTATCATCTCCTAAAACAAGACAAAAATCATTTCACCTGATGGCTGTTGTGTGTCAAAATTGTTGTGTGTGTCAAGTACACTGGCTTCTGAAGCTTCCTTGAATGAGCCCTTTGACTTGGGGGCTTTCCTTTTGCTCTTGAATGTGTAAGAGTCGAGTTGTTTTTGCAGGTTGTCAGTCTTCTCCTGATGGATAGCAAACATAGTCCACTAAATAGAGACATCTTAAATAATATACTAATAGCAAACACAGTCCATTAAATAGAGGCATCTTAAATAATATACTATTGAAACAACAGACATGAATTACTTGCAACCTTTTTTCTTATTTTTGAAGGATCCAGGGAAGTTGCAATATATCAGCAATCCTTTACATAATCTCGCTGAGTGAAGTGTTTTTTAAAAGCCAAATCATGGAGATACCAGATATTAGTATCCATGCACTTTACGTAATTAAGAAAGAGGAAAAGGTACCCCAAATGCTTTACAGCACACATTCACCCACAAAATTATCTCGCAGACCCGCCGCAACCTATATATAGTGCAAGTTTCTTCTTGAATGCAAACAATATCATAATAAGATTGTATAATTCCACAGCATCCAGAGTATCCAAAGCACCCAAACTACAGCAATAAACAGTTTAGCCCACTCTGCACCAAGTGGGCAATAGTCAAGGGCAAGGCCTTAAATGTCGGTTTCGGTCACCATTTCGGTATCGACCAAAACAGAATTTCGATGGAATTTCGGTGGAATTTCGAACCGAAATTTCGGTCATTTCGGTCATTTTTTGTACTAGGACCCTCATATTTCGGTCATTTCGGTCGAATTTCGATTTCGACTGAATATCGATATTCGACAGAAATTCGACCGAATTTCGCTGAAATTTGAGGCCATGGTCAAGGGAACCCGAAATCCTAACAACCCTTATGGAGACCCGAAAATACTGCCAAGAGGAATGATCAACCAATGAGATGGCAATATCCTCCAAACCTGCTTTGAACATGGGCACTGGAAGAGAATGTGCTCAATGTCTTTAAAGCCCCATACACAAAGGATTATTTAAAAACATATTCAACACCCATTTGCTTCCGAAGACCCTCGGCACAAGCCACTGACATCTAAATAACCACAACAATAGCTTGACCTTCAATAGCACTTTCAATTCCCTAATCAAGGAGCAGTCATGGAACAAGACAAGAGGGGTCAAGATGTGAAGAGAACTAACACAACACCTTCTCTGCTCCGTCCGCAGAGAAAGGTTCATCCATCTATTTCCAAGAGCCCACTTCCAAACAAACAGCGCATCCATTGTCAACCTCAGGATGTCAAGATGCATATCAGAGTGTCAATTTAAAAGCAGTGATGCAAAGATAGGGCTTCAACATCTACGAGGGTTGGTTATCTTGTAGAGGATAACCCTCCAAAAAAGGATTGGTGGATAACCCTTTTGTGTGTTTGGTGTTTGGATGAAGAGTTTGTTGTTGAGATGGTTTGTTGTTATGTGATTGTATTGAAGTTTGAAAAAAAGATTAGATATTGAGTATTTTATAACTTTTAGATGATAAGATGGGATATTATAATATTTTTGTTGGAATGAAAGAAAGAGAAATGGGTGATTTGATGTATTAAATGAGAGAGAGAATTGTTGCCGGGTGAACCCCAAAAGAGAGTTAATAAAATACTTATGTACATAAACAAATATACAAATACGAATACGAATATTAACAAATGTCAAAGTGAAATCCATATCCGCGTCCAATTTAAAACAAAATTGAATACGGATGTCAAAATATGTATAAAACGAATCTGATAGCAGATCAGATACGAATATTGTCACATTCATTTTCACCCCTACACCTGCCAATTACATGAGCACCTCTCTAAGCATTGGACCTCCTTGAGTGACAGTAAGAGAGGGAGAGACTAATAGCTACACCCGAGAAAAGATTCTCAGGCGAGATCCTTGGTCATAGGCCAAGTTGTAACCATTGTTGTGGCTTCTTGAGCTTCATCCTTTAACCCAGAACGTCAACAAAGATCGGAGCAATGAGCTTCATTCTTCAAGCCCATGTTACGCCCCCTCTGAGTTCTACGAAACCATTTTCTTCCAGGTAAACTCTGACCTTTAAATCTCCTTTATTTCTTTCCTTTTCCTGCAACCACACACACACACACCCCTCACTCGGTTTCGATCACACTCTCACATTCTCCTTCGTTGCATCATCTTCACCCATTCATTTGATTTATCACCTTCCAGATAGCCTCGACCTCCTCGATCCATCTCTCCTCTCGCAAAGAGGAGAACCCAAATAGGGCTTCGCTTCACCTCATATGGTAACATATTTTTCACATTCGTCAATATTCCTATACACATCATATTCGTATTTTAAAATGGATAAAGATATGATTATACATATATTTGTATCCGTATTTGATTGTTTTCATCCCTAAACGGATAGGTTGGACGGTTGACTAGAGAGGGGTTTTGAGGTGGCGGTGGTTAGGTTGAAGGTGGTTGCGACGCGATGGTTTCAACCACTTCTAGAGATGGCACATGAGGATAAAGAGGACAAGTAGAGGTCGGGCAAATAAAACGATGAATGGGGAAGAGGTTGATGTCAGTTAGAGGTGATTTCCTCATGTGAGGAGACCAGTGTAAATCGGTGAAGACGACGGTTGTGCAACCGACGTAGGTGAGGGATGACGGTGCGTAAAGAGGGAGACACTTGGAGAACCGTCCGGTCTTGATCGGAGCGCAGAGGTTTGGATGCGAATGGACGAGTGCGATTGGTTTGATCAGAAGATCAAACGGATTAGAGTCAAGGCGGGCCGGATAGAACGAGAGCTATTTAATCTGAATGATCAACGATCCAAATAAATGGCGGGTTGAATAATAAGGTCGGGTTACGTGGCAAGAATGATGTGCCAGTGGCCCAATCAGAATTAAAATAAATAAGATGAAGATAAATGGAAATAAAATAGCTAGAGAAAGAATTAGAAAAAGTATTCAACACGAAAGTTGTACATCTTTTCAAGATCTACAACTTTCATATAGAATTTGAGATCAAAATAAGCTATACGATTAAAATATTTTTGTAAGTATTTTTAAAGGCATAAAAATATTTGTTTTAATTCTTTTATTATTTTTATAGTATTTTAAATAATAAATAATATACATAATATTATTTAAAATGTTAAGTTAATTTTTATAGGATTTTTAATGAATAGAAATTACATAAAATAATAACACAATATAGATGAATATATACGGATAAATAATTAAAAATCAATAGATGTACTAAGTCTTCTCCCACTATAAGTAGGGTCGGCTACATGGATTCTTGCTCAAATCCATATTGAAAGATACGACTATTTTTAACGCTGGCCGTCGACTACCTAATGCAACCCCTTCAAGAGTGTGATTTGAACCCTGATCTTTTGTGTAGTAGACACACTATACTATCACTAGACCATTAAGTGGGTACAATATTAATTAGAGTTAATTGAGATTTAATCAAGTGAATTTGTTTAAGCTAGAGGGATAATAAATAATTAAATAAGTTGAATTAAGATGAATTTATTTACGTTAGAGGGGTAATAAATAATTAAGATAATAAATAATCAAGTGAATTGAGATGAAGTAAGATGATAAATAATTAAATAATAATCAATAATTAAGATTCGAAATAATAATTACATAATAATAATCAATAATTAAGAATTGAGATGAATTGAGATGAATTAAATAATTAAGATGAGTTACGATAAATAATTAAGAATAAATAATTAACGTTATTTATTTACAAGATTTAAAATATTAATTAGAGTTAATCAAGTGAATTTGTTTAAGCTAGAGGGATAATAAATATAAATTAAGATGATAATCATTATCAATATGTTTATCAAGAGATTTTCCAAAGCCTATTTGAGCGATGTTGTCACAAGCTAAACATATTACAAATTTATGCTTCAACTTGAAGGATAGTATTGAAGTATTTGAGAGTTGTAATCCCTCCAGTCTAGTTTTGAATTTCTCTCTTCTTGTGTACTCCGTAACCCTGACAATAGGCACATTAATCCATCATTCTCTTCCCCACTTTCAGATGCTGATTTCAAAAAAAGGAAATATAGGCTACTCGATCAGCATTTCCACAAATATCTATAGAAAAGACTAAATGAGCTTCATGTTTATCAAGAACAATCCGGGTAACACCAATATGAACCAGAAGGATCAGAATTCAAGGTCCCACGTGTATTTAATCCAATCTTCAGGCAATAGACAAGAAAAATTTTAAACAAAATTCTGATTGTGTACCTTCTCAGAAGAAAGAAGTCTGGCCAATTGTTGGCAGCAATCGTGAGCTGCAGCATACATGAAAACAAAAAGCCTATCAAATTGGTAGGAAACCCAAATTTTAGCAACAATTAAATCAAACGAAAGGTCTTTACTTTGCAATTAGTAAAATATTAGAGATTTGTGGATATTTTTTGTAGATTCCAACATCACATGAGAGACAAAAAATTAGATATTACTAGATGTTCGAAGATTCTGACAACACATGAGAGATGTCACCTTGCTCACACTATCAGTCTCCACCAATCCCTGTTAGATTGAAGCCAAGGAATCAACTTTTCAAATGCCACCGTTAAAAAGCATCTTGCTTAGTTGGATCCTAGCATAGGTTTTACCCAAGATAGATCGACTTGTCCAACTCATGGAACTAACCCCACATACCATGGGAAAAGTAAGTGTTGGTTTATAACTGTAATCAACCTGTGGACAACACAAATAGCACGAATTTGATGGTACTACATTTATTAGTTATTCTGAAGATAAGTGAGTACGGCATCGGGAATTTCACTAGTGCAACATCAAGCCCCAATCACATTGATTATATATTATAATAAACAAGTTTTAATCAAAAATATAAATCATCCTTTACTTAATAGTAGAGCAATGCATGCTTGCCACATGCATGACACAATTTGACCCCCTGAGTATGACCTCGACAACAGAAGCTGGCTTTTAAAAGGGGGATGGTAAACATTTGCAACAACGAAGAGATTCAACAGAGAGAAATCACCAAATGGTGAGAATTACCAGTAGGCAAAAAAATCCAACATTTTATCCACTAAGGTAAAAAATATTTCAACACCACCTAAAGCTATACATTAGAAATTCTAAATAAGGATAGAACATATATAGACTATAGAGAGGGAGTGCGAGGCAAGGTTACACCTAAATGACTGTAGCAACTAATAATGTGCCTCCACATCATTACATCACAAGATGTCTTCCTCCTTTCAAAACAACCTGCCACAGATGTCAAAGATGCCACAAATGTCAAAGAAGATGGATAATTCCCGCTAATTATTCCAATTTTCCCCTATCTTTTTTTCATGTTTTCATCCATAAGGTTTGAAGAAAAATAGCATAAGAAGTGAGAAAAAAGCAAGGAAATGGACAAAAATAGCAAAATGGATAAAAAATAGCATGATGGGTGAAAAAATATCATCAAATTGAAAAAATAGCATAGGTTTGGAAAAAGAGTAGTGTCGTGGAAAGAATTCCAAGACTGGTGGGAAAAGATAGTAATGGACAGCTATGTATCAAGCAGGCCTTAGTTATCAAGGATAAAGCCAGGTTTGCCTACTAAGGGAACTAGATTGAGTTGAAAAAGTATGATTTAATTTTATGGAGAAGAGTTCTTTCAATTTTGTTCTACTAAAACTCTCTAGCTACCAAATTTCCCAATATTTGATAAAATTGTGCTAGACTTTTGATTATGTTGTGCTAGATGTTCAAATGTCACTTTGTTCACCATTTGCATTCTCTAACATTGTAATGCTCCAAACGTGATGTGACTTGGGAGAGCTTGGGGGCGGCTTGTGGACTGGCGATGGCGAGGGGAGCAGAGGGTGGCGAGGGTGCATCTAAGGGGGGCTGGGTGGTGGTTCGCAAAAGGAGGGCTCATCGCCGCGGTGATAAGGTGCGAGAGAAGCGTTAACAACCATTCTCCAACCCCTTTGGAAGAGGATGCTATCATTGTGGCTCCATGGCCCACTAGGCTCGGCAGTGTCGCGACTCACGAGCCTATTCGTTGCTTCCGGTGCCATCGATTCTCTTACATGAGCAGTTCATGCCCATTGTTTCGGAGGAGCTCTCAGAGAGCGTGTGAGTGGGACGTAGGCCTTTTGGTGGGAGAAGGGGGCGGCACAGAAACACTTTTTCGGGGTTCACCGGACGTGGGTCTAATCTTGGCGACATAGTTTGGGGGGGATCTCGTGCAGTTGTCCCCTTGGCGGGTATTGGCGAGGGGACTCGCAGAGGTGGAGGTCAAGGAGTTGCTGCAGCGGACAAAGGAGGGCGGTCGCTGCTGCGTTGGCGTAGGCCGAGGGTTTCTGATGGCCTGTTGCAACCGAAATCTCTGGACCGTGTTCTCATGAAGGGGGTCATGTTTGTAATGCGGGGACTATCAAGCATTCGAGAAATGCTGGGAGGTGAAGTGGAGGTTATTGATGTTGAAACCTCAGGATGTCGCCCAAGGGAGCCTCTATACCCTATCCTCAGGTGAGGAACTTTATCACGGAGAGGCTGGGCCAGAGGAGACTTTGGATCGTAGGGAAGATGGTCCACATTGAACTCACCATGGTGGACCAGGCATCGCATGGACGGGAGCAAGAGCGTCAGCTGGTCGTGAAGCCAGCACGACCGACATCGGCAGGGCTTTTGCACGTGAGGCCCGTGGTTCTCTGAGACTGCCTCAGCGGAGCCCGTAAGGTGGAATAGCGCAATCGAGCATGATTCCTCGTCTCTCGTGAGGAATCCGATTCGACGCCTTCATTGCGGATCGACACATCAATTCCCCAATCTCGAGGGCGTGTCACATTCCATCCTTTCCTGCGGTTACAGTTGGTGTCGATTCGTCTGTGGTTGACGTGGCTCGGAAGGAGATTGACCTTTCTACCCCGCAAGGCGTGCCCGGCTATGCGGACCATGCTCCGGATCGGAGTCCTGACCCAGCGAGCTGCCTGTCATGCAGAGCACCCCGAGGGTGCGGAACCGCAACTAGGAACCTGCTATTATGTTCCACGGATCCTCTTCTAAAACCCAAACCGAAAGGCGGTCGATCCGAGATCGAACCGAGGCATCAACTCGGGGACTTGGTGTGAGGGCCCCGAAGGGGTCGCTGTCGGAAGAAAGTGAGGAGCTTGAAGGCCGACCATCGAAGAGGGTAGAGGTTATTGAGGGGTCTGAAGATGTTGGGGGGGAGCTGGGGGTGAAGTAGATCTCTCAAGTGTTGGTCAGGAGCCACCCGAGGTGGTTACGCTACAGGGAGAGAGCATAGAGGAGGCTTGCCATGAAGAAGAGGCGCATGGTGGGGGGACGTGACTCCCGGAGTTGGAGGAAGGTGTGTGTAGTTTCGGTACGTGTTATACGAGAAAGGCTACCCGCATGGGGGAGAGGAGACTTAGGAGAGCGGTGTTGCTTACATCGGCGGAACGGGAGGAGGGCTTCCAGAGCTGTCAACCGCCATCACGGCCTTGTAGGTCTTCCCAAATCTCTTTTACGTCTTGGACAGGGCTATGGCCGAACGCCTGGGCCTGACACCACCTAAGAAGTCGACATAGGGTTTATGTCAATGAGGATCCTTTCTTGGAACGTCAGGGGATTGGGTCGGTCCGAAATGCGAATGGGAGTAAGGAATCTTATCGCGGAGGCTAGATCAAATGTGTTCCTCCTTCAAGAGACAAAACTTTCTAGCGGAGCGGCCGCTGCAAGAAGGGGGTTGGATGGAGGCAGTCGATATGCAGTTGCAGACCCAGAGGCACAGGGTGCTTCGGGTGGACTGATGTCCGGCTGGAAGAAGAATGCTTTTAATCTTATGGAAGAGTCAAAGTCGTTGTTTTGTTGATAGGTTTTATTACGACAGCAAGAGGATGGTCTCAATATGCTCGTTACAAATGTTTATGGTCTGAATGGCAACGAAAGCAGTACTCTGATGGCAGAGTTTGAATTGTTGGGCAATGTAAATACGAATGGGGTATGGATCATTGGGGGGACCTCAACTTTACATTGCTTCCGAATGATCGGCCACACGGGAGGGGTGGTGGGGATCCTGGTTCGGAGGAGCTCCGGAGTGTGGCACAAAGTTTGAGGATGTCGATAGTTGATGTTGCTGGCTGCGCTTTCATTTGGCGCAACCTGAGATCACGATCCAGACTAGACAAATTCCTTCTTTCACCTGATGGAACGGAGATGTTTCCCCTTTCGAGGGTGTGGGCACTTCCACGGGCGCATTCGGACCACATGTCGATTCTGTGGTGGAGAGGAGGGGAGAAGCAGATTCTTCTTCCATTTCAGCGAAGCTGACTGTTAGAGGAAGGTTTCAGGGAGGATGTGGCAGCGTAGTGGAGAGGCTATGCACCGGAGGGTTCGACGATCTTGAGATTGGTGGCGAATCTCTTGTCCTTGAGGTCTTTCCTTACTGACAATAGCTACAAGGTGGTCCACGGCCACGCCCACTTCTACCACGTGATGCACGTCCACAAAACTGAGATGAACCGCCTCTTCTGCGAGAGGTTGTCATGGCAGAGGAATTTGGCACTGGAGTTAGAATATTGATCGTGCTCAATCTCCGGAAGGCCTCCTCCATGGGAGGAATGGTAGCATCAGCTAGTATCTGGGAGGAAGTGGACTCGTACTGTGAATCAAGAGAGGCCAGAAATACTCCAACCATCGTAGCATTCCGGAATGTCTTCAGCTGCTCTGGAGTAGCCGTGAGAGGCACGAAGTTATGAAGCTTCTCAAACATCCCCTGCAAGGCAGAATAGTGTAGATGTAGGAGTCGACCATTTTGCTTTATAGTGAAGATGTAATGTTGTAGATGTAGAATTTCCGTTTCATTCTTGGCATGTGAGTACATAGCAGCAAGAATATCCTACATAGCTTTAGTTGTGGGCTGGTGCAGAACATCGTTTGCAATATATGGTAGCAAGGTACCAGACAACCAGACGTGTGCTTCTTACCCATTGACTCCTATGAGGCATACAACCTTGTCTTCTCCATCAACTCTTCCTCAGTAAGAATATGCTTCTTACCCATTGACTTCATTAGGCTCATGAATTGCGTTGCCCACAACTTGTAATTCGACCAATCCATCTTGACTATGGGCGCCAGATCTTTGAAGGCGCCCGTAGTGGGGATATCAATCTTGTTCTCTAGTATCTTGTTGATCGAAGAATACACAAATTGTAAACTTGATAGAGTAAATGTCTATATTGACATAAGGGAAGTCGGTTGCATGTGTAGACTTAAATCGCAATCAACTCCCTAAAAAAATGCGATGACGGTCTCGATCACTGGAGATGCAATGGCGGAATATGCTGGAGGTGCAGCCGCTAGAATGGGCGGATGGAGGTGCGGGGTAAGCGGATGTGTAGGGGTGGTGAGCAACGTTTTAAAAAACGAAAGGCGGAACGAGGTGTTTTCCCTGGAAGCGAGGCGAGGCGTAGCCTCGAGGCGGTCGAGGCGTAAGCCTCAGTTTGTATAGAAAAATACTTACAAAAAGTATAATAAATATATTTATGATGAAATTATCTTAGTTGACATACATATAATATATAACATTGTAATATATGATGAAATTATGAAGATAAGAACGCGAAAGAAAGGATACGTAAATTCCATAAACCTATCTACTAAATTTCTACCAATCAAAAATAGAATCATTAGCTATAATTGTCATTAAAATATCAAACACAAGATATTTTTCACTAAAAAATATTGTGGTACATGAAAAATTATGATTAGATGTATTTGTTACATAACTAATATATACAATATGAATCTAATCTTGTTTTTTCTAGTTGGTATATTACGTTTCTCATTATGTCACCTCACTTAACACTAGTTTTTCTTTAAACTTTATTGATTGTGTATTTAAAAGTGTAATATTAAGAATTTCTTGGAAAAATCAGACAAGTTTAATGCTTAATATGAATATGAACAAACTTAAAATTTCAAGCGTTCATCTTGTAATTATATATCCTAGACAACTATACATTTATAACCATCTAAAACTACCAATAAGACAATTTAAATCCTTAAAAAACGCTTTAGATTTCAAAAAACGCCTCACAGACCGCCTCGCCCCGCCTCGACCGCCTCACCGCCTCGGACTGCTTCGACCTTATGAGGCGTACGCCTCATCCATTCCATCTGAGGCGTACGCCTCGAGGCAAAAAAGCATGCCTCGACCGCCTCGAGGTTAGCCTTTTAATACAATGGTGGTGAGGCCACTGGGAGTGGCGGCGACTGGAAGGGGCGATGAGACCGCTGGAATGGGTGGCTGGGAGGGGTGGCAGAAGCAGTCGTACAGGAGCGGTGGGGCCGCTGGCAATGATGTTGGCCGCTAGAAGAGCGACGGGGGCCGTTGGAGGGGCGGTAGATACCACAGGTGGTGACGGGACCTGCGGTTGGCAGCGGGGGCTGCGAGGTGGCGACGGAGGCCGCAAGTGACGGCACACGAGAAGGCAAGATGTAGGGCTAGGGTTAGGGTTAGGGTACAAGAGCTCTGGTCTAGGACTGCCGCTATAATACCATGTTGGGAAAAATAAGAGAGATGTTTATTCCATAGGCCCTAGGCTCTCTTATATAGAGGGGAGACCTATGGGCAAATTACATAAAGCACACAAGAGGAAAAGAAATAGATGAAGGAGTACTGAAACATAGAAACATAGAAAAATATCTCTACAGTCTTCTCCAAACATTATCGTGTACCCATTGGTACTGGTCTAGAAGATGGGAAGAAAAAAGAGATAGCTGACTCTACCGAGCTTACTAGCACAAGACAACTACCCTTCATAATGTGGTCGCTTTCTATCCAGACACTCGTTGCTCCAGTTTTTAGATCAAGAGATGCCATTAAGATCTCGTGAGACACTTGTATGCGAGGGGGAGGCCCAAATAATGCATTAGGAGGCCAGTACTTAGAGTGTACACAATAGTACTACACTCTATAATCTTATCATGTGAAAGACCAACGAGAACAAATGAGGATTTGTTCCTATTGATTGTAAACCTTGAAATCGCACCAAAAATATCCAATGTAGCAAACATGAACCTCCTGAGTACCCCTCTCAATGAAAAATTGTCATCGACATATTGCAATAGAGGGATGAAAATATCACCGTGGGTGAAACCATTCGTGACTAGGTAGAAATATATCTCTTCATAAGAATGGTCATAGTGTCGACAACAATCGGTAAAATGATAGGCGCAATGGGACAACACTAATGGATCTCCTTTAAGGCTGAAAAATCCACCATCAGAATTGTTGTTTACCATCAACGACAAGGATGCGGTCGTAATGCATTGTTTCATTTAAGTGATCTACATATCAAGGAATCCCCTTCTGCGAAGAGCAGGACCAAATAAACCTCCAATCTCCGTTGTCATAAGCCCTCGTAAAGTCAATCTTCCAAATTAATCCCATCTTCTGATTTCTCTTCCAATCTGTAGCCATCTTCTACACCAAAACCAAGTTGTCTAGCATATACCAACCCAGGATGAATGTCGACTGAAACGAAGATATCCAACTGTGGAGTACCCTGCAGAAACGGTAGGCAAGGACTTTGGTAAATGCCATTAGATAAAGCAATAGGCCTGAGGTCCTCTATACGTGTGACCACATCAATCTTAGGCAACAAAAATATGAGAGAAATATATTTAAAAGTTCAAGACATGCGTTCCCCTTCTGAAATTCACCAACCACAGTCATCATGTCTTCCTTGATCACGTCGCAAGACAATTTATAAAAAAACCATCGGGACCATGCTAGGCGGATAAGCGCATCATAAACCTCATGAATGTAGATCGAAACAATGAGCTTGTTACACAAAGTTGGTGAGATTTTATAAACATTTTTTCTCCTCCATAGACAATGGCTATTAGGGCCACATCTACTAGTACATAAAAAAGTTAGGATATATCTAGCCAAATCGATCTCCCCATTCCCCTAATCGACATGCCATCAACCTTGCATTAGGCAACCTCAAACTTTAACCTTTTCATAAAAAGGTGTTCGATGGAGAACAACTTAAAAATCTGTCAAAGTATTTTCTTCTTGGTTAAACAATGATTTCCGTAAGAGGAGAGGTTCCCCTACCATCGACGATTCAGTTCCTTGGATCCTAACAATGGCAGTAGTGGTCCTGGAATCTCGAGAGATGGCAGTGGTTTACAACGACAGAACAATCTTTTACATCACATAGGATCGGCCAGTGGAAGTGACACTAACATGTTGTAAAGTCACATTAAGCAGCACGTTAAATTGGGATGCTTGAAGGGTGATGGTATGACATCATGGCAAGGAGGAGGCAGCACGGTCGCGATGGAAGGATGTGGTCGCGAAGGCATAGGGTGGTAGAGATGGCAACAAGGACGTGGTAGGGAATGTGATGAATCGGGTTGGCTATTGAGTCACGGCTCAATAAGGACTCGTGAGCTTGGCTCATTGAATTATTGAGCCGAGCCCAAGCCAGAATTTTGGGCTCGATAGCTTAACGAGCCATGCCCGAGACGAGCCCTGCTCAGCTCGATAACTCGATAAGGGGCTCAATAAGGGGTTGGATTCGATAACTCGATAAGGGGCACGATAAGAGCTCAGCTCGATAACTCGATAAGGGCTCGATAAGGGGGTTGGGCTCGATAAGAGGCTTTACTTTAGTCTTACATCAGGTAAAGCTGAACTCAAAGGGAGCGGGAAATCTATATAAGCAGAGGGAATGCCAGTATGTATGCATACTTACCTTAACTCAGCTCGAGCCTTATTGAGCCTGAGATGGCTCGATAAAAGGCTCGAGCTCACTGAGCCCGAGCTAGCTCAGTTGGGCTCGAATGAGCCTGAGCTCGAGGCTTTTATCGAGCCATCTCAGGCTCAATAAGGCTCGAGCTGAGTTAAGGTAAGTATGCATACATACTGGCATTCCCTCTGCTTATATAGATTTCCCGCTCCCTTTGAGTTCAACTTTACCTGATGTAAGACTAAAGTAAAGCCTCTTATCGAGCCCAACCCCCTTATCGAGACCTTATCGAGTTATCGAGCCGAGCTCTTATCGTGCCCCTTATCGAGTTATTGAATCCAACCCCTTATTGAGCCCCTTATCGAGTTATCGAGCTGAGCAGGGCTCGTCTCGGGCATGGCTCGTTAAGCTATCGAGCCCAAAATTCTGGCTTGGGCTCGGCTCAATAATTCAATGAGCCAAGCTCACGAGTCCTTATTGAGTCGTGACTCAATAGCCAACCCGATTCATCACATTCCCTACCACGTCCTTGTTGCCATCTCTACCACCCTATGCCTTCGCGACCACATCCTTCCATCGCGACCGTGCTGCCTCCTTCTTGCCATGATGTCATACCATCACCCTTCAAGCATCCCAATTTAACGTGCTGCTTAATGTGACTTTACAACATGTTAGTGTCACTTCCACTGGCCGATCCTATGTGATGTAAAAGATTGTTCTGTCGTTGTAAACCACTGCCATCTCTCGAGATTCCAGGACCACTACTGCCATTGTTAGGATCCAAGGAACTGAATCGTCGATGGTAGGGGAACCTCTCCTCTTACGGAAATCATTGTTTAACTAAGAAGAAAATACTTTGATAGATTTTTAAGTTGTTCTCCATCGAACACCTTTTTATGAAAAGGTTAAAGTTTGAGGTTGCCTAATGCAAGGTTGATGGCATGTCGATTAGGGGAATGGGGAGATCGATTTGGCTAGATATATCCTAACTTTTTTATGTACTAGTAGATGTGGCCCTAATAGCCATTGTCTATGGAGGAGAAAAAATGTTTATAAAATCTCACCAAGTTTGTGTAACAAGCTCATTGTTTCGATCTACATTCATGAGGTTTATGATGCGCTTATCCGCCTAGCATGGTCCCGATGGTTTTTTTATAAATTGTCTTGCGACGTGATCAAGGAAGACATGATGACTGTAGTTGGTGAATTTCAGAAGGGGAACGCATGTCTTGAACTTTTAAATATATTGCTCTCATATTTTTGTTGCCTAAGATTGATGTGGTCACACGTATAGAGGACCTCAGGCCTATTGCTTTATCTAATGGCATTTACCAAAGTCCTTGCCTACCGTTTCTGCAGGGTACTCCACAGTTGGATATCTTCGTTTCAGTCGACATTCATCCTGGGTTGGTATATGCTAGACAACTTGGTTTTGGTGTAGAAGATGGCTACAGATTGGAAGAGAAATCAGAAGATGGGATTAATTTGGAAGATTGACTTTAGGAGGGCTTATGACAACGAAGATTGGAGGTTTATTTGGTCCTGCTCTTCGCAGAAGGGGATTCCTTGATATGTAGATCACTTAAATGAAGCAATGCATTACGACCGCATCCTTGTCGTTGATGGTAAACAACAATTCTGATGGTGGATTTTTCAGCCTTAAAGGAGATCCATTAGTGTTGTCCCATTGCGCCTATCATTTTACCGATTGTTGTCGACACTATGACCATTCTTATGAAGAGATATATTTCTACCTAGTCACGAATGGTTTCACCCACGGTGATATTTTCATCCCTCTCTTGCAATATGTCGATGACAATTTTTCATTGAGAGGGGTACTCAGGAGGTTCATGTTTGCTACATTGGATATTTTTGGTGGTCGAGCCTGAGCTCGAGCCTGAGCCCAATTGGGCTTAGAGCCTGAGCACAAGCCCAAGCCAGGGCTGGCTCGGCTCGTTGGGCTTGATAGCCAGCCCTAGTGATGATATGGTATGGGTGCTAGGAGGTGGCAATGGGGTGTTAACGAGGAATCATTGACGGTGGTAGCGTGAGGAAGAGAAGAT
Organism: Ottelia alismoides; assembly: GCA_037367405.1. Lineage (NCBI taxonomy): Eukaryota > Viridiplantae > Streptophyta > Magnoliopsida > Alismatales > Hydrocharitaceae > Ottelia > Ottelia alismoides. The sequence goes on from JAZKJV010000760.1 coordinate 330,736, forward strand.
AGCATGATGGGGAAGCAATCGAGCCGTAGGAGCACGTGGACTTAGCAATTGCACCATCGACCTTAAATAGTGGCTTACAACTTCAAGAGGAAGGTCAGATGGTCAGCCCCATAGTGGAGTTCCATCTTCCTGCAATCCCCACGATGAAGAATAACATCAATTGTGCATGGTGTTGTGGCGAAGGCAATAAAAAAATGAGGATTTTCATGGAGTTTAGATAGCAACTAGTGCTACAAATGGATTGGGGGCTTCACATTCCTCCTTAATGATGCTCTCGCTACAAATGTTTATCTCTTGTTGTTCCTTGATTCAATGTTTTCTATATCAAAATTTGATGTGCTTCTTGTACAATAGAATGCATCAGACTTTTGTAGCGGTTTCAATTCCTTCAGCCAAGTCGAATGTACTAAGCATAGTAGAAGTTAGAACAAATTTGCATGAATGTAAAATGTATTCTTCAATTTCTAAACATGCTTGATGACTCCTTGAATGAAAATATATCCATCTATTTCTCCTTGCACACATCTTATGATGGCCAAATCATATGTACGATTTGGATACTATGCTTCGCTGATACCACCTGATACATAATAAAAATCGTGAGAGGAAAAAATTAGGGATCAGAGGAAGTAGTGGAAGTCGTTTCGATGATTTTTATGGGGAAGATACGATGATGTACCCAAGGAAGCAAGAAAGGGGAGGAGAGAGAGGTACAGAAATTCTCATTTTTATATAACTCAAATCTATTTTTTCAAGATTTCCATAAACCATTAATAAAAAAGGATAAATAACAAACTATAATCAATTTAAATAAATAAGACCCTAGAAACCCTAACTTGACTCGGAATTTAAATATCACATAGTATTTTTAGAAATCTCATATGATCTCCATTTATTTTAATTAAATTAAAATCATGATAAACTCAAGTTGGATTAAAAAAAGCCGGCAAATCTAAGTTTAGCATTAATCCATAATTTTTTTGTAGCAATTTGCAATAACATTGTCAAAGTTAATGGGTTATTTCTTTATATTTAGAGGCACGTAACCCTTTTTGGGCATCCATGTAATTTTCTCTCTTCAGTCATCTACGGTTTCAAGATATATAAAAAACCCTAAAGCCATTGAATAAGATAAATCATTCTCTCATCTTTCTCCACGTGGTATCAAAGCAATGATCCTAAACCGATGTTCTGACCTAACTCCTACCACCACCACCACCAACCAACCCCTTGATTAGGCCATCCCCTCTCCCTTGGGTATTGCAGAGGGCACCTCTCACGGTCGCGCATGACTACAGCGCCCTCTGTGCCACCGCACAAGGCTGCAACACCCACATCGATGCCCCAGAGGCCCATCTGGGCCCTAACGTGTGGGTGCCGCTACAGTACACCATCATCAGGGGCCTCACCTAGCCCTCCAAGGCCATCGTATGGCCACCAGGACCCTTTAGCGATCCCATGGGAGCCCTTCCATGCCCTTCGACTCCCTGTGCACCACTGTCAGTGAACCTTCAGGTCACAGGCCATCGTTGGGTTGCTGCCTCCAATGTTGTCGGCCAGGCCTCCCAAACATGTTGCACAGCTTATGATTGCCACCAACACCTACAATGGTTGATTCCAAGGCAATTTCAGCCCTTGTTGCAACCAGGGCGATACTAGCCCTCAATTGCTAATTGTTATCCCAAACATTGAACTTTTTGCTCTAGTCACCTAAATACGTGACTGGATGAGTAAATCTACTTCTCGAACTATCTATCAGACCAGCATGGCATTCAATCCTATCGAGACCAAATCCATGTACACTACTTCTTCTATGATGGTATAGGGAACTTCTACCAAACTCAAGGGTGTGGAGAATTACATACTCTAGTCTCGGGCCGTCAAGGTGTTCGTCGGTGGTTAGGGAAATTCTATCACCCATCTGATAAAAGTTTTGCAGAACTATACTCTAAGGGCAATTATTGCTACCACGTATATAGCTGCTACTTTAGAAACTATAGCCAACTCTTATTCATTCTCGGCACCAGCCTAGATCATTGACTCGGATGCATCTATCCACTTGACTGGAGGATGCAGTCTTATGATCGCTTCTCAACCCTCTTCTACGGTGAAGTCGATTGAATTGGCCAATGATGCTCATTCTCCTATCACCACTGTCGGGACTCTGGAGTTCTCCAAGCTTAGACTTTTTGGCGTTCACTGCGCACCTGATTTTCCTCTGCGCTTATTGTCAATTCATAAGTTATGAAGAATTGAACTGTCGAGTGATTTTTTATGAGTCCTATTGCTATTTTCAAAGCATCAGGACGATGCAAATTTTTGGTAGGGGCATGAGAAAAATGACATTTACGGCTGGTCATAGCGAGTGAGGGGTCGATAGATGGATCAGTTTCTGGGCAACCCTGTTGACTCAATCTTTATAGGTTCGGCATCCGTATCAGCTGACTCGTTCCTATGGCATTTGTAGCTCGGTCATCCATCTGCCAAAGCTCTTTCCCAAATGTTTCCTGAATTGTAATATCTGAAACCTTTTGAGTGTGAAGCATGAAGTTCGGCAAATACCACTGGGCTTTTTTCCACATAGGACTGAGCCATGTCGATCATTACATTTCTCTTTAGTTCATTGTAATATTTGGGGATCTTGTCCTGTTAGTACCACTGCAGATCATAGATACTTTGGAGTCTTTGTAGAATATTACAACATGTCTTCTTAGGTCTATTTGATCAAGGAACGATCTGAAATTAATGAAATTATCAAGTTTTTCTTTCAACTTATTAAAACATATTTGGTACATGTATTCAAACTATCAGGACTGATGATGCTCTTGAGCTCGCTCAGAAGAATTTGATACTTTTTCTTTATCACTAAGGGGAGCTGATGACCCGAAAATGCGATGGGTGAAGATGAAAGAAATTATTCAATGGTCGTTGTTCTCAACCAATCGATTCGATCAATGAGAAAAATATTTATAAACCACTTTAAAGAAATCAAGCAACGACCGACAAGGAGCACGATTTAAAAACTTAGCAAACAAATTTCGAAAATAAAATTTTTAGTGGTTTTTGCATTTTCAATTTTTTTATTTTCAAATAAAGCACAAGTCATAATATGCACAAGGGAATAAAGATACACACGCACACCCTGTTTTTGTATTTTTCAAAATGGTCAAAAATGCTCAGAAAAATCCAGAGAAAATGTTTTTGTATTTTATATGGTTTAAAATGTTTTTGGTAATTTTTTCAATTTTTTGATGTTTTTGTGATTTTATAAAAATCAAACAGTGGAAACAAAGGAAAATAGTGCACAAACAAGAGTATTTTGCACCTTAAAAATACTTTCAATGCTGTAACTCCTGGAAATTATTTTTATGCTAAAGTATAAACCAGTATCTACACACAGACTGAAATCATGATTTTTCGATTTTTCTAGAATTTTATACAATTTTTATAAGATTTTTAGTTTTTCGTAATTTTTTGGGGTTTCATAAATGATTAATGCACGAAAATTGGATAGAAATTAAAAGACAGTAAAATACACCTACAGTAACTTTTTTGGAATTTTAGATAAGTTTTTGAAATTTTACGATTTTTCTAAGTTCGGACAGAGAAAAAGACATTATTTTTTATTTTTTAAAAATATCAAATGATGATGAAATGCGATGAAAATTTTAAACAATGAAGAACACTACAACAGGAACATAATATGATTTTTTGAGAATTTATTGAGCAACAAAATCATTTATTTGAACAAGGTAACTCTAATCCCCCAGTCTAGCAACTCTTTCCTCGAGGAGCGGGGATATTCTCTTCTAAGTTCAAGTACAACTAGCTCAAGAAGAGGGGGTGGAGAAGAGAATGGACGGTAACCAGTATAGCCACCTATCCTTAGATGCATGACCAGTGTAACCAAGTCATCTGCTGCAAGCTTACAAACATTTCACGGTGAAGCTCTTATTCTTTTTATCACTTGTATATACACTCCGACATGCATTTTACTTTTCAATCAGATCTGTTCACTTTTGGAGATTCTGCATTTTTTGAAAATATATCCAAGGTGCAGCATGTACATAAGGAGTTTTTCCTCTTGAGCCAGTAGACTATCCCTCTTTTGAAGCATTATAGCAACCCACAACATCCTGTCTTTAGACTTCAATATCGCCACACCAGGTTGAGATGCACTTCCCTCCCTAAAGGAGGACGAGAGGTTCCGCTTAGATGTACTACCTCGTATGCGACCCCAAGCCAAAAGATTCTGCCCCCTCACTACCTCCTCCATGAAGAGCAACGTGTAGAGTGCTTGTCCAAGGTAAGCCACGATCTAAAAGAATCATGCGTGTGTTGTTAAATATTCTACTTAGACTTATCAAGATGACATGTGAACATAGTCTTATGGACTCAGAGAATTAAGTCACTAGGACCTGAGAAGTCTTAAGTCCATTTCTTATAAGGTTCCTCTGAAATCAAGTGGATTAAGGTCAACCAAGCTCCATTTTTCAATTTTATTCCGGATTTAGTTTAAATGTCAATACAATCCTGAAAAATGCACATGCAAATGCAAGAAATATGTACAATGAATAGAAAGAAAGCAAAATCTTTTTGTGAAGCAGTTTTCTAATTTTGAATTTTTTTATGAATTTTTGAAAAATGATGCTCATGCAAAAAGAGTTTTTTTAAAAAACAAATAATTAGTAATATATACAAGTATATATATTTTTTATAAGGGTTAGGGATGAGATACACATTTACACATTTGTGAGTCAATTATTTATAAGAACCAGATGAAAGGATTTGCAACTTGAGTAATTTATACAAGTATATACATACATACAGTTGATTTTTTTTATGTGATGCATATATTCCTCAAACTTATTTGAAAATAATTTTACAAATAATTTTGAAAACTATAGTCCAAAATAATTTTTCAAGCAATTTTACAAACATTTGAAAACAATTTTTGCAAACATTTTTCAAATAGTATATATAGATTTTCAATATAATTTTTCAAGCATTTTCAAAACATTTGCAAATAGTTTTACAAAATAATTTTATTTCACACAAAGAAAAATTTTTACAAGCCAAACTATTTTTACAAAAGTTGAAAATATTTTTCAAATAGTTTTCAAAAAAATTCAAATAGGTTTTCAAACTACTTTCAAAATGTTTTTCAAAATATTTTAACCTGACTTAGTAATCAGTAAATACAAAAAAGAATTTTGAGGAAATTTCTGTATTTTTTATTAGTTTAAGTTTTGTACAAATATACACGAAAAAATATTTAAAAATTATTTTTGGATTTTTGAATTGAAGACCCTATCTCCCCCTACTTTATTCCTGGTCGATCAGGTCAAGTTTTGACCTTCTCTCGAGGTTCGGGAAAAGTGCTTTTTTGGCTTTTTTGGGGGTCAGTCTGCATTTATTTCATAAATTCATCCTTCATTTTTCTTTTCTTTTTCTTTTATTCTTTATTCTTTTGAATATAATAAGTGTTAAAAATGCATATTTAACAAATGCATGCAGAATGATAATTTCACGGAATTAATGGGTATTTACAGGTGTTTGACTAATGAAATGGAGTTAAAATAAAAGAATGAAGATGATGAATCGTGGATTCATCAAGAGCGTTCACCAGACCTCTTGTCCATATACCTCACAGCAAAATGGAGTAGTGGAAAGGAAGCTTCGCTGCCTTCTGGACATTGTTCGTACCTTGTTTACTCACATGAAGGTTCTCAAAACCCATTGGAGGGATGTTCTCACTATTACATACCTCATTAATAGGGTCATGTCTTCAGTCCTCAAGGGGGTAACTCCTTTCATTCTCTTGTTTCCTGACGAGGAATATTTTACACTTCAATTGAGGCTTTTTTATTGCACTGCCTTCCTACACAATTTTCATATTACGGATAAATTCTATCCTAGTGCTATCAAGTGTATTTTCCTTTGATATTCTCATACCCAAAAGGGTACAGGTGCTACAACCCTATAGGTCATCGTTACTATATATATGTTAATGTTACCTTTTTTAAACAGGCTAGCTACTCAGTCTGTTAGTGACATACCCTTGGAGCTTCCATAACCGTCCATTGTCTACAAAAGGATACACACTGCATAGTCTGAACCGATCCCCTTACCTATTCTTTATTTGCAAGATGATGTGTCATCTTCGAGTGGCTCCCCGTTGCAGCTTTGGATGATACACTAGAACTCCATATAACTATGTGGCAGATCAAAAGGTAATGTAGAATACATCTCATGTCACATTTTACTTCCACTAACAGTCTACTCAGTTGCAACGGGAGATTTATAGATGCCCTGATGGCTATTTCTACTCCTCAGAATCATCATAGTGCATTGCAGGACCATGGTTGGAAAAAGAACAAGGATAAGGAGATGTGATGCAATCGAGAAAATCAAGAAAGGATGAAAAGAAAAAGTCAAACCGCAACGCGCTTCGTGTGGTTGACAATGGAACAATATTAGAGGAGAAAGACTAGAAATTAGGGAAAAGGGGGATATTAGTAGATGCTCTCTCCAAACCAAAACTCAATTTTTAATTCATAACATCATCTGCCTGCAATAGACTAGTGCCCCTTTTATATAGGGAGGGGTTCTAATTACAAACTTAATAACAAAATAAACTAAATTAATCTAACATAAAGATTGAATCTTAATTTATTTAATATAAATAAAATTAACCAACCAACTCAACCATGGTTGGTTCCAAGCCCGGGAAAATTAAGGAGAGTTGCGCGTTAGGTAGCTGACAGCCAGCATAAAAGAGACAAATTTAGAAATTTTTCTCAAAACATTTGGGACTTTTTCAACAATGGATTTAAGCAAACATTAAGATTTCGTTTGGGATGTTCCCTACTAGCGGCGCTTGCATCACCCGAATGCAATGAGAAGTTGGCAAGGGTCGCTACATCGCTGCTCGGATGTTATTCAAAATTTGCAAAGGTTCTCACACGAGAAACGCGTGCGAATAAATAAGCTAGTTTCGATGCATCATCGCACGGATACAGTCCAAAATTTGCAAGGTTTCTCGCATGATGGACGCATGCGAGTAAAGAAGTTACTCCAAAAGATGTTGCAAAGGAAGTTGTGAATAGGTAGTTGGAATATTGGCACCATGACTGCATATCAATGGATATTGTAGATACGATGGAAAGAAGGAAGATCAGTTAATCTGTCTCCAACAGCCAAAATGAGTTGGAGAGAAAGCAAGGGAGATGGAGAATGCATGCTTTAAACTTTGGTATTCATGTAAAGATAAAGGCAGAAAAGGTGTTGGAGTGATTGTTCATAAGGATTTGAAGGATTGTGTAGTTGAGGAGCAAAGATTTAGAAATCGGATTATTTTACTAAAATTGGTGCTCGAAGAAGAAATTATGAATATCATCTCAGGTTATGCACCGTAAATTGGTTTAGATGAAAGAATTAAACAAGCTTTTTCGGAGGATTTGGATAAGATTATGTAGGTAGTCCCATAAAGAGGGATAGTGGAAATCTTAATGGACATGTGAGAAATGATACTTCAGGGTATGCTAGTATTCATGGAGAACATGGCTTCCGAAATAGAAATGAACATGGGAAAGTCATTCTAGATTTTGTAACATCTTATAATCTTTTCATAGCAAACACTCTCTTCAAGAAGAGAGAGGAGCATTTAATTACGTATAAGAGAGGCCCGAGTAGAACACAAATCACTTTGCTTTGAGGAGAAGAGATCAGTTGTATTACAAAGACAACAAAGTAATCCCACGAGAGAGTTTGACAACCCAACATCGCTTCTTAGTCACGGATGTGCAAATGAAAGGGCAAGTAAAGAAAATGAGGATTTTCAAGATAATTAAAACTAGATGGTGGAATCTTTAATTGAAGCAATCAATCTTTAGGGAGAAGGTTTTAGAAGACTTATCGAGGGATTGTAACAGAAGTGCAAATAAAATGTGGGAGGCGGTGGCATCTTGTATCGGAAGGGTAGCCAAAGAGATGATAGGAGAGTCAAAGGGAGGACCTCCAGGCCAAAAGGAGGCTTGGTGTTGGAGTGGAGGGGTGCAAGAGAAGCTCAAGATTAAAAGAGCACGCTTTAAAGCTATGTCTAAGGATAGAACAGAGAAAATTGGTACAAACTACAAAATAGTGAAGAAGGAAGAAAGAAGGCTGTAAGCTAAGTTAAGTCAAAAGCTTATGAAGTTTTGTACAAAAATCTTGATTCTAAGGAGGGCCAGAAGGATATATTCATGTTGGCCAAAGCAAGAGAAAGAAAGACCAAAGAACTCCAGTGAGACGCATTAAGGACAAGGAAGGCTAGATGGAATTAGTATTTCCATAAGCTTTTCACTGGGGAAGGAAACAGAGAGATCACTTTGGGAATTCTAACTAGTAGTGAAAGTTATTTGCATCGTGCAAGCTATAGACGAATGCAAAGGAAGTAAAGGAGTCTTTGAAGGTTGTGAGACCTGGGAAAGGTGTAGGACCTAATGACATTCCTACATAAGTTTGGAGAGTTTTAGGGAGCGTGGTTTGACTTGGCTTACAAATTTATTCAATGTATTTTGGCGAAGCAAGAAAATGCCCGAAGATTAGAGAAGAAGCATTATGGTGCCTCTTTATAAGAACAAAGGAGACATTCAAAATTGTTCAAATTACATAGGTATCAAGTTGATGAGTCATACTAAGAAAATTTGGGAACGTGTGATCGGAACAAGATAGATGCAAGTTTCCAAAGTAAAAAAACCAATTCGGATTCATGACAGGTCACTCAACTATTGAAGTCATCAACTTGCTGAGGAGAACGATGAAGATTTATAAAGCTAAAAGGAAGAAGAACCTTAATATGATTTTATTGATTTGGAGAAGGATTATGATTCTATCCCACGGGAGATATTGTGGAGACTTTTGGGGAAGAGACAAGAACATGTCCTATACATTAACCTCATAAAGAATATGTATGATAAGGCTTCATCTTGTGTAAGGATCCAGTCTGGGAAGACTGATTATTTTGACATCTACGTTGGTCTGCATCAAGGTTCAGCTTTGAGTCTATTCCTTTTTACTTTGACTATGGACGAGTTGACAAGTCACATTCAGGATGAGATACCTTGGTGTATGTTATTCATTGATGATATCGTGTTGATTGATGAGACTAGAGATGGATTAAAAGAGAAGCTTGAGTTCTAGAAACATGCATTGGAGACTAAAGGATTTGTACAAGTAGGGCTAAGATGAATATATGGAGTATACTTTTGATGAAAGCAATGGTGAACGAATCGAGGTGAAGATTGGTGATGCTAATATTCGGAAGAAAGTTTCGAACAATTTTGCAACATGAAGGGGAGATTGATGTAGATGTTACTAATAGAATAAAGGCATGTTGGCTAAAGTGGAGAGGAGCCTCTACTGTTCTCTGTGACGAGAAAAATCCTTTGAAAATCAACGGAAGTTTTACAAAGCAGCTATGAGACATGTTGTGCTCTATGGATCTGAATGTTAGCAAGTGAACCATAGACATGTTCAGAGAATAGCACCAGTAGAAATGAAAATGTTGAGGTGGATGTGTGGACACACATGTAAAGATCATATCCGAAATGATGCAGTCAGAAGTAAATTTGGTATTGCATAAAACCCACGTGATTGCACAGTCAATCATAACGGACAAAGCATCGATCACAAGAACAAACAAAAGGGGTCTCAAAGGCCATCCCTGACGAACACCTCACTACAGCTGCAAATACTCCCCCCCCCCGTCCCTCGGAAGCCCATTCACAAGCACATCGCACGATGCGGTCGTGATGCTCCTCTTCATCCAAGCAATCCACCTATCAAGAAAACCATGTCTGAAAAGTGATGTCCAAATGAACCGTCAATCCAGACAGTCAAAATCTTTCGAGAAATGCACCTTCCACATAACTCCCTTAGCTTTCCACCTACACCAGTCTGCGATAATCTCAAAAGCCAAAATCACACAATCCATGAGCTTCCTACTTGGAAGGAAAGTAAGTGACGAAACAACCATACTCAGCACCTCCCTCAATCGATTTGCCAAATCTATTACCATAATCAAATAGACTGCATAGGATAGAACAATAGGATGGTTCTCCTCAACCCTAGTGGCAACATCTTTCTTAGGGAGCGAGAATAAGAAAGATATGTTGATTTGATCAAAGTCATGTTTTCCTTATGTGATTTCGACCACCAACTCCATCACCTCCTCAGCCACGAGATTCCAAAACTCCTGGAAGAAGAATATTGGGAACCCATTAGGCTCACAGCAACCGTCCGAATTCAGCGCAAAGATGGGCTCATCGACTTCCTGTAACGCAAATGGTCTTGTCAACGACCCTTCATCCTAATCAGAAAAGTGGTTAACCCCCAGCACTAACCATATTGATCCATAGTGTAGTACACGGAGGGAAATTCCTAACTAGTACCTCGGGATTACAAAAATCCTTGGGCATACAACATGTTTTTTACCTGTGTACTGTAGCGGTATTGCATCCTAAAGATGTGATGCAGCCGAATATTTTTTTTACATGGGTACTACAGGCGTAGCGCAACTTAAGAATGCGACTTTGGTATCGCATCCTGGGTATATGATATAATAGGGAGCTTCTAGTAACTATGCAATTCCAGGAAGTTTCTTCCATATTGCATACTTGATATGTGATTTACCAAAAACTTCTTGAAAATGAATAACTTCATGGAAATCATAGAAGGCGTACCATGTACACGCGATATACCTAAAACTTCCTGGAAATGATGCAATTACATGAAGTTTCTTCTATATCGCATACCAAGTATGTGATATAGAAGAAATTTCCTGGAATTGCATCATTTCCAGGTTCATTTGCATAGAGCCATTCGTACATGATAGATCTTCATTTCCTTGAAATAAATACAGTGGTTTTATTGAACCCTCATCCACAATGAAATTGAAATCAACAAATGCATACAGGATTGACTCTAAACATTCAAGAAACATTATAATTCCGTTAACAATGTCAAATTTACAAAAGGTGTCTCTATGAACAACATCACATGTTACTTTACAACGCCTATAAAATATAAATACAATTGTTAATCTATCGCCTTATCTTTCGTTGATATATCCTCACTATATCATGTGGATCTAAAGGTAGTAAACGACTGCCCTCACAATCATCGTTATTCGGAGAGCCCTGCACCTTCATCCTTGAAGGTTGGCATCGGTGGTGGTGTAAAGCATGTAGTAAGTGGGTTGAGTACCCCTTGCGTCACCGGACATCTTCATCAGTGCTTGCGGTGTTGCCATGTCTCATTCGGTGGCTCGACAGCTGAAGTGACGAATTGGGTCTCTAGGACAAAATCGAGCAGTTCTATATCCAAATTCGGGGATGGAACCCATTCCATTTCTGCAACATTTGGGGCCTCCTCTATTACTGGTACATCAGGTGGATCACGCGCTCTGCCCCTGCCTCTTTCTCTCCCTCTAGTCCTTCCTCGTCTAGCCTCTTCCTGAACCTGGTCAGCATGCTTCTTGTGTATCGCCATCGCATCTGCAAATTGGAATGCCAACCACTGATCCATTTCTGCCTTAGTTTGGACTGCAATCCCCCGATACTCCCGGTGTCCGATATCGTAAATGCGGTCCCACCTGGACATCTGCATCAAAAAAGAAGAATACATGCATTAAATGTCCATGTAAAACTAACATAATATTTAGTGGTTGTTCTTACGTTGCTTGTCAAAGCAGCACCCAACCAACCCATGAATCTCCTCGTAATCATTTTGTACCAATCCATATAGCCTGAAGTTACAATAATCCCATTAGATTGGTCGAGGGCAACAACTCTATCCACTCGATCATCCCACTCACGTATCTGCAGCTAATATCAGGACCTCCAATCAATATGTACTTCCCCCTCAAGGTGATGATGTGGAGGTCCTCGAAGGTATAACACGTGCATCCTTAAGAACCGCATTGTAACTTTCACTTATATTTGTAGTCATTTGCCCAAATCTATGGCCACCATCATATGCTGAAGTCCATTGCTCCATGTGACAATCGTGAGTTGAAAACCATCTACCAGCATTTGGGTTCCACTCATGCAATTTCCTCATGTTCGTACTAGTCGTTTGAAGTGTGGCAACCTGTACCAACATTTTCATATACCCATTCTTAAAAACATTGTTGAAGTTGCTTGCGACATGTCTTAAACAAAAACGACAGCATGCGAAAGGATCTAGTAAATCAACATCAACATCATTCATTGTAGATATTATACCAGGATGGCGGTAAGTAATGATAGAAGTTGGCCTTGCATGCCACCAATTACTCTGATACGTAATAACGAAAGGAACCACTTCCATGTAGGGTCGGATTCCTCGTCAACAATTCCGAATGCAAGAGGAACGATATGTTTGTCTCCATCTACCCCGTAAGCAATCAATAATCTCTGTTTGTACTTGTTGTACGAACGAGTGCCATCTATACTTATTAAAGGTATGCAATATTCGAATGCTTCACTGTAAGGGCCAAATGCCCAAAAACATTATTGAAATCTACGACAATGTGGTTTCCACGGGTCGGGGTGTTGCGTGTGTTCGATACTATTTCAGTCCCCAGAATGGCAGCCTTCATTACATGCAGAAGATACGGCATCTCGACATAGGACTTCTACCAATCACCGAATATTACTCCAAATTCTTCCTCTGAACATCCCATGCTTTTTTTCATTACCCAGTAATTGAATATCACGTGAATGTGAGCTCTACAGCATGACTCCCGAATAATAGGATCATCCCTCACCAGGGATAAAAGTGATCTAGACATGAATTTGTAGTCCAATTGAGGATGATCTTGATTAACTGTTGTTTATGCAAGTGTATGGGCCGAAGATCTTAGAGATCACCCACATACCATCGAATTTTCTGTAATGACCATGTAGATAGCAAAGACATCCTTTTGATTGATTGGTGCAAAAAACAGACCAGATCAACCTGGTGGATTCTTTAACCATGAAGTCATAGTGTGCAAGGATATGATGCTTCTTCACAGAATACATCAAATCATCTTTACAATTGAATGCTCAACCTTTTCGAAGTTCAGCACTAACACCGTCAAGCCAATACTTATTTCGAATGTCATCCATATATGTTGAACGGGTTTGAGATCCTCTTACCCCAAAAAATGGTAAATGAGGAACAATTACTTGTGGAATGGTTTCTTCGACTCGCATCTCCTCAATTGCGATATTATCTTCAACCTCACAATCACCATCATCTTCCATCTCATCATCGATTACCCTAGGGATGACGTCGTCCAAGGCTTGATTAACCTCTCTTAAGAGCGCGTCACTCATACGTCGTTCGTGATCTGTAGATGGTCGTGGTATGGGATCATCGGTGCTCCAGAAAATAGAAGGACCGGAAGTGAGGTGAAAGTCTGCATCAACAACATTTAGCACTTCCCATGCCGACAGTCTCTCAATCATAATGTCAATAAGTGCTGATTTCTCAATAGTCCAGGCATACACAAAAACTCTCTGTACATCATCTTCATCATCGACAATATATGTCGACGTAGGCTCTTCGCATGCCCGTGTAAATTGCGATGTGATAGCTTTATTTTATGATTGTTCTTGTCCAGGTTGAACTTTCAATGGACTAGGTTCAACAACTCGTCGAAGGTCATGGTCGGCATTAACCCAAAACAATTAGGGTGGAGCATGGGTCGGTCTCGGGCCAGGCCCAACCTAGCCCAGCCCAGGCCCATTTAGGTAACCGGGCCCGTGGGGCAGGCCTAGTCCCGCTCATTTTTTCTGGAACTGGGCCCAAGCCCGAGCCCAGCCCGACCCAAGATGGGTTGGGCCTGGGTCAGGCCGACCCGGGCTCATATATATAAGGTTTTAAGAATCATTCCATGCATCTAAATTATTGACAAATGAATATGATTTATGACTAATATGGTAGAAGAAAAAACACTTGACAAAAGCAAAGGCTGCTTACAATGTAGACACTTTCAGCAACTCAATAACATATTAATTGTGACATTGTACAATACATAATATAACGGTGTCAATCCTAATTTCGTATAAAAATAATGCATTCATCATAATGCTCCCACGACAGAACAGATTTATCCTTTTTGGACAACATGTAAACCAACTCGATTCATCCGCACACGCCAATAAATCAGAGCTACTTGTATACAGAATCACCCCCTCGCCAGTCCCACTTCGATCTCCAGTTTGGGCCAAGAAATACTTTTCGACCTTGTGAAATAGGCACCCATTGTAATACTTCATTCTGCATCAAAATATAGCAACCCACAGATTTAAGATTCATGGTCCGTTCACAACTCACCTAATTCCAAATAAAAATCATCTTCCAAACCCAAGCTCTGACTTAGGGTTCAAGTCGAATAAGAGAAGGGGAGGAGAGATGGAGGAAATGGTGACGGACTTGCAGAGCTTGAGAAAGTTCTTGGAGGTGAGGGGGCATCCATCAGTGTGGATATCGAACACAATGCCCCCTAAACTCGTCACAATCAGCATTGACATCTTCCGTGATCGACGTTCGACGCGGTACTTGAGGAGGAGGGAGAGAAGACCTCCACCTTCAGTAGCAGCAGAAGAAGCGCTCTTCTGCAGGCGGTGTCGTGTAGTTCGTGCGCAATCGTCGAAGGGAAAGCAAGCTCTCGTCGGAAGTCGAAGGCGACGAGATGGGGTGTCGATGGCGCGAGGAGAGAGCTAAATCATGTCGAGTGTTGGGGTTGGGGAGGGCCGAGGAGGGGAGGGAGCTCGGGAAGGGAGGGGCAGCGTCAATAGGGGTGGGAGGCGTGTGGGGGGATGGCCGAACAGGCAAACAAGAACAGTAGGTTAGGAACTTAGGGTTATGAAAAGAGGCGGCGGACCGAGCCGGGCTCATGGGTCGGGCTTATCTTCGAGCCTAATATCGGGCCGGTCCGTGGGCTTCGGGTTCGGGTACACTCAAGCCCGAGCCCGGACCGATTTGATAAATGGGCTAAAATAGCAGCCCAGGCCCGCCCATTTAGAATGTAGGCTTGGGCTTGGGTCGGGCTTGAGCGGGCCGGGCAGCGGACTGGGTCGGGCCGGCCCTGGCCCATGCTCCACCCTAAAAGCAATGCATACTGGTTGTCGAAGAACCAATAATTGAACCATTCAAATGGAACATGCAATAAATCGATTCCATTCCGACTTAATACGTGAGGACAAATATCACTCAAAATTATAGAACACAAAATTGGGAAAAATCGTGTATGATATATCCTAAACCTAACAACCTAAAAGTTCAAGAACTTTACCTAAGCTTTGGAGAAACAACGGCGAACTTGGAAGGAGAGGTGACGGTGTAGGAAGACCACCAATGATGCGGAGGTGACGGCGCAAGAAGACCATCGAGGAGGTGGCAGCGGAGCTGGGACACGAGGTCGTTGAAAGGTTCGTCGAACACGAAGAGGATCGAGCGGTGAGAGAAGTGACGAAGGAAACAGACGAAACGGGATTGATTAGATTTAAGAGTCCAAAGATTTTACCGGATATCGCATAAAGCGAATGCGATATAAAGCTACATCCCATCCTGGGTCTGCGATACCAAAATCGCATTCTTAAGTTGCGCTACGCCTATAGTACCTAGGTAAAAAAAACAATCGATTGTGTCGCGTCTTTAGAATGCGACACTGCTACAGTACAAGGGCAAAAAAACATGTTGTAGTGCCCATGGATTTTTGTAATCCTGAGGTACTACTTAAGAATTTCCTTCGTAGTACGTGCATGCTCTTGTTCCTGAAGTAACTTGTCACTGCCCTTGCGACCTCCACCTCCCCATGAAATTCCACGCCCAATCTCAATCGAGTGGATCAAATTTCTCCTCATGTCGTTTGTCACTATATAAAAGAACCTCGTATTTGCATCTCCCACCTTCAACCACTTATGTCGAGACCTCTACCTCCACTCGAACTCTCGCTTCCTATCCTCATTCCTTCAGGATCTTCTGAACTACATCACGACTCAAGAGCTCCTCCTCATCTAGCTCCCGGTTGTCCTCCAATAAGTCTAGTTGTGCCAACTCATCTTGAGTCTGATTCATGTTAGAATCATGCCCAACATGAGAGTCCTTCCTAAAGGTCATTAGCTTACTCGCAGCACTGCTAACTTCAATGTCAGCCTCTCAAATGGGGGGAAATAGCTCAGTTAGTTCAAGTGCTAGTTCGTCACATCAGAAGATGCAAATACGCGGAATCCACTAGCAGAGGTCTTCTTTTACTACTAGATTTAATGCTTCTCCGCTTCCTATATGGTTATATCGAAATGAGTTCTAGCATCGCCGAAGGGATCAAAATCACATTCGTAGGCTGACAATTTTTCTGGATAAGTCGATCTTTTTAAAAAAAATATAGAAAAGGTAGACTGAGTGGGATTTGTTTCCAATTCATTAAGTTTAGGGTTGTAAGATGCATTTATGTGGCTCTAAAAAAATGTACTAAGCCTTCTCCCCACTATATCAGCTACATGAATTCTTGCTGAAATTCATGTTGAAATATTCGATTATTTTTTACGTTGGTCATCGACTACCTAACACAACCCCTGCAAGAGTGGGATTTAAACTCTGGTCTTTTGTGTGGTAGACATACTGTACTACCACTAGACCATTAAGTGGGTACCTTTATGTGGCTCTAATGAAAATAAATGTCCTGAGACAGTTTGGGCCTAATCCGCCTAGTACACTAACCTGACACCTCCAACTCCATCCAGAAGGAAATAACCAAATTATGGAAACCCTCCTCCGACATCCAACACGCTCAAACCTTAAGTAAGACGAGGAACCTCTCCCACTGCACGTATCCAAACACAACAGCGTGTGATTAGACCTCGATCTAGGAAGAGATGTGACCATAGCCAAAGAGAAAACCTCCAAGGCCTCGACCAACAAGAGAAAGCGATCAATCCACGAATGGCAAGGCGAGCTGCTCCATGCGCACTAGCATTTCGCCATATCCAAACCCTCCAGAGCAAGCTCCTTCACCACTTCAACAAAAGGGCCAAAGCTTAAGTCCTGTGTACCTCTCCCACCTGGCCTATCCTCAGCATACAGCGTGACATTGAAATCAATCCCTACAAGCCAGGCCAACTCCGAGAACTTAGCCCTAATCTCAAGCAATTCATCCTACAGAACTATATTCAAAGATGCACTAAAAATGCAATATATAAAGGTGACAACGAAGCATGATTGGTCCACCTTGCTGACCAAAACAACCGTAACCGAGTATATCAGAATCACCTCATCAACTAACTCAAAAAGGCTCACATTCCAAGAAATAACAACCCCTCTTAAAACTTTCATTCATCAAAACCGCTCTGAATTCGGTGAGATGGGGACAAGAAGTGGTGTTCCACCCCACAGAATCCCACGAATCAATCTTGGTCTCCTACAAACAAATGACATAAATCTTCCACGCCACCAACATGGAGCTAGCCACCAACCGCTTCTCCGATTGACCTAGCCCCCGTGCAGTCCATGATAGAAGCTTTGTTGGGGAACCATGGGGATTGTCCCCGCCACATGAACCCCCACCCTCTACACTACCGCCAACTGAAACGGTATCTCTGATTCACTTCTTACAACCATCACAGAAGATTCGATTATCGAACCCCTCAGAAATGATCACTCTTTCCGGCCTCAAACCTTCTTCTGGATCGTCAGCTTCCTAACTCCCAAAACTCCCCTCTTCCAGCTTATCACCCCCAGCCTCCGCAACTTGGAAAGGCCTCATTCCTTACGCTCTTATTCCGGCCTCCTTGTTTCCGAATCGAGAACTTCCGCCTGACGACGCTTCCATGAGAATATGAGTCGATGTCATCTTGCACCCCAAGCAGCTCATAGAGTACTCACCACACCTTTGATTCTCTTCTCTGGTCTACTGTACTCGACCCATCCCTTCACCTTTGCATGGTGAGGAACTGCCACATGTCTCCTTTAAATCATCGCCCTCAAATCGAGCATGTAGCCTTCCCTCCAGCCGCTACCCACATCACTGGCTCCCTCTGATGACAAACCTCTATGCCAGCATTGCATGCAACCACCCGCGGGTCGCCCCAGATGTCCCAGGCAGGGGGTCTGAAGAGCCATTTGCCTGGGACAAATTGTACCCCACAAGCTCAAGGGGAAAAGGTTCCTCCATCAGGCCCAAGAACAGATCTAGATCCGAATGATCATATACCCGAATTGTACCTCTGACGTTACGCCCAACTGTGGTTCGGGTCTACCCAACAACATATGATTGTCGTCCGATGCTCCCATAGCATCTGTGAATATAATCTGGTTATTTAGTGGATCGAACCCAAGTCTGTTTTCTCATATCCGATGATCTCACTCAAAATGGAGAAAAGTGCTAGGTTTTACAAAGGGCGCCTCCTTGATATAGCCCCCTCCTGACTTTTACAGTGATTGGCGCCTCTTGATCTTCCCGACAACCACTAGTGTCGATGCCGCCACCAGAGAATCCCCACCGACGGGCCACCGCAAAGTCAATCATCCACGGCCACAATCCACAGCACCACAGCCCTCTACCTAATCCACAATGTTGCCCACACCGGAACCGACGGCCTGGTCCGCCGCATCGAGACCACAACCTCCGAGCCCTCGCCCGACCGCATATTGAAGAAGCAAAGTTCCATCACCTCCCCAATATGCTCCAATGCCTCCCGCAAGACCTCCACCTTTCGACATCTCAAGGGTACTCCAGCCACCTTCATCTTCCACAACGAACTGTCATCGCCGAAACAACCATCAAGAAAGTGTGCCCTTCGCCACCGAACAAGCCCCCTCGACTCTGATGGCAAACAACCCTCCAAACCTCCAACCACCACCTCCTTAGCCCCTCCCGACGATAAACCCCTCATGCATAATAGCCCACTCGGTAGCCTTATTGCATCGGTAACCGTCCAACATTCCCTCATCGTGACCAGCCTCTCCCAGATTCTACATAATCCCTCATAATCGACTTCTCGTATCACTAGTGAAGGATATGGTGATATCCTCAAGCGCATCACGGAAGCGTGGGCATCGTATCGAATACGATAAAGAACGACTAGTCGAACTAGTTGTTCTATGCAGCGGAAATTAAAATTTTTTCATGTGACGAAACCACATGATCCAAAAACACTTCTCGGATCGTTTCGTCTAACCACAAATAAGTAATAGGATTACCTCTTGAAGCGTGGTTGCGATCGAGTCTCTAAACGAAGAGACCTCCTGTCTCAAGTCCGATCCGACAGAGGAGACACTTGCGAGCGTGTTGATGAAACACGTGCTTCTTGCAATCCATGTTGATGATCTAAGCGACGGATCTCCTGATCTCGACACACGAGATCCGACGTCTTCTTCAGGAGCAAAGCGCACCGAAGGAGACGGAGATCCATGAGCAAACGATCGTGCAGCATAACGATGACGCTACGGCGATGGAGAACCTCTCTAGGGCATCCATGGTGGACGGCCACATGAGAGGGAGAGAGAGAGTAGACGTGTAGAGAGAGAAAGAGAGAGAGAGAGAGAGAGACTTATGTTCTCATTATGTGTAAAGAAGAGCAATGGGTGACTTCAAAAAAAATAAAGAAGAGCAATGGGGTGCCTCTCCTTTTATAATATTTTGGGATCCATGTATCTCAATCCATGGGCAACACAAATCCAATGGCTCTTATTGATTTGTGTTTCTTTAAATGGCTAAAATTTGTGTTGGTAAAAACCAACAACAATTAATTTAATTTAGATTAAATCTATATTGATAAATCAATATAAATCAATTCCAAATTAAATCAATCAAGCATGGAGATTATGGAATGAAGATTGCCTCCTTCCATAATATTGGATTTGGTGGTAATCTCATGCAATCTCATGAGATCTCATGAGATTACATTATTCCGGGGAAATCTCCAAGATTTATAACAACACTTGTCGTAAATTATTCTACAAAATTAATTCATAATTATTTTGTGAATATTGCAATCTTGGCATTGGAAAATTGTGAATCACATTCACAACCCAAAATAAAATGTGAATTAAATTTTCAATTAATTGTCCAATGTGAATCAAATTCACATCAACATTTAATTAACAAATGTAAATTACAAATAGCTCTCTCTTATATATTATAAATCACATTTATAATATATATGACTAATATGGATATTGCTATCCACATTATTCATATCCATGATAATTAAATCACATTTAATCATCTTGGATCTCTATTCTCATGAACCCAAATAATATGAATCGCACTCACATTATTCACATCTTTGATAATTAAATCACATTTAATTATCTTAGATAACTCTCCTTATAATATGAATCAAATTCATATTACTCATGATAATTAAATCACATTTAATTATCAATTTTCTCAATGCTCGGGTACACATATCCATGGGATCAAATTTCGCCGAAATTCGGCCGAATTTCGGTCGAATTTCGGTTTCGGTGGGTGACCGAAATTCGACCGGAATGGCCTATATCGGCCGATATTTGGGTGCCCTAGTTCAAAAACCGACCGAAATGACCGAAATTTCGGTCGAATTTCGACCGAAATTTCGTTTCGGTCAGTCACCGAAACGAAACCGACATCCGATATTTAAGGCCTTGCACATATCAACAATGAAATTATCCATGCACTCTTTCAATGATAATGCGCATTCTCCGCGAATACTTGGAGATAAGGACAGGGCGATTGTATTGTTCCACGTATAGTGACTTGGATATTGAGATCATATCTCAAATCCAGATCGCGGACCTCCCATAGATGCTTGATAAAATCAAGATCGCAAATCTAATCTTTTCATTGCATCTGAATCGCATTCAGATAAACGTCCAACATTTAGACCAAGATTAGATTACTTCTCTACTGAGAGGAGTCACTAAAATCCAGACCCGTTTCATCAATCCTTAGGAATGGAAGTGTCATGGTTATACAATCGTTTATTATCACATCACCCTCAGGTATTCCCAATACCTGTACATCCTGCATACTGGAAGACTCGGAATAAACCCGAAGTATTGGATCAACTTTATATTGTCTACTTCATGGTTTTATCAGTAAGTTTCTCATTCGATCATTGGGAGTCGGTATCGATCATATACTTTCCAAAAGTATATATCATACCTAGAGCTTGATCATATACTTTCCAAAAGTATATATGAAACCAACAAATTCAGTCAAGCTTCCAAAGCAAGACGACCGTGCACGGAATTTGATTCTTCCCAATATATCATGAGTGAGCTCATGTCTTCTGGTTCAGTAAATGAACCTGTATGATCCCTTTGAGAGATCGTATTGCTCATATGCCCTTATATGCACACCAGCGCGCCGGTGTATGGACCTTGGTTAGATCATCAACCTATTGGTCTGCCAAATGTACATATTCAGACATATAGCAACACATCTGTCTCCGATCAGAGGATGCATGCATGTATCATGACAGCATAAAATATAGAACTTTGGTTATCTCGATCTCGTTAAGTCAACTCTTTGACCTAACTAATCTGACACCTCCGAATCTCTATTCCTATGCAGAGGACCTGCACCAAGAGGTCGGTCAGATATCAGCCTAACTGAGAAAGGATTGCCATCTCCTACTCAGGTTGGAGATCATCTCTTAACAATCATTTGACGGTGCTTGATGAGTCATCAATCTAACTCATTAGATATTCATCCAAGAACCAGCCTCTACAATTCAATAATAGAATCAACAGTTGTATGATCATTAAGATGGCCATGGTACATAACCCTAATTGTACAAAGGGACCTATTATGCAAATTATTTATTCTTCATTTCAGATCAGGGAATCATATTCGCAATAACATTTATTGCATAATGGCTCGTCGTGGGCTCATATGTCCAACAACTAGACCATCTAGAGGCTCCTCATCAGCCACCCCCTCAGAAAACGCACAAGAAAGGATGCCAACTCCACCTCCGATCAAACCTTATGAAGAGTCTCCGCTTCAGCAGTCGACTAACGCACTAGTGGAAGCTCATGCACACATGCTTCTTCGACCAGGACCCCTCACCACGCATTCCTTATATCGATAGCCCAGTCGCCCACACCGAAAGCACAATTGTTCTGTTGTCGCGTAGGTCTTGGATAAGTGATCTCCAACGCTACAATGGAAGCACCACGTCACCTTCCCGCTCTTGTCCTCGGAGCCTAAGCCCTCTTTTTCTTCGGAACGCTCCACAGCCCCTTTCTGCCAAGTCCTCCATCTTGACATCCTCGAGCGCCTCCCCAACATTTGATTGAATCCCCCCAGTGCTCCCTCCGATCTTGGTAGCCCTCCGATCACCAATAAAATATTTCTCCACTCCCCCTCCACCACTTCCACCCTCACTGACTCCGTCCTCACCACTTCAGCCTTTGACCACCCCACTTCCACCTTCTCCCTTACCCATCTCTCTGTCATAGCAGGACAATGTTTAGGAGGATTAATATGGAAATTTGACTTCTCAAGTAATTGCATGGATTGGAGATTTTTTGTTGTCATTTCTTCATAAGAGAAACTACTCGGCAATTCGAATCATATGGATCAATGGGTGTAACACGACAGTTTCTTACTCTAGTTTTTTCACCGAGAATCCAAAGAGTTATTTTTCCTAGCCCCACAGGGATGTAAACGGGGTATCCTCTTATGCCTCTATTGTTTTTCATCATGGAAAATACCTCCCAATGATTGTGGATAAAGTTGTGATCTATAAGACGTGTATTGATTCCCTCGAGCATTGCATTTCTATTCGATGCTATAATATGATGAAGATACCACTTTTTAAATGGAAGGGTGGCAAAGTCTAAGATAGTCTCTACATTTGTGTAAATATTAAGGGTTCGTTTGGTTACCACCGATTTACCCACTATATTCCTAAGCTATTCATGGGTTGGAATTCCATCACTAATTAATGTGGCATCACATCACATTCCTTATTTCAATCCTCTACCAACCCACATAATCATCCAAACAGCTACTATTCACAGGAGGTTACCCAAACCCACCCCAACCCAGTAACCAAACTAACCCTTAGGGAACATTCTGGATTAACTAGAAAAAAACATGCTTTTATTCCAATTGGCATGACGGAGGAGTTGATTCTTAAGTGTGGGCTTTCCTTTTTGTTCACTAAGGCATGCTCCAATAATTCTTGGACCTACTTTTCTGTTTGGCTTCCCTAAGCAAAAATCGAAAAAGTTCTTAGCCATGACAAATTTTGAGCAATACGGAGGGCCCATTTATGGGCTCATACCATTAATTTACCCATTTTAATTAGCAGGACCCTAACAAGGGATTGGAAGTTATTATGGAATTCTAAGGCACTTTTGTGTTTAAAGATCTTCATGTAGCTCCTGAGGATGCATAGAGAGTAATCAAGGTACGCAGACCTAGAATCTTTCGATGACAAAGGTGTTTTCCTTCTGTGTTCCGATGACCCAAAGATGTAGAACATTTATTTTCTCATGTGTTGTGGCAAGGGGGTTTGGAGGAACGCATGAATAAAAAGGGTAGATTCCACAAATTAGAGTGGGTTCTGGGGCTCTCTGGAACTGCTTGATTTGGGTACTCTAGGGATCATGTGAATACATGTCTTCATTTGAGCATTCTGGATGGCAAGGAAAGGCATTATCTACCATCAGAAAATATTTTATGTTGAAAATGTGGTTTCTTGTGCAAAAATTCCATTTTGGCCTGTAGATGGTTTAAATTATGGTCTTATTAATAATACTCTCTGATGTCTCCAGCATTGTGGTGTCCAAAAAAACAGGCAATCGCCTTCATCACAATCATGTCTTTGTGAGAGGACAAAACGTATGGAGATCGATTGTCACTATACTTGAAATCTAATCCAGATAGGACTACTTCAGATTCCACATGTGCTTTCTACTAAACAGTTTACAGACGTCTTCATCATGCTGCTAGAATGCATGTTCATGTCCAACATGAGCACGCATGATATATATATGATCAAGGTTGAGAGAAAGTGTATAGATATGGATTATCGGTTGTCTTGTCTCTCTTTTCCTTCATTGTTTCGCTACGTGTCACTGGTATGCTACTTTGACCATCATTCCTCTTATATAAGGAGGGGTGGGTCCCTTGTAAGAAAATGAGCCTTCTGTTTTTCCAACACAAACTACAATTGAAAAAAAGGTGAACTTTCTATACATCTAGTCTTTAACAAACAAGAAATGAAAAGTCAACATTATGTATGTATAAATTTTAACTACCTTTTAAAGCATTTGTATCTTTGTCCTTAAGTGCACTGTATATAGACAACGATAGATCAGCAGCTACATCACTGGCAGATGATTCCATGATCCTATTGAGATAAATAGTAATTCGAGGCATTCCCTTCGACTTGTAAGCAATCAGCTTTGCTGTCCTTGCACCTGATGTATGGCAATCAGATATTAAGAGTTTAACAAGGAAATCCTCAATAAGCTAGTTTTAACTGATTTTGACATCATATTACCATTCACATTTACTTTTCACATTACTTGTAAACATTTATTAAAAGTTCAGGGAATTCCTTTGTGGGAAGCCGAATGTTCAAAAAAGCCCAAAGTATACAAGTTTAACTCAGAACTATAGACGGGTGGATTTAGTAATACGAAAACAGGTATGGAAATAGCATCAACCCCACTTTATTGACATAACCATAAAATAAAATCAGCAATAATAAATCCCAATTAGGGATGGCAATGGACAGGTATAGATACTAGATGCTAACAAATCATTTCCATTAAAAATAAAGACATACAATATCATTATTGGTTGATATGAGAAGTGGGGTTACCCCAATACTTAAAAGAAGATACAGATATAGAATGGATACTTGTAGAACTGAAAGAAATATGTTATATATAAGTTTAATTAATATGTATTTAATGGATTACACATGATACAAATACCGGTGAATGAATTAACTCATAACAACTATCCAGATATGATTTGAAAATGCATAAAATGTTCTTGCCACCAACATCCATTAACTTCGTTGAAATTCACTCACATCGACTAGCCTAATCAAAATACCAGACTACGGGTCAGATTGTTTATCAAGTCATGTCGTTCGTAAGTAGGGCTTTACCTTTTTCGAAATCCCATTTGTGTCCCCATTAATTTTTAGCAAAGCCGTCGTCTCCAGAAACCTTAGGCTCACTACAGAGGCCACCTCGGTCTTCATGGAGGCCGCCACCGCAATGCGGCCATGCTGGCAACCTTCCTGGATGTTCTGGACTAGGGAAGCCCTCTCCTCCGGATCGTCAAACACCAGCCCATTCTCTACCTTCTCCTCTCTTGCCAAATCCCTAACTCCAACGGTCCTGATTCATGTTCCTCATTATCTGCTAGCAATCCTCACACAGAGGAGACCCACTCTGTTAACTTCACGGAAGTCTCAGACTCCCAGTGCCCCGAAAGTTCCTCGCTTTCCACATTTGGAGGTGCTTTAAGGCCTACGAGTGGCTGTTGTTTGATTGTGCAGCTAGACTGCTGCTAAAGACCCCTGCAAGTGCATAGCCGGAAGCAGGAGTCTCTTCATATGCATGTGCTGCATATGTTGTTTGCTTCACATAAGAGATCAGCAACATTTGAAGCTTTTCTCTTAGATTTATGCAGTTGTGTCTCATATTATTTTCCTTATTAGCAAATGAAGTGTGTGCTAATATGGAAAGTAGTGAAGTTGCATGCATCTGAGAAATTCAGTGCAGTAGTGAAGTTGAGATAGCTTGCTGCTTAGAGAGTAAATTTTCTTACAATTTAATCTTTTATTGTACTACCTTTACAAAGTAGTGTCCAATATTCTGATGTCATCACATATGCATGTTTGTAGTAGTCTTTGGTTAGATTCATCGGCTTCTTTTATAGAGTAGTTAGCGTCTGAAGAAAAGGTGTTCATGGTGGCAAAACGTTGGTTGTTCTGAAAAGGTTTTACCTTGCGATACCTATGCATTCTGTTCAGAGTGTTACATGGAGGAACACAGTAGAGGGACCTAATATGATACTGCTAAATATTGCAATTTTGGATTGCGACCGTGAAAGGATGATCTTCTTGAATGTACTTACGCCATACACTGCATTGGCCAACTTATATAATCCTATGGATTTGGCCAGTTTCCCTATTCCATTGTGTAATTGTAGAATGACGCACAATTTTTAGTACCAAATTATTTTCTTTATTCCTTTATGAAACCGAGAAGGGAAGAGAAGCAAAAAGAGAGGCAAAAAGAGAGGAAAAAAGATAAGGAAAGAAAAGACAGGGTGAAAAACAGAAAGAACCATGCGAAAAAGAAGATGATGTTAACTTCGATGACATTGAGTCGCATGCTACGAAAAAAGATGAAAAGGGGAAAAGGATAAAGACATGTAACATCGTAAAGAATATCATGATATATTAGATGACGTAATATTTGATAATGATGACAAGTCTAAGAAGCTTTGGAGAAACAATGGTGAAAGTCAGAAATCAAGAAAGGTGAGTCAGGTTTATTGCCTCCCTTTCTGTTGAGAAGAGGTTGTAGATCAATGGGTAACCAGCTTCAAAATAAGGAAAACCCTTGGGGGAAGGAAGAGATAGAAATGCCAAGGAAAAGTTTCTCGAGGTTTTGGGCACTAGCAGGTTAATTGTATGGATCATGAAAGTGGCAAAGAAAGGGATTGGTGGCGCAGCTTGTTACCCGTCTACCATCAATCTCTATGTAAAAAACTTCATCTTTGACTTAAAGAATATCTAATATTCTCGTTGAATCTGAGTCATATTCAGAATTTCACAAAAACTTTTGATTCTTTGGGTATTTAATTTGAAGGAAGTATCTCAGTATTTTGAGTAAAAAATTATTTATATAGATAAAAAAAAGGTGAGAGCATAACAAGAACAACACGATGGTAACTTAAGATGATAAAAAAACAGAAACCAAGACTATAGAAAGAACCATGATAGCAAATGCATAAGGTAACATGCTTTAAACATTATGCAAAAATACAGAGATCAGACAAATGATTTCCATTGTAGTATGCCCTATGCAGCCAAAAAATGCTTTCATATGTATTCCAATTACATGCGCTCATACCGTGGCATGTTGATGCATTCAAAAAATACCACCATGATATATGAAGTCATCAGGCACTCTGCCAAGTAAAAATGAAGCATATATCCTTTTTTCCCGAATTCAAATTAGTTATTTGAAGGATGTAGTTACATGCAAGAAAATACAAATTTTACATGCATAACTTATAATTTATGTAATATTAGAAGCTATGAAAGAACAATCACAATGTGACGATAATATTGCACACCCTGGAACAACTGATTACATGCTATAGCAACATCCATTCTTCAGAGTATGAAGATCAAAATGATAGATTCCATACTCCAACATCTTCGAGATGATGTCGTTGTCTCCGTTGTTCGTAAGGATACATGTGAACCTCTGACAATAATCTTATAACAATTAGATCATTCATGTAACCCTTCGGGGAAATTCATGCATTTTTCCCCCTTTTTGGTTTGAGTCATATAACCCTTCGGGGTCATTCATGTAATTTTCCACCTTCTCTGCTCTGATTTTCTCCATATATAAGAAACCCTAAACTCATGGAATAAGACAATGCTTCATTCTCTTCTCCACATGGTATAGGAGCAACAGTTCTAGACCGGGGCTTACACCTAAAACTCATTGCTGTCACCAGCCTCCATCCTCCTCAAGCCTTGCATGGACCCTTCTTCCTTGTCTAAGGGTCCCGCACAAGGCCTTTTTGGGTACCCCAACACAGCCAGTGCCGCCAGGGAGAGTGCCAGCACTACCCGGTGCTACCATCTGGTGCTGCCAGCAGATCGGGCGCCGCCCCAACGCTACCCAACACCATCGGGTGCCGTCCCCGCGCTACCCAGAGCACATCCAGCGCCTTTCCAGCACTACCCTAGTGCATCCAGTGCATCTTTGGGTGCCACCGGTGCCGCCAACGGATATCTACAACACTTATGGCGCGTTGATTCTTCAAGATCCAGATCTCATATGCATACGTGCGTGAGTATTAGGGTACTTTTTTTATTCTCTATTCATACTTGATCAACAATAGAGATATTGAGATATTAGTTATCTTTTATCACTAAACATGTAGCATGTACCCAAACATTTTCCTTATAGAATCTATGGCCCTCAAATAGTAGAGCATTTTCTCTTTTCTCTCTTTTTTATAGGAGTGGGTCATGTAATTCCTTTTCTTGTACTTTCTCTTTTCTCTCTTTTTTCAATAAATCTTTGGGGCGGACACCTTTGAGTGTTACCCCCTATTTTTTACTCAAAAAAAAGTTATCTTTTATCCCTTTTATGTATTCTCTTTTTCTTTTCGTCTACATTATGTAATTTGCCAAACAAGATTCTCCTCTATATAAGAGAACCCTAGGGTCTCATGAATAAGCAACTCATTATTTTCTCTCCACATGGTATGAGAGTTGTGGTCCTAAAACGGAGTTCTGTACCCCATGCTCTAACCCTACCCGTCATCGCTCTCTTCCTTGTGTCGTTGCCGCCTCTCTCTTCCGCATGCTATCGGTGGCGCCGCCACTGCAACCACCAACCCCCTCCCCTAGCGGAGGGCTTCTATGTTGCTGCAGTAGCTAAGAAGGGTTGCTGCCACCGCCACCCAGCCCACTGTGCAGCCAACCAGTCCGCCTGGACGCCTACACTGTCACAGCCCAGCCACGCTTGGCATTATCTAGCCGTCGTCAACCATCCATTGGCCCCCCTAGGTCTCTGTTAAGCACCTAGGGAACTTCTACTCCTCTCTGACGCCGCCCAGACCTGTTCTCCAGTCTAATTTTGGACCGGAAAATGTGATTTCAGATCAATAAATCACCTTTTCAGGCCCTAGTACTGATCGAGGATTTTTTTATGGAAAAGTGGGTGAAATCCCGAGGTAGGATTCACCACAAGAATTACATTAAGTTATCAAAAATAAATATCACACAGACGACCAGGCTGACAAGAGGCCTCTAAAATGACCGAGAACATTTTATACATAAAAACATTGACCTCAAAATATGTTATCATTTCTCAAACACCAAATAGCACATAGGAGAGTCAAGATTCAGAAATGTGGCCCATGCCGCTGCATATGCACATGCCGACAGCCAGCCAAATTGCATGTGCAATATGTAGCGATATGTGCCCCAAGCGCACATGCGGGCTGCATAAACGCATATGTGGCTGCATATTCGGGCCTATAGGCGGTTGATCCAATTAAGGGATCCGATGAGGGCAGATCCGGATACATGTGACAGTCCCCACTCGACTTCCACTCAACAGAACCCTTCCCCACTCGACGGAAACCCTAACCCAACCGCTTCTCCTCCACTGCGTGGCTGATGAATCTCGTATTCATCATGCTAAAAACTCTCTATTACAACCCCTGTCTTAATTAATCCAATAAAATCACCTTTAATTCTTTGATTTTATCATGTACCATATTGTGTATAATTAGCCTTTAAATATTTGTATTTAATTGCCCTTATTTTGCTGTAAGTATTTTATCCTCAAAACCCCCTAAAAATTAGGTAGAATAATTGTCCATAAATCACTGACCCTTAAAAACACTAAAAAATACAAAAACAACTCAAAACCACAAAATCGGTATTTTTATCCCCTTAAAAATACCCCCAAAAAATAGCTTTTGTACAAATGACCTCTTTTGGCTTTTTGACCAACATGAAAGTTGTAGATCTCGTCGAGACGAGCAACTTTCATGTTTTGACTTTCTCCTAATTTTGTCTCTAACTATTTTTTCTGTATTTATCTTTGATTTAACACTTTTGAATTTTTCTGATTGGGCCACGTGGCGCTCTCTGGAGCGACCACGTGGCCCGCCTCTTCTCGCACCACCCGGCGGCCTCCTGGGCCGTTGGATCACTCCTGATCGACCTCATCGTCACCGTCCATAACCCGCTCTATCTTCCACCGTACGATCGAATCCCCAGATCAAATCTGAGACGCCCCTTAGCGCCTAAACACCAGCCCTTCGATCCTCTTTCCATCCCACGGCGATCCTCGCGCCACGTCACCCTATCTCCTTAGCCGCCTGATCTCACTAGAATCAAACGGATGTCCGCCCTCCACGACACCCCTTCAAGCCTCACCGTTCGATCTTCCCCACCTAGTCATCTAAACCGCTCATTGGCGCCTAATCCCCACCGCCGGATCAGATCTTTTGATCTGATCCTAACCCTCCATACGCGCCCCACTCCCAGACGTTGGATCGCTAGATCCAACGGCTCGATCATCATCGTCTACCTCTCGTGCACTTCGCCCCCTGCCGTTACACATCACCAACCCCGCTCACCCTTCCTTTTTTTGGCCGGCGCACCTGCCAGCTCCTCCTGCTCGTAACGCCTCCCCGACATCACCGTAGATCCGCCTATCTCGCGTAACCCCCAAAGACACCTACCATCAATCCATCGCCATGAAAGCCCCATTTCAAAACACCCCCGCACCTCGTAACCGCCGGAGCTCCGCCTCCTATAAACCCCCCCCCCTCCGTCACCAATAGCCCTCGTCCACCATTATTGGGTGTCACCCTAGCTTCCTCCGCCTCTCCGGTGACAGCGGAGGGGCGGAATGATGAGGCGACGATGGGTTTCGCCTGGTGTTGACCCGTGGCTCTCCGTCGCGTAGCGCCGCCACTAAGCGCCGCCGAGCACCGGGGAACAGTCGCCCCCATCGTGCGAAGACCCGGGCTTCCATTGAAGCTCAGCCCAGGCCATCTCCTCCGCCAGCTCCGCTCCAACCAACAGGTCATCACCTTCCTCCTTGTCTTCGAATTTTGCCACTCATCTCCGACCGATTCACCCTCATCTGACCTCCTTGTCAGCTCCGCCCAACCACCCCGACCCTCGCCGACCCCCTTCTTCTTCTCCAGAACCCCCATCCGCCCCGACCCACCTTCTTCTCCACCTTACCGGAGAGGAAGCCTCAAGGCCACCGCTCCCTTCGTCTCCATGGCCTCCGATCACCTCGCACTTCACACGCACTCGCTTCGGCTATATCTAACGCCTGCAGGTACTTCAATTGCCGGAGTTTGCATCGGAGCTGATTCAAGCTTTTTCCCGCCGGCGAGGCTCCATCGTTCTCCCCTTCCGACCAGCCCCGGAGCCTCGCGGCGCTTCCCAGTCCTTCGCCAGACCACCGGCAATCTTCCCCGAGCTCTAGAAGTTGATAAACATGGCGGTGGTGCGAATGGCAGGTCGCCGGAGCCCCACCTTCTCCGGTGACCTGCGGAGGAGGACGAGATACAGTTGCCATCCGATCAGATGGATCGGACGGTCACGATGATGACACGTGCGTAACCCGAGCCTCCAGCCCAACCTATAGGCTCGGGTCATCCGAGCCTCCAGACAGATCTCCAGAAGCGGCCACGTGTCCCGAACCTGAGGTGGCGCCCGAGCCTAGGCGTCTCACGTGCGAGGCACGTGGGGGCCTGGTAAATTGCAGAGAAGACCCCGGAAGATTATATATTTGCATTTTGGTCCCCAGGCACGTGCCTCACGTGCGTGCCTGGGTAAATTTCAGGGAGACCCTCCAGGTTTTGAAGAATTACAAATATGCCCCTGCGCGCAAATGGACAAATTGCAATCGGGCCCAGGCGGTTTTTGCTTTTTGCATTTATGTCCCTCCAGGGACCTAAATGCAATATTTATCCCTTTATTTTATTGCATTTTTATTACAATTATGCCCTTGCACTATTTTTAGCATAACTTGAGCATCGTAAGTCCAAATTGCATGATTTTAGTGTCATTTTGATCCTTGTTTTGTCATCTACATTTTAGCATGCTTATTTGTCTCATTTGACACTGTTTTAATTTAAGTGAATTTTTATGTGCTAATTGAGACCATGCTCTACTTGTCTTGCTTGATTTGATGAGCGATTTTTAATGATGTGTTCAAATTGACTCTAATTTCATTCTAAATTGTGTTGCTCACATTTTAGGGTATAATTGTAGGTTTTTATTTGACATACTTGTTCCTTGCATAATTGCTCATGCATCATCACTTTAACTTGCATAAAAACAAAATAAAAAAATGCATGCATCATGGCATCGCCTTGTAAATAGCATAGTGCATCATAATTTGCATATGGACCTGAAATTGAGATTAAATCACATTGAACCTCACGAATCAAAATTCAATACTTCACTTTAGGCTGCCGTATCCCTGAGTTCGACCTTGGTAAACTTGCCAAGTATAAATATTCCACAGCATTCAAAGCTTGTGGTTTTTGCTGAACCAAATTTGCCTCCTATACAAAGACAATTAGCGATAACTAAAGAGGCAAATTTGACGTTCATCAAATGGCGCCGTTGCCGGGGATACGGCTTTGCTTAATTCTTGGATTTTGATTTTTTTTATTTCAAAAATTTTCAGGTCCGCATTTCATGCATCATTTCTTTGCATATCATTTGCTGATTTAATGTCTCCAGGTTTTCTAACGCTTATCTTTTGTGGCAGGGCCCATGGTATCGAGGACGCTTGATCCTCATGGAGGCGTGAAGTCAAGAACTTCCGCTGAAGAGGCCGCAAAAGAACCTGTGAAGGATTTGGGAGATTGTAGCAGTCAAAATTGCATTGCATTTTGTAAAAAAAATATTCTTGCATCTGCATATTTATTTTCAGTCTTGCATTTTGTACTCAAAAAAAATCCCCCCCACACACACCTACACTGCACATGCACATACTCACCCCCACCCTTCCCCTGTATATTTCACTCACTCTCTCTCTCTCTCTATCTCTCTCTCTATCTCTCTCTCTCTCTCTGTGTATCTATTTTTCAAGAACCCCCTCCCCTTCACCCTTGTATCATAGAACCCCCCCTAACGCAGATCTTACTTAGGCTATTTGTAGCCTAAAGTATAGGGAGGACCTGCCTACTCATCCCTCCCTCATTCTGTTTTCTTATACTTAGGCCGATTTTGACCTAAGTATAGGGGGATCCTCCTCCTCAGTTCCGCTATATCACCTTGTACTTGAACCGAGCCTTGGCTTCATGGCACTTGTGCTATGAGGACATAGCAAATTTTAAGTATAGGGAGGGTATACCGTATATTATTGTATATTTACTTTAGCCTTAGCTCACGTTTTTAAAAAAAACTTTTTTAAAATTTTATTTATTCGGGCTGGGTTTTGGTAAACCTGTGAACTGAGTTTTGTAAAAAAAAGTTTTCTTAAAAATTGAGGGATTAATCTTTTCCAAAAAAATTGAAAAATTAAAAATGTTTCTCGAAATTTGACTCTGACTACTAGGCTTAGTAGACATTTTCAGTGAGGGAACCTCGGTCTCCCTTAGCAGAGTGGGTGGTTTAAAGGACACCGCATATAGCACCGTCCTTAAGGATCACGGGTCTCGACCCGCACTTACATCCATACTGGCTGAGAATGGATGCTTTTATTTGAGCCTGGGACAGTCATTGTCTCTCCGAAAAAAAAATTTAAATAAAACCCATAAAAATTTGCAAAAGATAAAAATCACACAAAAAAGGAGTTGGTGTATTCCTGACGCATTCACAGTCACTCAAGGCTTGAGGATTTTGAGGACACTGGATTTCTGTGATCTTGAGAGTCTGAGTTAACATGCCTTAGTCATTAGGGTTTTCCTGACTTAAATATCCACACTCCTCTGGTTTGAAAGATTTGAGTGCTATATTGCACTCTTTATCTCTACTTTCAAGAAAATATGATCAGCACAGTCACTTCCACAACTGCATGATTGATGAGCTGAGATGAGATATCACTTGAGGAACTAGGATCAGAGATTTAAATTTAGACCCGATCTTATGATATTCGAGATTGGGATAAAGTTAATGAAGGCTTCAGAAAACCTGAGTGACAGCAAAAACCCTAGCCAGTATGTGAACAAGATTCATATGCTATCTCTTGATATTTACCTAAAAGTGCCAGGGTGTGATGAAACTTAAAGGAATTTGTTGATCAGTGTGCGTCAATCTCTTGGTAAAAGCAGTGGAGCTAGCCAACAAAAGAAATGAAATGTCAAAGAAAAAGCTCAATCATCAAGGTCAAATTAGAAATGAGCTTCCACCAATGGCGAGCGCTCCCAAACATTTTCAAAGTGTCCACTTGGACCAAGCACTAATTAGGACCAGGAGTCGGGCTGACACCGAAAAAGGGCTCTGCATCGTAAATGCTACAAGTCTGGGTGTCGAAGGTATCTTAGATACTCAAAAGAGACACACCCCGGTGTATTCCCAGAAAAACAAGTGCAGACGACTCCAACTCTCTTGACGGACACATTGATCAACAAAATAATAATATACATGTATTGAGTAAAAGGCACTCGAGAGGCCCCTTGTTCCAATGTGAGGGTGAGAAAATTAGACACAATCCCAGTACCTCCATCATCTGGCTGTCCATCAACATTTCAAAGTCTGACAAACTAATGAGACGGTGGACTGAAGCAAGAACATACTTATTCCCTAGTATTGAGGATTAGGTCTAGAGGAGAATCTTTGGGACTGGAACTTTGGGTGATGCATCGACTCGGCTCTCATGAGTGCAGTACACTAAATGTCATATCCTTATATTACATGTACAAAAAGAGAGTGATAATCTGAGAAGTTGGATTCCTTCTGACTAAGGCTTGGATAAGCCCAGAATTTTAGGATCACTCAGGTCAAGGATCTTTGAAATATCAAGCCTTGTAAATTTTCACGCACACTGTCAGGAATTAATCCGACTCCTTCATTCTTTAGATGCTCGAGGACGAGCATG
Organism: Ottelia alismoides; assembly: GCA_037367405.1. Lineage (NCBI taxonomy): Eukaryota > Viridiplantae > Streptophyta > Magnoliopsida > Alismatales > Hydrocharitaceae > Ottelia > Ottelia alismoides. Next base: position 365,554 of record JAZKJV010000760.1, read on the forward strand.
GTTTAAGTATAGGGGTATGATGAATCTCGTATTCATCATGCTAAAAACTCTCTATTACAACCCCTGTCTTAATTAATCCAATAAAATCACCTTTAATTCGTTGATTTTATCATGTACCATATTGTGTATAATTAGCCTTTAAATATTTGTATTTAATTGCCCTTATTTTGCTGTAAGTATTTTATCCTCAAAACCCCCTAAAAATTAGGTAGAATAATTGTCCATAAATCACTGACCCTTAAAAACACTAAAAAATACAAAAACAACTCAAAACCACAAAATCGGTATTTTTATCCCCTTAAAAATACCCCCAAAAAATAGCTTTTGTACAAATGACCTCTTTTGGCTTTTTGACCAACATGAAAGTTGTAGATCTCGTCGAGACGAGCAACTTTCATGTTTTGACTTTCTCCTAATTTTGTCTCTAACTATTTTTTCTGTATTTATCTTTGATTTAACACTTTTGAATTTTTCTGATTGGGCCACGTGGCGCTCTCTGGAGCGACCACGTGGCCCGCCTCTTCTCGCACCACCCGGCGGCCTCCTGGGCCGTTGGATCACTCCTGATCGACCTCATCGTCACCGTCCATAACCCGCTCTATCTTCCACCGTACGATCGAATCCCCAGATCAAATCTGAGACGCCCCTTAGCGCCTAAACACCAGCCCTTCGATCCTCTTTCCATCCCACGGCGATCCTCGCGCCACGTCACCCTATCTCCTTAGCCGCCTGATCTCACTAGAATCAAACGGATGTCCGCCCTCCACGACACCCCTTCAAGCCTCACCGTTCGATCTTCCCCACCTAGTCATCTAAACCGCTCATTGGCGCCTAATCCCCACCGCCGGATCAGATCTTTTGATCTGATCCTAACCCTCCATACGCGCCCCACTCCCAGACGTTGGATCGCTAGATCCAACGGCTCGATCATCATCGTCTACCTCTCGTGCACTTCGCCCCCTGCCGTTACACATCACCAACCCCGCTCACCCTTCCTTTTTTTGGCCGGCGCACCTGCCAGCTCCTCCTGCTCGTAACGCCTCCCCGACATCACCGTAGATCCGCCTATCTCGCGTAACCCCCAAAGACACCTACCATCAATCCATCGCCATGAAAGCCCCATTTCAAAACACCCCCGCACCTCGTAACCGCCGGAGCTCCGCCTCCTATAAACCCCCCCCCCTCCGTCACCAATAGCCCTCGTCCACCATTATTGGGTGTCACCCTAGCTTCCTCCGCCTCTCCGGTGACAGCGGAGGGGCGGAATGATGAGGCGACGATGGGTTTCGCCTGGTGTTGACCCGTGGCTCTCCGTCGCGTAGCGCCGCCACTAAGCGCCGCCGAGCACCGGGGAACAGTCGCCCCCATCGTGCGAAGACCCGGGCTTCCATTGAAGCTCAGCCCAGGCCATCTCCTCCGCCAGCTCCGCTCCAACCAACAGGTCATCACCTTCCTCCTTGTCTTCGAATTTTGCCACTCATCTCCGACCGATTCACCCTCATCTGACCTCCTTGTCAGCTCCGCCCAACCACCCCGACCCTCGCCGACCCCCTTCTTCTTCTCCAGAACCCCCATCCGCCCCGACCCACCTTCTTCTCCACCTTACCGGAGAGGAAGCCTCAAGGCCACCGCTCCCTTCGTCTCCATGGCCTCCGATCACCTCGCACTTCACACGCACTCGCTTCGGCTATATCTAACGCCTGCAGGTACTTCAATTGCCGGAGTTTGCATCGGAGCTGATTCAAGCTTTTTCCCGCCGGCGAGGCTCCATCGTTCTCCCCTTCCGACCAGCCCCGGAGCCTCGCGGCGCTTCCCAGTCCTTCGCCAGACCACCGGCAATCTTCCCCGAGCTCTAGAAGTTGATAAACATGGCGGTGGTGCGAATGGCAGGTCGCCGGAGCCCCACCTTCTCCGGTGACCTGCGGAGGAGGACGAGATACAGTTGCCATCCGATCAGATGGATCGGACGGTCACGATGATGACACGTGCGTAACCCGAGCCTCCAGCCCAACCTATAGGCTCGGGTCATCCGAGCCTCCAGACAGATCTCCAGAAGCGGCCACGTGTCCCGAACCTGAGGTGGCGCCCGAGCCTAGGCGTCTCACGTGCGAGGCACGTGGGGGCCTGGGTAAATTGCAGAGAAGACCCCGGAAGATTATATATTTGCATTTTGGTCCCCAAGCACGTGCCTCACGTGCATGCCTGGGTAAATTTCAGGGAGACCCTCCAGGTTTTGAAGAATTACAAATATGCCCCTGCGCACAAATGGACAAATTGCAATCGGGCCCAGGCGGTTTTTGCTTTTTGCATTTAGGTCCCTCCAGGGACCTTAATGCAATATTTATCCCTTTATTTTATTGCATTTTTATTACAATTATACCCTTGCACTGTTTTTAGCATAACTTGAGCATCGTAAGTCCAAATTGCATGATTTTAGTGTCATTTTGATCCTTGTTTTGTCATCTACATTTTAGCATGCTTATTTGTCTCATTTGACACTGTTTTAATTTAAGTGAATTTTTATGTGCTAATTGAGACCATGCTCTACTTGTCTTGCTTGATTTGATGAGCGATTTTTAATGATGTGTTCAAATTGACTCTAATTTCATTCTAAATTGCGTTGCTCACATTTTAGGGTATAATTGTAGGTTTTTATTTGACATACTTGTTCCTTGCATAATTGCTCATGCATCATCACTTTAACTTGCATAAAAACAAAATAAAAAAATGCATGCATCATGGCATCGCCTTGTAAATAGCATAGTGCATCATAATTTGCATATGGACCTGAAATTGAGATTAAATCACATTGAACCTCATGAATCAAAATTCAATACTTCACTTTAGGCTGCCGTATCCCTGAGTTCGACCTTGGTAAACTTGCCAAGTATAAATATTCCACAGCATTCAAAGCTTGTGGTTTTTGCTGAACCAAATTTGCCTCCTATACTACGACAATTAGCGATAACTAAAGAGGCAAATTTGACGTTCATCAATGGCCCTGCAACATCTCCTTCACCGGTCGAAGCACCTCTGCACTCCTCCATGGAAGTTCCTCCAATGCCTCCACCTTTCGCATCCACCACGCAGCAATACCAACTCCTCCGCTTTCTACCTCCAACACCGCCTACGCCTCGGCCTTCCACCTCCAGCACCTCTCGTTCCTCTGCCATCCACCTTTTTATTGAAAAGAGGGAGGCCTCCCTAGGCGGGAGTCACCGCATCAATACTTTATTAATAGAAAGTTAGAGTACATTACCGTGAAGCCCAAAAATTATAAAGCACATTACAATGAGACACCACATTCTCCGAGTAGAACCTCTGGTTGTTGAAGATCAGATCATTCTGTCCTAACCATATGGCCCAATGAGCAGCATATGGCTTGGAACAATCAGCCGTTGAGCCCATGCCCACCGCGCAGATCGATCTCCAGAACGACACTAACCCACTGGCCTCCACCCATGTAATCCCCGCCTCTCTCCAAACCTGTGCCGATGCCGAGCACTCGAAGAAAAGGTGATCCGCATCCTCAATCATCCCATTGCACCTGTCACGTCGTGTGTCCGCCAAACCAAATAGTCCCCCCTCCTCGCTTTATCGCATAAACAGTTTCTTCTCAGACATCACGGGAAAATCTTCACTCTACACGGGATCTTGGCCGTCCAAATCACCTTCATGTCCTGACAAAGCTCCACGTCCCGCACTACTGCCAATCCCCTCATCATCTCATACACTTTCTTAACTGAGAATCTCTCTCCTTCCCATTCAAAACGATCCGCCTCCTATGCGAATACCCCCGGTGGAGGGATTTCCTCCAGCAACCTCATATAGTCCTTCAGGCGTTGCTCCGACAGATCCGAGACGAATAGCAATATCCACGAAGCCGATTCTGCCACTTGACAAAGAAGGGCATCCTTCAATGCCGCCAAAGTAAAAATTCCCGAAAATAACCCCCCAAGAGCACCCTCCCCCATCCAGTCGTAACACCAGAAACGAAATACATGGTCGTTCCCCACCATAGGCCATAGTCTCGAGGATATCGTTGGCAAGACCACGCAGATACTAGCCCAGGCGAGTTCGAAGAACCCCAAATCTGAATCACCTACTTAGCAAGCAATGCCTTGTTCATGTGCTCCGCATCACGAACCCCAAGGTTCACTTTCACCACGGCCCTTCGTAACCTCATCCCAACTCACCAGATGCAGCCCGAACCTCTATTGCTTACGTCCTACCAGAAGAAGGTCCTCATCAAAGACTCAACCTTCCTCCTAACCCTAATTGGCATAAACCGAGTCAAGTAGAAGAAGATAGGGATGGTCAAGAGAACGTGCTTCAGGAGGATCAGCTTCCTTCCCTAGATAAGGTGACCGCCTTCCAGCCAGCTAATCTCTTCTCCATTCTGCGCACGACACTGTACCAAACCGACTTCCTTAGTTTGCCAGTCACCAACGGCAACTCCAGGTAGGAGATAGGGAGCTCCCCTATGGGGTACATGATGAATCTCGTATTCATCATGCTAAAAATCACTAATTAAACCCCTGGCTTAATTAATCCAATAAAATCCGCTAATAATTCATTCATTTTATCTTGTATTATATTGTATATTCTTAACTTTTAATTAATTGTATTTAATTACTATTAGTTACTTTGTAATTATTTTATCACCAAAAATCCATAAAAATGAAGTCAACAATTGTCTATAAGTTCCGAACCCTTAAAAAGATCAAAAAAATACAAAAATATCAAAACAAAAAAGCAGTTGCTTTTAACCCCTTAAAAATACCCTAAAAAAATACTATTTGTATAAATGACCTCTTTTAGCATTTCATTCAATATGAAACTTGTAGATCTCATCGAGACGAATAACTTTCATGTTTTGATTTTTTTCCTAATTTTGCCTCTAACTAATTCTTTTTTATTTTTCTTTGTTTTTCTAATTTCTAATTTTCCTATTGGGCCACACGGCACCCTCTGGGCTGCCCACGTGGCCCGCCTTTTCTCTACCACCCGTCGCCTCCTCAACCATCCCATCCTCCTGCAGATCCTTCCATCCTAGCCGCTCATCACGCGCCCCATCTTAGCCGTATAATCTGAGCTTTGATCAGATCTAAGCCGCCCACTAGCGCATCGTTCCCAGCCATCAGATTCACCCTAATCCTACGGCTTATATCGTTCCACGTCACCACTCTTTCTTTCACCGTCAGATCAGTCCTACAATCTAATCACTACCGTCCACTCCCGCTTCGTTTCCATCTGTCTGATCAAACTCCACGATCAGATCCTAACCGCTCTTCTCTGTCTCTCCCTCAGCCACTCGATCAGCTTCTCATCTGACGCCTCTCCGTTCTCCACGTCACCCTTTCTCCCCACGCTGTTAGATCTCCCCCATCTCTCCATTATAGCCGCTCGTTAGCACCTAGCCTTCAGTCGTTTGATCAGATCCTCGAATCTGATCGTAGCCCTCCGCCCGCGCTATCATCCCAGCCCTTGGATCGTGGGATCCAACGGCTCAAACTTCGTCTTCCTCCTCCATAACCCCCCTCCCCAGTCGTTTCACCTCGCGACTCAACCACACCCTTCCATTTTCGGCCCTCACCTTCGTTCACTTCCCCTCGGCGTAATGCCACAACTACATCATCCCCAGATCCGCCATCCTCATTCCCATCTTCTTCACTCCTCCATCACTTCGCCAACCAATCAAAGACACCCGCCACCTCATAACGGTCGGCCATCCTCCTCTATAAAAGCCGCTACCCCGCCACCTTCAAACCTCATCCACCACTCTACGTGGCTTAGGCCTAGCTTCCCCTGCCCTCCGGTGATAGCGGAGGGCGGTGTCGAGATGACAACGACCTAGATCCTAGGTGAGATCCATGGCACCTCCACCATGTTAGCTCCGCCATCTCCGGCGGTAGCTCGAGCTCTCTGGCGTAGCTGGCCAGATCGGACGACGAACTGAGGCTCATCTGAGCCTCAATACAAGCTCCTCCTCCGCCAATCACCGTGCTCCTGCAAGGTACTCCGTTCCTCTATCTTTCTCTACTTTTTCTCTTATTTATCCCATTACCTCTGATCACTTTCAGCCTCCATTGAGCGACTCACCACCTCCGCCACACCACCTTCGTACCCGCCGACAATTCCGCTCACCTTCATCCCTTCTCCATAACCTAGCCACCCCCCGCCACCTTCCCCTCTGCATCACCGGAGGAGAAAAACAATGGTCCACCGCTCATGTTACCTCCGTTGACTCTCATTACATTTACAATGCATGCACAAAAAGGTTTCGGCTATTTCTAAAACTTGCAAGTACCTGTCTCTTCAATGGTCAGAGATCGCACATCATCTCCGACCTCAAGCTCCGCCTTCGGTGGCTCCTGATAGATCAGCCGATCCATTTACTCCCGAAGGACTGCTGCGCCACCAGCTCCTTCGCGAGGACCTTAGCTTTCTTCTCCAACCTTCAGAGGGCCTCGGGGAGCACAGTAGAGCTTCACACGGCTCACGGAGTCCTGCCTCCTCCGGTGACTCGCGGCGGATGAAAACGGTACAGGTACCGTCCAATCATCTGGATCGGACGGACCAGATGATGATACGTAGAAAACCGAACCTCCAGTCTTGGATCTTCCAAGCCTCATTCCGAGCCTCCGCCTGATGCCACGTGGCCCGAACCAGCCGAGCCTCCTGAGCCTAGCCCCCCATGTGCTTAGCACGTAAGGGTCTTGGAAAATTGCAGAGAAGACCCCGGTCCTTTTGATAATTACACTTTGGTCCCCAGGCGTGTGCTCCTCACGTACGCGCCTGGGTATTTTTCAGAAATGCCCTCGCTGCTTATTGAAAATGAAGATAAGCTCCTGCGCGTAATGGGAAAATTTCATATAGGCCCAGGCAGTTTTGCATAATTGCAAATAGGTCCCCCTTAGGGACCTATTTGTAATATTTATCCTTTTATTTCTTGCATTTTTATTATATTTATGCCTCTGCATTGTTTTTAGCAGAACTTGCGCATCGTAGATCCAAATTGCATGATTTTAGTGTCATTTAGATCCTTGTTTCTTCACCTATCTCATGGCATGTTTAATTTTCTCATCTGATGTCATTTTAAATGAAATAAATTTTTAATGTTAGATGATGACTCTTGTTCCAATGCCTTGTCCTAAAATAGATGCTTTCTCATGATGTTATGCTCAAAATGACCCTGATTTCAATCTACTTTCTGTTTCTCAATTTATTGATCTTTCTAGGGTATATTTGTAGTAGTCAATTGCATACATTTAACTTTGCATTACTCTCATGCCCACTCCTACATTTGCATTGAAAAATAACAAAAAAAAATGCATACATCATATATCTGTATCGTTCTGCATATTACCTTGTACATATGCATGAATGCCTGAAATTGAGAAATAATTCACACTTACTCTTAATTGATCGAAATTCGATAAATAGACAGATTAGCTCGTGTTCCTGTGTTCGGCCTTGGTACACTTGCCAAGTTAAAAATACTCCACAACATTCAAAGATTGTGGTTTTTGTTGAATCTTTTTTCGCCTCCTATACTACAATTCCTAATTATTAAAGAGGAAAATTTGACGTTCATCAAATGGTGCCGTTGCCAGGGACAGCTCAACTTTGTTTATTTAGTGAATTTTGATTTATTTCTGTGTTGAATATTTTCAACATTCCCAGGTCTTCCTTTCATGCTTATTTTTGCATCATTACTGCTAATTAATTTCCTCTCTATTTTTCTAACATCTCTCTTCTGTGGCAGGGCCCATGAAGATCGAGGACGCTTGATCTCCATGGAGACGTGGAGTCGGGAGCTCCCGCTGAAGAGGCCGCAAAAGTTTTGGTAGAGAAATGTTAAGAGTGTTTACCAGTCTGCCTGCATTTGCATACTGTAAAAAAAATGTGTTGCATGTAAATTTTTAACAGTCCTCATTAGAGGGCTTGCATGTTGTAAAAAAAAGAAAAAAAGAAAAAAATAGATCACTAGATGATCTATCCCCCCCCACCCACACACTTGCACAAATACACTCACCCCTCATCTCCCTTCTCTCTGTATATTTCACAATCACTCTCTCCCCCCCCCTCTCACACCTTAAACTGTACACATTGCACAAGCCCTCATCTCATTCTTCTTCTGTAAAACACACCCTTCCTCGCCCTTGTATCGTAGTGTAAAATGCTTCTCTCAACACAGAAATCCCTCTAACTCAGATCCGTTACTTAGATATTGTAGCCTAAGTATAGAGGGACCCACCTATTCATCCATCCCTCGCGTTGTCTTCATATACTTGGGTCAATTTGTGACCTAAGTATAGAAGGACCCTCCTCCTCAGTTCTGCTATATATCACCCTATATTTGACCGAGCCATGTCTTCATATCACTTGTGCCATGAGGACATAGCAAATGTTAAGTGTAGGGGGGTATACCGTATACTACTGTATATTTACTTTAACCATAGCTCGTATTTTTAAACTTGTTGAAAATTCTTTTTTCGGGCTTAATTTTAGTAATCATGTGAACTGAGTTTTGTAAAACTTTGTAAAAATGTTTTCTAAAAATTGAGCAATTAATTTTTTTATATACCCTCTTTTCAAAAAAAACTCCATAAAAATTTGAAAATTAAAAATCTATCTTTGAATTAGACTTTGACTACTAGGCTTAGCAGATACTTTCAGTGAGGGAAGTTTGATCTCCCTTAGTAGAGTAGGTGGTTTAGAGGACAATGTATATGGCTCTGTCCTTAAGGAGCACAGGTCTGTCTAACTCCCGTACTTACACCATACTGGTTGAAAGTAAATACATTTATTCATATGAGTCTGGGTCAGTCATTGTGTCTCCAAAGAATTAAAAAAATTGCAAAATTAATATTCATAAAAATCTGCAAAAACAAAAATCACAAAAATATCCACTAAGGAGTTGGTGAATTCCTGACATATTTACATTCACTCAAGGCTTGAGGATTTTGAGGACACTAGATTTCTATGATCTTGCGGGTCTGAGTTAACATGCCTTAGTCATTAGGGTCTTTCAAACTTAATTATCCACACTTCCCTAGTTTGAAAGATTTGAGCGCTATAATTGCACTCTTCATCTCTACCTTCAAAAAGAATATGATCAGCACAATCACTTTCACAACTGCATGATTGATGAAATGAGTTGAGTATCATTTGAGGAACTAGGACTAGAGATTTGAGTTTAGATCCGATCTAATGATATTCGAGGATGGATAAAGTTAATGAAGGCTTTAGAAAACCTGAGTGTCAGCAAAACTCTAGCTAGTATGTGAACAAATTCCTATGCTACCTCTTTGATATTTACCTATGTGTCAGGTGTGATGAAACTTAACGATAATTGTTGATCAGTGTATGCCAACTTTTGGTAAAAGCAGTGGAGCTAGCCAACAAAAGAAAAGAAATGTCAAAAAAGCTCTATCATCCAAAGTCAAATTATAAATGAGCTTCCACCAATGGCGAGCGCTCCCAAACATTTTCAAAGTGTCCACTTGTACCAAGCACTAATTAGGACCAAGGAGTCGGGTTGACACAAAAAAGAGCTCTGCATCGTAAATGCTACAAGTCTGGGTGTCGAAGGTATCTCAGATACTCAAAAAAGACACATCCCGGTGTACTCCCAAAAAACAAGTGCAGACGACTCCAATTCTCTTAACAAACACATTGATCAACAAGATAAAAATTTACATGTGTTGAGTAAAAAGGCACTTGAGAGGCCCCTTGTTCCAATGTAAGGGAGAGAAAAATAGACACAATCCTATACCCTCCATCATCTGGTCGTCCATCTACATTTTAAGTCTGACGAACTAATGAGACGGTTGACTGAAGCAAGAATAGACTTATTCCCTAGTGTTGAAGATGAGGTCTAGAGGAGAGTCTTTGGGACTGAAACTTCGAGTGATGCCTCGACTTGACTCTCATGAAATGCAGTACATTTAATTTCATATCCTTATATTATATGTACAATAAGAGTTCGATAACTAGAGAAGTTGGATTTCTTTTGACTAAAAGCACGGATAAGCCACGAATTTTAAGATCCGTAAAATTGAGGGTCTTCGAAAGATTAAGCCTTGAAATCTTCATTTGCACTGTTAGGAATTAATTCGACTCCTTCATTCTTTAGATGCTCGAGGACGAGCATGGTTTAAGTATAGGGTACGACTGAATCCTGTATTCATCATGCTAAAAATCACTAATTTAAACACCTGGCTTAATTAATCCAATAAAATCCGTTAATATTCATTCATTTTATCTTGTATTATATTGTATATCTTTATCCTTTTATTAATTGCAATTTATTACTTATTTGCTTGTAATTATTTTATCACCAAAAATCAAAAAATGAAGTCAATAATTGTCTATAAGTTCATATCCCTTAAAAAGACTAAAAAATACAAAATATCAAAACCGAAAAGCAGGTGTTTTTAACCTCTTAAAAATATCCCCAAAATACTTTTTGTATAAATGATCTCTTTTAAACTTTTCATCCAACATGAAACTTGTAGATCTCAATGAGACGAACAACTTTCATGTTTTGACTTTTTCCTAATTTTACCTCTAACTAATTCTTTTTTATTTTTCTTTATTTTCTAATTTCTAATTTTCCTATTGGGCCACGTGGCACCCTCTGGACCGTCCATGTGGCCCGCCTCTTCTCTGGCCACCCGCTGCTCCTCAGTCGTCCGATCCTCTGCAGATCCTTCCATCCTAGCCGCTCATCACGCGCCCCATCTAGCCGTCTGATCTGAGCTCTGATCAGATCTGAGCCACCCCCTAGCACATTGTTCCTAGCCATCAGATTCACCTTAATCCTACGGCCTATATCATTCCACGTCACCTCTTTCTTCCACCGTTAATCATCCCTACAATCTAATCACTATCGTTCACTCCCGCTTCGTTTCCATCCATCTGATCAAACTCCATGGTCAGATCCTAACCGCTCTTCTCCGCCTCTCCCTCAGCCACTCGATCAGCTTCTCATCTGACGCCTCTCCGTTCTCCACATCATCCTTTCTCCCAGGCCGTTATATCTCCCACATCTCTCCATCATAGTCGCTCGGTTGCACCTAGACTTTAGTCGAGCTCTCTAGCATGGATGGCCAGACCGGGCGACGACCCGAGGCTCATCTGAGCCTCAGCACAAGCTCCTCCTCCGCCAACCGCCAGGCTCCGGCAATGGCCTTAAAATGGTCAGAATTTCTATCGAATATCGATATCCAGTTGAAATCGGGAATTCGACCGAAATGACCGAAATATAGGAGTCCTAGTACAAAAAATGACCGAAATTCCGATCGAAATTCTACCGAAATTCTGTTTCGGTCGATACCAAAATGGTGGCCAAACCGACATTTAGGGCCTTGGCTTCCGGTAACGTACTTCGTTCCTCTATCTTTTCTCTACTTTTTCTCTTTATTTATCATGTTACCTCTGATCACTTTCACCCTCCATTGAGCGACTCACCACCTCCGCCGCCGACACTTCCGCTCATCTTCATCCCTTCTCCATAACCTCACCACCATCCGCCACCTTCCCCTTTACATCGCCAGAGGAGAAGAACAACGGTCCACCGCTCCCGTCACCTCCGCGACCCTCATTACATTCACAAGCAACCACAAAAAGGCTTCGGCTATTTCTAACACTTGCAGGTACCTGCCTCTTCAATGGTCAGAGCTCGCACATCATCTCCGACCTCAAGCTCTATCTCCGCTGGCTCCTAATCGATCAACCGATCCATTTACTCCTGAAGGACCGTCGCGCCACCAGCTCCTTCGCGAGGACCTTAGCTTTCTTCTCCGACCTTCAGAGGGCCTCGTGGAGCACGGTGGAGCTTCACATGTTCACCGGAGTCTCGCCTCCTCCGGTGACTCGCGGCGGATGAAGACGGTACAGGTGTCGTCCGATCATCTGTATCGGACGGATCAGATGATGACACATGGACAACGAGCCTCCAGACGAACCTCAAGGCTTGGATCTTCCAAGCCTCATTCCGAGCCTTAGCCCGACGCCACGTGGCCCGAACCAATCGAGCCTCCCGAGCCTAGCCCACCCCACGTGCCTAGCACGTGAGGACCTGGGAAAATTGTAGAGAAGACCCTGATCCTTTCGATAATTACACTTTGGTCCCCAGGCGCGTGCTCCTCAAGTATGCACCTGGGTAATTTTTCAAGATGCCCTCGTAGCTTACAGACATTGCAGAGATGCCCCGTGTATAATGGGAAAATTTCATATGGGCCCAGGCGGTTTTGCATAATTGCAAATAGGTCCTGTCAGAGACCTATTTGTAATATTTATCCTTTATTTCATGCATTTTTGTTACATTTATGCCCTTTTTTATTGCTTTTAGCATAACTTCAGCATCGTAGATCCAAATTGCATGATTTAGTGTCGTTTTGTTCCTTGTTCATCCTCTATATTGTGGCATGTTTAATTTTCTCATCTGACATCATTTTAAATGAAGTGATTTTTATGTTATATGAGGTTCCTTGCTCTACATATCCTTGCCCTGATTCGATGACTGCTCATATTTGTGTGCTCAATTCGACTATGATTTCAATCATATTTTGTTGTTTGTTTATGTAATCTTTCTAGGGTATATTTGTAATAATCATTTGCATATTTCTTAGCATACATTTAACCTTGCATTATTTTCATGCAATTCCAACATTTGCATTGAAAAATAACTAAAAAATTGCATGCATCATATTTCTTCATTGTTCTGCATTTTACCTCGTGCATCTACATGAAGACATGCAATTGAGAAATAATTCAAACATGCTCTTAATTGATCGAAATTCGATGAATAGATAGAGTAGCTCGTGTCCCTGTGTTCGACCTTGGCAAACTTGCAAGTATAAATATTCCACAACATTCAAGGATTATGATTTTTAACGAACCAAATTTGTCTCCTATACTACGACTATTATCTATTCTTAGAGAGGCAATTTGACAGTTCATCAACACGCCGCCCACTCCGCGAGTCTACTGCATTCCACTCATCCATCCAAACGTAATAACCATCAACTTGTGTCTGTTGATCTCAAGGCCGAGAGACTACCAAAGATATCGACCAGGTGCGCCGCGTTGCGGTTCTGTTCCTTCAAGCCCTAAGAAATAATATCATATCATCTGCATACTAAAGCAAAGAGATAGAAATATTCCCCAACCGAAAGCCCTCACACCATTCAGCCTCCACCGCACGCCTGAACAGAACTGCCAAAGAATCCACCATGAGAACAAAGAGCATCGGAGCCAACGGGCATCTCTGACGGACCCCCCGCTGAGGCTGAAAGAAACCCCCCTCCAACTTGTCGTTCACCAAGATCGAGTAAGAGGACATAGTGATGCATCTCTTCATCCAGTCTACCCAAACCTCCGGGAAACCCCTCCGTCCAGGGACGCCCACAAGAATCTCCAGTCCACGCAGTCATATGCTTTGGTGTAGTCGATCTTCCAAAGCACCCCCTTCTTCTTCAACCGCTTTCATTCAAGGCAAATCTCTGACGCCATGACCAAGCCACTCCGCCATCTATCGCCTCAGAATGAACGCAGACTGCATGTTCCACTGAATTTAAAACCACCTTGAGTCTATTCGTCAGTATTTTTTCCATTATAAAGGTAGATAGCGTTGGCAAGCGCTATCGACCTGAAGTCGTCCACCCTCACCGGAGACTCCTTGGGAAGGAGGAACAGCAACGCTCGGTTAACCTTCTCGAAGCCTCCGTTTTCATCCTTGAATTTGTTTAACACCTCCAAAACTCCCACCTTCACTAAGTTCCCAGAACTCTGCGGTACGAATAGCACCTGAAAGCCGTCAGGAGCCCAAGAGCCCCCGTCAGCATTCAGCCCTCATACTGCCCTCTCGTTTTCCTCCTCCGA